>LPNX010815069.1:0-106465 GCA_001517045.1 Pseudotsuga menziesii | reverse complement strand
TTTGTTATGGTGTGCATATTTATTTCACTGCTGAGTCATAATGTCATTAGTTGCACGACTATTTCCCTTTGAGTAATTACAGCCAATTAAAATCAATGCTAAATTAAAATGAATTACACTCTTTTCTTTTCTATGGTGCACCAACAAGCTTAGGTTTTAGGATCTTGGAATAGTTCATTGTAAGTCAATTTTCCAAGATCACTAAACAACAACAACTAGGTGTCTGTCCAGGGAGTGTGTGAAATCCTTGGTATAACCATCGTTCTCAGGATCCTCCTCTCAAAAGGGAGTTAAGCACGAGGCAGTGTGAGCGGTTATTGATTGGGATGACCCCTAGTCATAACTGAGTAGCACCGGCGATATTGCCAGGATTGTATTCGTATCTAGGGGCTCTTTCGAGAGTTTCAGGCTTTGCTACCCTGCCTATACGGTCAATCCCGCCTGCGATTATCTGCCTGAGCTTTGATTATATTGAGGTGACCTTAGTGACCTTACCTAGGATATAGAGGGGTTACTTGTAGAGGTTATTCTGCATGTGTCTCGGCCAGGTAGAGGTCGGATAGCACAGTCGCTTTATGCGTTGAAGCTGAGGGCCACTATAATTGGTTACGTACCTCCGCTTGTAGTGTATGGGAGTTTCAAGCCTCTCCCAGGCGAGACATACCTGCTGCATTCAGGAGCTCACATATCCTCCCCGTGGTTTGCTTGTATTTTGGCTGTAGATTTTCTTAGGAGTGTGCTCTTTGTGCGCTAGTTGGCCTTTGGGATCGTGGTTACTTGAGTATATTTATGCTCTCTTGAGTTTGGGTCCTTTTATTTTTGGCATGCCTGATATCCTACCACCCACCCTTGGTCCCAGTACAGACACTGGTGTTAGACTTGGAGGCATCACAACCCCTTACCGTGCTCGTTGATTTGGGAATGGTCATATTCCATCCTCTACTTCATTTGTGGAGGCCTTTTATTCCCTTCGCTCGGTATTTACACCAATGGTCACCCTCATGGGGGGTGGTAGTGGATGCGTGAACGTTGGGTCTACACCTTACTTTCCTTTTTATGTCCCATCGTTCACCGCATTGTTTCCTTTGGGTGCTATTGTCATGATCATTCCTCCCTATATCCTATAGTTTGGATTCTATATTGACTTTTATGGGATGTTTTGGACTAATATGGTTGTCATGTAGGATCCAATTTTTGTACACTCTCTCCGAGGTTTCGACCCGTTCGTCCCTATCACAGGTATTACGTCTATACTGGCATATAGGTTAGGTTCACCATCGTTTACATTTTGCATGACCTTATGACCATGTCACTATATCCTTAGGTACGAACCCACTCTATTATGTCACGGAACCTTCTTGCTGCTTTAGAAGTGGCATGATATGAGTGGTAGAGCCTCACCTTACATGGGTACCCTAGTTAGCGCCTTATTTGCATTTGGTGCCCATGCCGATGTTTCTCCCTCTAGGGTGTGGGAGTTCATTGTATAGTATTGCCGTGACATTTCGCAAGAGCCTCATACTCCTCTTGATCTTATGCTGCCCATGATTCCCCGGACTCCCTTGTATCAAGTTGTGGATGCATTATCATGAGCTTTGCCTGTCTTATTGAGCTTTATGTCGGCTCCTCTGACATTGCGTTTCAGCCATATAGCCCGAGCTTGTCTCATATCTAGCCATGCAGAGCCTTTC
Organism: Pseudotsuga menziesii; assembly: GCA_001517045.1. NCBI lineage: Eukaryota > Viridiplantae > Streptophyta > Pinopsida > Pinales > Pinaceae > Pseudotsuga > Pseudotsuga menziesii. The sequence continues at coordinate 104,774 of LPNX010815069.1, read as the reverse complement.
TTTATATCCTTCGTAGCTTGATTCCCTTTTTACCGGGAGGGGATTTTCCCCCGAGTGTTGATATCCTACACATGTATCCTTGCATTGAGCATAGGTATGTTCCACTGCTTGGAAATAGTTTGTTCACCCTTATGACACTCATCTCCTCCTAGTTTGTAACTATAAAGCTAGTTTATTCTTTTTTCAAGCTTTTCAAATAACTGAAAAATTCCAAAAAAATAAAAAAACCAAAAAGCCGGACAAGAAAAGATATTATCTTTGGCAGCTGTCTAGTCGTGTCGCCTTTGAACAGAGCACTGTATATCACATCCATTGGTTGGGTTATAGTTTGACTTTAGGAGTTGTACTCGTTTATCTGAGTTTATCTCCACCGACTGGTTAAGCTTCCAGTCCCTATGGAGCCTCTATTGATGCCTCCTGCGTCATAGAGATGTCCCAGTTTGTATATCGAGTCTATGCTGCCTTCATTCAGTCACCATACGCCGTTATGCTCTTGTTCGAAGGAAGTTGAAACCTGAGTCGGCCATTCCTTAGTTATCTTGACTTTGCATGTCGACCATTCCCAGTATAGTTACTGGTTCGTGCACCTTATGATCGAGTCCTTCCACATTATACAGCCTTGCTGAGTACCTCGTGTTGGATGATGGGGGATGCCCTAATGCCCTCCTTCCAGCGGATTTCATCCCATCGACTTCAAATCATTTATTTTGGGATTGGAGTCTAGAGTCATTTTGAGTGCCTTGAGACTTGTAGTCATCAGTGGCAGGTTCTCTCGCCATTGACAGTTTTGGGAATACATTAATGTCCCCTGATCGATGGATTCTCTCAAGTGTTTGACCTCAACACATTTATTCACACTTGTTAGTTTGCACTCTAGTACCTTGATTCCCATTTTCATTATCGGTGGGTGATCTCGCGTCTATCAATGGTATACATCAATGACCGATAATCAGACGATGGACTACTATGTTTGACCTCGACAAATCTATTCGCATAGTAGGACATGTACTCGTAGCGGTGTGTGTAGAAGACCTTCCGGATTTGTGGCATCCATTATATGCTACCTCCTTGATCGTGCCAGTGTTCATGAGATTTCAGCTCTCGTGACTTGTTCCAGTATATGTCAGACATTTCCAGCCACTATGGAGATCTTGATCTATTGTATATCTTCAGCCTTTGTGGAGATCATGGTACTTTGTATATCTTCATCATGGAGATTCTGATCTATGTATATTGTACGTGGCGATGACCACATATGTGTTACCATGTTTCATGGCTATTCATGGCCATTGTACTCTTATGTATCCGGGACTGCTATATGTATTTGTAGTTATATGCAAAGTTGTATTATGGTATTATGCTGATTGGGTGGCTGGTATTCCATTTGGGTACCTTCATCACTCCACTTCTGGGATGGACTTATAATGTATTTCGGCCATTGTATAACCCCTCTGATCTCATACATTAGGGGGCATCTGTTATAGCGGATTTCACCACACTAGGTGAATCACACATTGTATGGCCTTCCCCTATCCCGCTGCAGACTCATTAGCCCCTATGGACCACTTTTTGTCTTTTGATGTGTCCTTGATCATCCCTAAAAACATAATAAAAGTGATATACGCGGCTTTTTCCCTGATAACCGCGTACATACGCAGATATTTCCCCTATAGTCGCGTAGATCAGGATGTGTACATAATCCAAATCCTTTTGGAGCATTCCTAGACTTGGATCCGACTCATATGACTCCTGGCCTTCCATATGCCTTGAGATCGCACGGATTCGACCTTTCAGTATCCCTTTGAAAAGCTATATAAGGAACCCCTTGAGACATTGAAAGAATAAGAGAGAATTGAGAGTAACAAAACTATAGTCCATTGTTGCCAGAACTTATGCTTGAGTCTGCATCCCTTTGTCCCTTGGAGCACTGTTGTGTTCTTCCCAAGCTTTCCTTTTGCTAGTGAGCTTGCTATCTGAGTGATGGAGGATTGAGGTGGTGGAGGCCCAAGTGGGGGATTCAGTTTCTCCGGTTTGCAGATGTGCCGTCAGAGGTTGTCACTTGTAATCTCTGATTCATATTAATAGAAATATCTTTTCCTGTCCAGTAATGTGTATTTGAATGAATATTGTATCCATTGGAATATGTCAAATGCTTTTACATTATTGATTATATATGCTAGAATAGATCTAACACCATGATATATAGTATGGTTGTATTGTTTACTTGTTGTTGAGGAAGTATTTCATCAATTCAAGTTGAAGATTGGAAAGCTCAACGGGGATCTACTTCAACCGTCCGGAATAAGGTACGAGGTTCGATCCTTTAGTGTTAGACATTTTATTGCTATTGCATATTAGGAAAGATTGATTTCTGGAGTCTAGTTGTCTGTTGTGGTACCGCAAGCCATAGGAATTTCTCTCCGTAACACTATCTCTTTTGGGACTGTTCCTCCTACTCAGTCTTGAAACCTGACCAAAATAAGAAATGCTCCCATGTCTTTTCTCTTTTCTGCAATACAGTACTTATGATGAATTTTATGAGCCCATGGTGAAAAAATGATTGTTTTGTATGATCCTGGTGTTCTCTCACCCTACATGACATCTTCTGTAAGCTTTTCAAAAATAAGAAAGGAAGACTCATTTTAGATTCATGACTGAGATGTTGAAGGAATCTAAAATGATACTTGAACACAAAGGCAAATCTACCCTCACGGGTGACATAGCTTTGCAATATTTTAATAGGCTCAATCCACTCAGGTTTAAAGTTTTGGAACCAGAACTCTCCCTCATCCAGAATCCTTGTTGCTTCAACTAGGAACTCTCTGGTTAATTTGAACTTCAAGGTGTCAAAAGACACTACATCCTTGTCTAGACATTGAACAAACTTGTAAGAAACCTCTGAATGATAACCTTCAATCTTTTCGAAGAACCCTAACCATCCTGCTTTTGCAAACAACTGTGCACAATATGGAAAGTTTTTTACCCAGCTTAAGTCTGAGGGTTCTGCCCTATTAGTCTTTCCACTCTTTATAATTTTGAAATATGGTTAAACAGCTTCTATCAATACACCACAGCCTGACTGTCTTCAAATTTTGATAAACTGACAGAGAATACAATATAGGGAAACCCAAAAGACCCTACTCTGAATTTTTTTGTTTAAATGATGAATAGTTTAAACCCATTGATTAACAATTCATCATTTAACATGGATTAGGTTAAAAACTAATACTCTGTCATCAATTCTGTCATTAGCCAATTGTTCAGAAAAAACCCCAAATTAATAAACCTTGGTAATGGCTCATGGAATACCTGTTAAAAATGACTAATTCGACTGCTGGAATCTTGTTATCTCAATTGTCAGATGTCGAATTGCATGCTCCACTTTCCTCTGACCGCTTTGACCACTCCATCCAACCACTCCTGAAAGCCCTAATTTTCGCTCTGTTTCAAAATTTCGATTACCAAGCACTGATTTTTCACCACGATCTTCACTTTCTCTTCGTGCACTTTAGGTAAAAACATAATTCCATACACCTTTGTCTCATTATGCTCTGCTATCATTATTACATCTGCTCTTCAAGAAACCGCCACGATCTGCCTTCACGAGGACATTCCACCTGGCACAGTGATTAAACTACAAGAGACACGTATCAAATCTATCACACAATGTGATTGACATCTCATGTGTGAGAATCCCGAAGAAATTGACCCAAAAATAATGATTTTTAGCTTGCGCTACTTTCTTGTAGCACCTCTGTGTAACTTTTTCTAGCTTGCGCTACAAGAATCCCTGTTTTATGATTTTTTTAACCAAAACTCCAAACAAAGTGTTGTTTTTTGGTAAATAACTTTAAATAAGGTCTTATGATATTTCTTTATAACCTTTTAGAAATATATACATCCTATAAGCCCATAAAAACCATGAAATTAATTAAGTCAAGCAAAAATTAAAAAAAAAAACCTATTAAATCAATTATAAACATAAGCCTAAAATCAAAATATTTTAAAAGAAAACAAGGTCAAAACTTTAAAACAATAAGAAAAATCATATTTTTAAGACAAGCAAATGGTTCAAAAATAGAAAACAAAAACAGGCTATAACAGGATACAATGGGGGGGTCTCATCTTTATATATCTTTTGAGAGGAGCAAACCCTAACTTAATTTTACATTCGGCGGTTGATTTAATGACATCATCAACGGTGGAGATCAACTTTTTACATGGATCAATTTGACTAGATCAAGGGGGAACACTTTTTGCCCAGTGACACCTTGTCTAAATCATGACAATACATCAAAAGGGGTCACTAAGGGCTTGATTCACCCTATCCCCCATTACAACCTCATAACATAAGATATAACAATATAATACATCAATTGACCAAGTAAGGGCGTCCCTTGGGGGACGTCCTCATTGGCTAAGCCACAACAAAATATCAAACCCAATGCTAACTCAAATTGCTGAAGAATTGTCCGAGGAGACAAAATACATCATCTGAGAAGTTTCCCTGCCATTTCCTTGACCCAACAACCCAAATCGAATTTTTCAGTGAAATTCCTAGTTCATTTTTGGTGGTACATCCTTTGAAACTGATTAAAATCATAATAACTCTATCCAGGCTGAGAACTAGGTCAAACTGACTACACTAGAAGATCTGGAGACATAGAATAATGGTGTAAGTGACTACTCATACCCCTGGAACATTGCAATGCTCTAGGAGAACCAAAAAGTCAGCAATCTGTAATAAAAGTTGATCATTTGGCCAATAATAAAGTGATAATAATCATTGATCATCAGATCTAGGGCCAAACTCTGAAAATTTAAACCCCGGTATTGGTCCTAGGCATGTCTGGGATAAATATAAGCATTGTTGTTTTTTTATTCACTACCTTGGGAACCGTGTTTGATGTGGTCAACTGGGCAGACCAGGTGAAAGTACCCAAAATGAAGGTGAGATATTGTATCAATATGATCATGCATGTATCCAAGGTAAGAAATGTTCCAATGGTGTATATCACAACTTTAGTCATGTTATTTAGAATCATGGTGACAACAACAATTTTACTAAATAAGATAAACCCGTGCCTTCGAAAAATCATTGAACCTTCTGAAAGTCTCTTGTGCATGCCATGCTTACAAATTTTAAACAGTCTGCAAGTGTTGGGTGAAGGTGGAAAACAAGGCTTAAGGTAAAGGGAATGAATCCTAATTGAATTTGACAATGTGATCTCTCTGAATGATAATGGATACACTCAACCAAAAAGACATATGCATGACAGATAGTAATAGGGAATGGCAGTGTCTCGCAAATGGATAAAGTACTTGGGCTTGTTTCCTTCAGACTCTAGAGATTTTTCCTTTTCATTTCTTTACAATACATATCAAACTTCAAAGGAAGGTTCCTATGAAGCCTTCTAGGCTCCAGTACTGACAAAGACATAACCTTTGCAGGCTAGTCTCACCATGTTTCCCTGTGGGGGAAAATGAGCCAAACACTATACAAAGAGTGAGTGTTCATCCTTTGACCATTGATGTTTTTTCAATAAATTTTGTTTTTCACATAAGATAGTAGCCATCCTACAAGAGCAGGTTTCCTGGAAAGCATTATGGGCTCCAATAAATTACTAAGGCCTAGCCCTGCTAGCACCAAGCAGTCCATAGCCACGACAGTTTTGTCTCTCCCTGTTGCCCTTGTGGAGGGAAAATGAGCCTTACATTATACAAAGAATGAGTGCTAACCCCTTGGCCACTGATTACTTTTTAAAGATTTATACTTTGCATCATTTAGATATAACTTTTATGCATTCTAATGCTTTAGTGTTTAGCAATAGTGTTTGGTGGAGCACTTGTTTTGAGGACTAAAGAAGAACTACTCAGTGAACCTAGCCACATTGTCCAAGCCACATACTTCATAGCCAAAGACACATAGCAACATGGAGTCTATCATGCACAGGGGTCAATATGGGGAAAATATCTTCATTCTCACAAGTCTCAATCAATATAAGTCATGGGATAAAATTCAAACAAATAATGAACTCGATGGATGGGGACAAATGACACATGGAACCAACATAGCACTAAGGTTTAAAGCATGGAATGAGAAGCAGTCTTCAACATTTAGTTCTTTGATCAATATTAGCACAAGTTTAAGGATATATATAAGCATAGGCCACCATAATCATCCTAACAAGTCAAGCCTAGGTGTTTAATATATATCACAGAGCACAAACAAACCAAGGAAACATATACCTGATCTCACCATATATACTTGTCTCCATCTGATAAGCCACTATATAACTGTGTGTACCATATCTGCTCTGCTATTATGCTCCAATGAACTAGGTCACCACTGAAAAAATATCAACGGACAAGTGAATCTCAGTCACGACAAGGAAACATTGTTGAACAAGGATTTGAAATGGCTGAGGCTATAATGATCCATGCTAAAACCCCATGTGAATGAATAGCTCAGAAAAATAAAGAGATCAATCTTTATGTTGCATCATGGTAGCTCAACTGCAATATATATGTGATAACGGGCCTGAAACAATAGTCTCTTCAAGGACAAGACTCCCTTAACTACACAAGTTTCCAATTAGATTTGTGTAGTGGCACATGTTTTTAAAACACAAGGAACAATTCCAAAAATAAGAGTTATTGGTCAAATAGTAGTGGACAAATCACTTCCTTGGGGTTACTTTGATGGTGCCTATTAGGGGGGTGGTTCTTGGTGTGGGATTGGTGGGACACTTTTCTTACAGGAGTAACATCAATGGGAGTTTAATGTAAATGTAGGTTGAGGCACTAATAATCGATTATAACTATTAGCACTTCAAGCTTTATTAAAGTTGGGTCACACAAGGGATTGAAGTAGACTGAGGCATCGGGAAGGGAACCAGGGTTTACAATATTTGTAGTGTTGATGCTTCTTGGCCACTTGAATGGATCAAGGGAGCAGAGAGCATGGATCCTTCCTACAAGGAAATTTTGCAAGTGAATCACTCACATGATGCATCCTCACACAAAGGATTGGGAAAGGAACGATCAATAACAATCGTTTATGGAACGAGAGGTGTGAGGAACCCCTGACAAGTGTAGGAGGTCTCTAAAGACATAATAGAGGGTCTAAAATCCAAATCGGGAAGGAAGAATCAAGGGGAGTGCATCTCGATAGTAGAAACCAAGCCCAAATATGAGGTGATTTTGAACAAAATAGGAGCATATAAACAATGCATGCAAGATCATGCAATCATTGAAAAGTTAATTGGATTTTGGATGATAGAGAAGGCCCTTACTTGGTGGATCAATACAAAAGGGAAAGTGGATCTAGAAATTGGCTCTAAGGGTTTCTTTACTGCAATATTTACCAACTTGGAAGACAAAGAATGAGATTTTGAAAGTGGACCCTATTTCTTCAACTCAACAGAGCTCTACCTCAGGTACTGGAAAGAGAATTTCAACCCTGACAAAGAAGATATTACCACTGCCCTAGTCTGGATCAGGCTATACTCCCTTCCACATGAGTATTGGGATGAATAAATCCCTGCAGGTATAGGTAATACCTTAGGCACCTTTGTCAAATTTAGAATCTACCAAACAAGGGTTTGATACACTTCATATGCGTGGATATGTGTTTGTATTAACATCTTGAGGGCACTTTCAGAATTGATCAACCTCGATTATGAAATTACATAATGGATTCAAGCCATCAACTATGAGCATATACCTTTTCGTTGTTTCCAATGCCATGAGCATGGACATCTATTTCATGATTTCCCTCTCAAATTGACAATATAATTGAAACCATAGGTTGCACCAAACGGGGAGGGGTTTACCACAGTCAATAGTAGGTGGAAGCAAGGGAAGAAGTAGGAAATACCAAATACTACACTAAGAATTCACTGAACAAATTGCTTTGTAGTTCTTTCTAAATAGGAGCATATATTGGAAAGGAAGGGTGAAGATATGAAATCCTCCCAAGAAATGAATCAAGAAGTCCAAAACCCAGTTTTGAAACAACTTGAGGGGGTTAAGCGATGAATGGTAGATGGTAGCCAATCCAAGAAATGTACTCATATAATAGAAGAGGTGGGCATGGAGGATGAGGAAGACATCAATGATTTGAGAGAAGGAGATGGCATGGATTTAGGAGAACCCGATCTCCAGGGGATCATGCAAGCATATGAGAGGCAAGAAGTCCAAAGCATTCCTGAAAAGCAACTGCAACTTCTCAAGGAATCTATCCATAAGTATAAAATAGGATAATTTTCCGTGTCCAATGGGAAAGATATAGCTAGAGGAGTAAAAGACAATTCACCAAAAGAGCAGCGTAGATCTACTATAGATGAGAAAAAAACATGAATGGAAGAGTAAGCAACAACAACTGAAGGAGCTACACAAAAAACTTATAGAATATGGACTTTATGCCGCTATGAAGGGAAAATTATTCACCACCACCCCTTCAGGTTAATCATGAACATTATCTCGTGGAACATCAGAGTACTCAATATGAAAGGTAAGCAACAAACACTAAGAAATAAAATTAAAGTTTAAAAACCTAACATTCTAATGCTCTAAGAAAGCAAATGTTGTAGTGAAGTACTCAGTCAAGTAGCTAGATATTATTGGAAAGATAGTCAGGTAATAGTTGCTGATGGGAGAGGAACCACAGGGGGCTTTTCCATATTATGGATCCCAAAGGTTATTGAGCTAGTAGATGTATTTTTCACTTCCAAATCTTTGCCATGAGGCCGATGGAATCATAATGGATGTGTATGGACCTTTCATTACTTAAGACAAAATCCAATTTTTACACTCCTTACAAGCATCTACAACCTCACATAACACCAACAATGTATTATAGGAGGAGACTTCATTTAAATCACTTGCCTAGAGGATTAAAAAAAGGGGAGGGTTTGAATTCAAACTTTTATCGAATTTATGCAATCCCTTGATTTGGTTAATATCAAAACCACAAACGATACATTTACTTGGAATTATTGAAGGGGTGGCTCTCAACAAATGGCATCCAAATTGGATTGCTTCTTACTATCAACAACTATTCTATCCCAAAATCTGAAAATCGAAGCCTCAATCCTCCCATGTCCAGGATCTTATCTTTGACCCATTAGTCTCATGATCGATATGGATGACCAACGCTTTCGTTTTGAAAAATTATGGTTGGAACACGTAGACTTTCACAACAATATTACCTAATAGTGGAGAGAGGCAAAAGTCCACAATGACAACAAAATGTATCGATTTCAACAAATATTAAAGAACCTGAAACAATGCCTCCAAATTTGTAACAAAGAAGTGTTTAGGGATATATTTCAGGAAAGATAAGAGCTGGAGCAATAAATGGAGCAAACCTAGTAGAAAATCATTATGGAAGGAAGAACTAATCAACTAATAGATGAAGATACCTTTCTTCAAACCCTAGCAAATTGATTTGAGGATTCCTTAAGAGAAGACCCTATGGCGACAAAAAGATTGGGTTAGGTGGCTTAAAGAAGGAGAACTAAATACTAAGTTCTTTCACAACATGTCGATCAAGAATCCTCATCACAATAAGATAACCTCTATCCAGGACCCTCAAGGTAAAATATATCAATGATATGAAGATATGGAAAGAGAGATGATAACCTTATAGGATTTGTTACGGATAGAACCACCTGGTAGTAAGGATGAATTTATTTAGACAATAACTATGAACATCCCTCGGTTGGTCAGTGTAACTCAGAATGACAATTTACTATGGGAAATAACCTTGGAGGAAGTCAAGCAAGCAATTATGGTGACGATTAATGGAAATTTGCCATGACCGAATGCATTTAGGATGGACTTCTTTCACCCATGTTGTTCAGTGATTAAGATGGAGGTTGGGAAGCTATGGAGGAATCACATTGTCTAAGAAATGAGGTTCTCTTAGCATTAAGTTCCAAAGTTCATTACAATGATCCAAAAAGAAGACAACCAAATATCTAGGTAAATTTCAACCTATTTCTTTATGTAATGTAATTTACAAGATTATTACTAAAGTAAATGCCAACCACCTTAGCCCCTAATGTCTACACTCATCTCTAAGAGCAATCAGGGTATGTATTAGAGGGTAGACAAATCATAGGTTTGCACATTAAACGATTCACTCACTAAGAAGCTCCAAGAAAGCAGGTACGCTGATCAAGTTAGATGTATCAACGACCTTCAAGAAGCTTAGTTGGCGTTACATTCACTAAGTTTTGTTGGCCTTCGGTTTCTCATAAGAATGGACAAATTGGATGCTATCTCTCACCTCCTCTATCTTTTTCTCAATCCTCATCAATGGTTCTCCGACATCAAATTTCACTCCATCAAGAGGCCTTTGACAAGGCGTCTCACTCTCTCCTTTCTTGTTCATTATTATGGTAGAGGGGTTGGGTAGGTCTATTAACGCTATGATCAATGAAGGTAAAATCAAAGGGAACAATGATTTATCCCATTGAAATAAATTATGGGAAATATTTTAGTACAAGAAGCTAGAAATCTAAAAAGAATACTCAATGATTTCATGGAAGCCTCAACAATACCATCAACCAAGAAAAATCCCAAATATTGTTCTTCAATGTCCCTTTGGTTGTCCAACATCGTATTTTTAGGATTTTGGGCTTCTACGAAATCTCCCTTCCATCCAAATATTTGGGCACCCCTTTGATTGTGAAAATGATCGATGCAACATCTCATGGGAATATCTTCTATATAAGTTGGACAAACAACTATTATCCAACTAGACTTTTAGATCTCCCAATCTAGCAAGTTGATTAATTTTAATAAAAATATGTTCTCCAATCTATGCCTATCTATTTATAATCTATGCTAGTAGCTCCCAAACACACCCTGAATGCAATCAGGAACCTTCAACAATATTTTCTATTGGGGAACCAAGAATAAGTAGAAATGGGCAAATGTGGCATGACATAAGGGTTTTGAAGGTCCATTGTGTTGTCCAATGTGTAAGCAAGATAACGAAACAACAAATCACCTTCTCAATCTTTGCCCCTTTGCCTCAACTTTATGGGATAGAGAGTTACATCTCTTCACCAAACTGATCGAAAGGAGGTAAGCATTCAGGATACCACTGAGAACTAGAGGAAAAGTGATTTTCACAGCAATATCCTCAACAAACTCTGTAAACTCTTTCCTGGTTTCCTCCTCTGAGGAATCTAGAAAGAACAAAATCACTAAATTTTAAAAGACTTCAACCTTCTGAGGAATAAGATCTAGGATATAATAAAAAATAACATTTCAGAAACTCTCCATATTAGGAAATGGATGAAGGAAGATTGACAATGTCTAAATCAAGAGTGTGCAAAAATGTTTGTCTAGAATCTCAGATCCTTAAAGATGTATGCTCACACTCTTTCAATAATAAGAAGAGGGTTTGACCTGGCCTCCTCTTCCATACGGATTCCTGAATCTCAATTTTGATGTAGAAAACTGGGCCTTACTCGATTGGTGGCATTTTCAGGAACAATATAGGCCATACCTTCTTAGTGTATGCGATCTATCTTAGCTGAGAAAGTGATAGTGCATCTGAGTTGCATGCTCTTACTACGGGATTGCAAATTACCATATGACAGGGCTACACAAAACTCGTAATGGAAGGAGATTCTCAACTCATTATTCATATAGTCACAAAGAATGGAAGCAAAAAATGAAAGATTGTCCTCATTGCTTGATCAAACTTCAATTGTTGTAGGAGAAGAACACAATCAGGAGGACCTAGATGCAACATAGAAAGAGATCATTCCTTCAACCTTGAGGAAATATTTCATTACACTTCTAGAATGAGATTGTCATCCCTAGATCCTAGAAATCTAGATAATCTATCCCTCTTGAGGTGACAAATGGCTCGGTTCAATGGACAAGAAGCAAGGCACATGCAAGTTCAATTCATGTACATGGTATTTTAGTTGGCAATGAATTATGGTAATGGTGATTTCAAAGGATGATGGAAGGATGATCTATTGCTAATTATTCTCAGACTGTCCCTCAAAAGGTGCAACGAAACTGTAAAGTAGTACCCTAGAATTGCTAACACACAACATATAAGGTAAGAGATAAGGAGTACTACTTAATGTTCTACAAATCCTAATTGCAATGATCAATTATAGTACCCTAACAAATGGATTCAGTAATTGCAATTATCCTCATGGATTATTTTACCCTACTATTAGTTGTCAGGTGGTAACTAATGCCAAACTTTTATTGTGCCATTCGTTTCTTAATAGGAGAGTTTTCATCCATAATCCACCTCTAAGGACTACAAAGGAATGAGTCTCTTCAACAAGCCAAATGAGAAAGCAATATTTGCTGAGGTTTCTTGCTTATGCCCATCCAATCAAGGGCTCCCCGAGTTTCCTTGATATATCTCCACATGATTGCATCAAAGGGAATAATCCCCTAGGAATACCCAACAAATAAAATTTTATAGAATACCAATAGTTGTGACACTACTCATTCTCACTAATAATATCGAATACTATCTTCAAAAATCCAAGGGGCCCTCAGCTGGATCACAAAAAATACCTCGCCAAACATTTTTAGTAGAAACATCTGGTATTCTTTGAAAGCACAGCCTAATTTATTAAGGTCTAGAGATTCCATCTAAAACATTATATTCCACCCTCATAGAGCAAAAACCTGTACCCACTTAAATGCACCACAAAATTCTACAAAGTAAACTTAGCACTAAAACAAAGGGCGGTCTATAAATTTCACCTAGGTTCAACATTTATTATCCATAGATATCTGTTAAAATATTGTCAAACATAGATTGGACTAAATTCCTTATATTTCTTGATATGCTTGAAATACGCAGAAGTTTATAAACCATGTCATGACTTCAATTGTGAAAACACAACCTATTTTTCTAGAAACATTGGTTCAAAAGTGGTCCTTAATTAAGGATTCATCTACAAATTTCTCAGAGGTGAGGGTAAGTGAAGCCATGAGGTGAGATGTTTATACCCAAATGCATTTCACACCATGATTTTAGGTGGCACTCAAATCACATTGCTGAACGAAATATATGATTGTGGTATCGTAACCTTGGTGAATTATATTTCCCTTAATCTTTGGTAACACGTATTATAAATTCACCTTTTTGAAACTATAGAAATGAAAAATAATCCGAAGAATTATAATTTATTTCATCTTGCCAAACTTCATATCATCATTGGAGACTCCATAATCCAAAATGGATACATACAGTTTTGTACCAGTCTCAAATCCAAGCTGCATTCCAAAGGCTTCCATGCTACAAATTGTGGGATGTTGTGCATTAAAATACGTTTTTATTGAAATTTTAATTTTTGGGTGTCGTGGGTACCTCATAAGTATGTAGTGTGGGTATGGGTTGGATGCAGAATTAAATTCCACATCCAACTAGTCTCCAAAGTTGAAATTTGGGTGAACCCATAAGGAGATATGCCAAAAATACGATAAGAAAAAATAGTTTTTTCTTTTTCCCTCCATTATTTTTTTACAAATTTTACCCTTATGGTTGACATCATCATCTTGCATCCTATTGGTTCTTCTAAAGTGAATTTTAATAGTACAATTTTTGTTTTGAGGCCCATTTTTTACCTCAAAAGTACCCTAATGACCTTAAAAGAGACTCTTCAAAATTTGTTTCCAACTTGAAATCTCAAAAGCTAAGAAATTCTTCTTGATTTTGAGAAGATGACATTTCAACTTGAGAAATACCTATTTGTCCTTTACCACATCTTCTCCTAATTAATTTTTTTTTGTTTTCCACACCATATAAATTTTCAGAATCAGGGTTAGCTCTTGTATGTGCTCTCCTGAAATCCATGATGTCGTATTTGAATATTTTCTTGAAATCAATGAGTCCCCAGGGAAAATACACAACCGACTTCAAATGCAAGAACCTCTGTTTGCCCACATAAATCATGTCTTCTTAAATAACTGTGGTGTTCTTCCCAGGGAAGATTTGAACTCTCGTTCCTTGACAACGACGCCAAGATGTTAGCACTCAGAATTTACCCCCGTTTGTGAAAGGATAATCCCAAGGTAACCACAAAACCAATATTTAGGAAGAAAGATGGCTTCTTTATTTCTAGAGAGGGATCTCTCAAATGATTAAACTCATAGGCCATAAATATGTGAAAATGAAATAAAACTTAATAATGAATGTGGTTGGAACAAGTGCTTATTGGGCATGGAGTCATATATGATAACAAATATTAACATTTCTATTGCAATGGAATTTTAAACAGAGGCAGGGTAGCTACTTCTTCATATTCAAAGAGCTAGTTGTATAGTGATGAAGAGGAATTTAGAAACAATCCATTAATATGTGCATCTAACAAGGATGAATCCGATATTAACTTTAGAAGAACAATTTTGTGAATACTTGAAAGAAACGGATCAGAGCATATAAGTATGAATTCTAACTCAATATAGACTCATTCAAGTATGAAAAAGATTACAGAATGAAAAGATTAGCAAGAAACACATTCACATAAAGAAGGGAAAAGTATAGACTGCCAAGAAAATAACACAAAAATCTCTGTAAAATGCCTACTCGGCTCTGAAATTTTATTGATCTTTAGAACTCTTTTACAATATCAGTTTTTTCTCATGGATTCCAACCCTTGTTACATCACAAAATGTTGCTTAAATACAAAATACGCTCCTTGATTTTATAACTACCTCTATACTAAAAATAGGCAAAATAACTGCCGTATTACATTTGTCACTTCGCTTTCTAACTAATTAATTGCTCATAAATTAATTACAAAATTGAACTAATACCAGTCTTCGACAATCTTCAAAATTTCTTCACTGACGCAATTTGTACTTGGTCCTTTCATTTCTTTCCACGGTCTTCCACTGATTGACAGTTGTCAGCTCCATATTGGCCATTTGTTTAGCAAGTACTCTTAGTTCTACATGCTCCACATAGGAAATTGTTGGAAGTTGAGCGAAAATAGCTTTGAAAGTGTCAATTGTCTCAAAATCCACTGATAATTTTTCAACTACTGTTTTCCCTGATAAAGATTGATGCATGTTTTCAAATTTTTTGTGATCCAACCTGCATCTAACCAACTGAGCATGATATTCAACTTTAGACACAAGTTTACCATTTTCCTCCCAGAAGGAAGGTAAACCTTTTTGAAACAATGGTGTAAATAATCCTATAAACATATTAACTTGATGTTGCATGATGTCAATTTTGGCTTGCACAGTGTCTAGATGCTGATGTTTCTCAACTACTTTCCTTGACCAAGTAATCACTGAGATTCCATCCTTTATTCCCATTGTTTTCAAATCATATTCTAATAAGCCATTTAGAAAACTAACTGTATTGTTGGCTATGTCTATGGGTTTTTTATTCGAAGCCTCATTTACTGTTGTATAGCTCTGTTTAGCAACATGTATAATTGTTTCCTTGTCTAGAATGTAGTTCAAGTAAGGTATAATATTTACAACTTATGCTATCATCATATCCCAATGATATGCCTGGCTCCCTGGAATGGTAATTTCCCAGTAAATTGCTTCATCAACTTATTATTATTATCCAGGAGGTCTTTTCATTTATTTTCTAACGCTCTCCTTTCTTCCTCCTTCTTCAAAGCTGCATTTTCCAGGTTTTTGTTTTGGTTAAGACCCACAATTTCCAAATATCTCAAACTCACTTGGGACATGGATTGGACAATAGATTCTTCATTTGTCTGTGTAGCAGGTGGAATTATTTGCACCTCAAGCTCTTTCTTTCTATTTAATATTTCCTTCTCCAAAATAGACTGTTTTTCTTTAAGAACTTTTACATCTGCCATCAAAAGAAACTTTTCCTTTTCCCACTCTTTTCTTTCCTCAATAAAATTCAAAAGCTTAGCTTTGTAGTCACTTAACTCATCAGTTAGTAACTCTTTTTCTCTTCCTAATTCAGTCAACTCCAAAGCTCGAATCAATAGTGTAGCAGGTATTTTTAATTTCTTCTTTAATGACTGAATGGTATTTTCTTTTTTAGCAAGTAGCTTTTGAGTGGCCTCTCCTTTATTAGCTTCACTGTCCATTTTTAACAAATCTCTTTGGAGTTTCTTAATATGCTGTTGGTGTGCTTTATTCTCCACCCTTTCCCATTTTAGTTGATTTTCTATCTTTTTTTTGGTGGACTGCAACCTAGAAACCTTTAGAGTAGCCTTTAGCAAATCACTATAGACCACTTCTCCAGTCTGTTTGTGCAAGTGAATCATATCTGGGACTGTAATATTTTCTAAGTTGAATCTCATTTCTGCTACTTTGTTTTTAGTAGCCACTTCTAAGTTTAAAGTATTATGGGCATGATCCTTAACAATGACTAAAGAAACATCTTTACCAGTGATCTTCCTGACATCAGCATATAACTTTAGAGACTCATATGAAAATGTCTCCCTATTATCTCTGTATTTGTCATACAATTCAGCCCTAGTTTTAAATTTGTCAGTAGATCCTTCAGGAGTCTTTGAAAATTCCTATTCTTTTACTTCAAATGCTGGTCCTTTGAAATTCATTTGATTTTTCTTGCGTTCACTCTTAATGACCTCTACCAACTCCTCTTCAGTATCAATCTTCTACCTTTTTGATGTTTCTAAACTTCCTTCTTGCTTCGTTTCCATTGAATCTGAGAAATTTCTTGTACTAATCATCTATGAGTGGATGGGGGTAATCAATTATGTTGTTGCAACCATGTCCATTTGATCATGTTGTGTGACACTTACATCCTGTACTAGCGATGAAGGATTTTGTTGCATAACCTCTTCATCCTGCATTAATGGAGGATAATCCAACCAATTGGATTTCTTTGCCAACCCCTCCACTTCTTGATGTTCAAAAGGATTGTTCTTATTTACCCGTCTTCTTATTGAATTAATGAGATGTGGATCATAGTTTATTGCATTAGATGTTTTAAAATTTATTCCTTTGAGCAAAATTTCCACCACAAGAAGTGCAACTTTTCTCTTTTTGATAAAGGGTCCAATTACCCAAGGAAATTTTATCTCTAAAGCCTTTCTAAAGCTGATGAAATGTTCATTCTCAACTATAATGTTCTGCCTCACCATCTCCAATGCAAAAATCCTATGAGTGAGGAATGCTGCTGGAATATAAGGCTCATGATTGAAGCCATATACCCTAATAATTGTATGCTTCTCCAGCAAAAACCAATCTCCTATTTTTATGTTCAGGGCATATTGTAATGCTTCTTTAATTACTGTCAGTACCCTGGGTAATTTATTTTGGAAAAAGACCTTGAAGACCTCTGCCATTAAGAAATTAATGTACTTGAAGAAATTACTACTAATTCCATCTTTAAGGAACATCTCTGGCAACTCTAAATTCTCCTCATTAAAAAATAGTAACATTATGACTAAATAAGACTGAAACCTGGAATGTTTAGTGCTGTGGAAATTCACTAGCTAAGAGTGAATACTCTCAGTCGTGAATTAATTAAATTTAAGGAATAATTTCTAGGAAGAATGTGACTCAGACTGAATTGTGCTGATTCTAAATAAAAGGTTCATCAACAACTCAGGGATGTACCTATTAGTATCAAGACCTAAAAAATGACTCAACAATGAAATGATCAACTTAGTTTCCTCATTGAATATGTTAACATCTAGAGGAAAGTATTGGTTTTGAAGAGACACATCTGACCAGAAACAACTGATGAAAAAGGGTTGCTTATGTTCAAGTGTTGCTTCTCGAAAGGACTAAATTAGGCCTTCTTCATTAAAATCTTCTTTGTTTAGGGTAAATGAAGAAGGGCCTATAAGTGAATCCCAAATGAATAAGGCATTAACATGACAATAATTTTATTTTTAGCCGAGTCCATGACCACTCTTTTAGAGGAGGAATAGTTAGACGCACACCACTCAACAAAATATGGAAAATTCAGGGTTTGTTTAGGATAGAAAAAGTAAAAACGAGACTTGAAAACACCATGGAAGTATGTACCCTGGTCCTTAAATGCTGCTATCTTAGTTTTCAACTGATTGACAGGGCCAAAGGACAACAGAGTATAAAAAATTCCACTATCTCTGTCTTCAAATAATTCCTCAATTTTCTATAACTCTAAGGCCTGAGCTTCTACCTCATCTCCACATCCATACTTAAATATTATTTGGTGGGTCAAACATGGCCTATCTGGTAAACTGACGGGTGGACAAGCATCTGTTTGACCTGGATTTTCCCATGCAGCACAGAGCTTTTTTCTCCCAATGCGCAAAAATACAAATAGCTTTCAACCATGTGCCTTCACCTTTTTATAATATTTTTCCATAGTAGGATCTCTACTATCTTACCTACAAATCTCTTAGGAAAATCCTTCTTGGTCCGTAGATCTAGTCCAGTTTTACTCTACGCCGTCGATTTGGATCGTTGATTAACTATCCTTCCCTAATCCTATTGCCTTACTTGTCTTTTATCTACCCTGCACTTTTAAAAAACGGATCTCCTATTTACCATAGATTTTCCATATCTCAACTTTCCACCGTAGATCTCCTTTGCAACATAACCCCCTTCTTAAATTTTCTGCTGTCCATGTAAAATGTAAAGCAGTGTACAACTTTCATCAGCAGAGTGTATGATAGTCCTCGATTTTATTTACTTCAAATCCTAACTATTTATCTCGATCGACCTTTATCAATTCTTTTGCGCCCCGACTATGCATCTAATACACATGTTCTCCCAGGGGATTGAATCCCCACCCTTGATATTTCCAATCATAAATCTTAATTTTTGATTAATGATTCCCTTTAACACATTCCATTGATCATCCTTCTGGATTTATCCGTGCATCTTCCGATAGCGAAATCTTCCCAAACCGTGGATATCATCACCTTTAAATCTCAACCTTTTATCAAAGTGGGCCCTTTAACACATTCTGGTGATCATAGAATTTTATTCTTCGGCGTAACTTTCATCAGCGAAATTATCTCCTGCTGTTGATTCTTTTCCTCTTTAAATCACCACCTTAGATATGTGCAGGCCGTAATCTTTTCCGCTGATTGGAAAAGTTTGTTTCTCCGTGCAAGTATTACCAAGAGATTTATCCATGGCTGTAGATTTGTTTTAGCTTTCCACTCAACCATATATCTAGGCTTCTCTTTAACCTTCTTTTGTTGATCCTCCATTTCACATCTACCCTGCATCTTTTTAGAGCGGATTAAATATGAACCATTGATTTTATTTCTTGAAGATCTGAACCGTCTAAGTCTTTCGGTCTATACCACAAGCGCTGATTCCATAACCTTTTCCCAAAGTTTAGCCCATGGTTTTCTAAGATATACTAGCCTCAAGTCTAGATTTAGCCCCTATAATCATTCCTTAAAACACCTTTGAATCATATCATTCGAATTTTACATATCACTTCTTTATTTCTCTTTAGGCCCGCCTCATCCAACCGCTAACCAAAATGGTGCTAACACAATGCAAAATATGGTAATTGTTTTAGCACCCTCATTGAATACAAAAGTATAGATATCAAATAGCATAATTTCTACATCTCATTTCAAACATTACCTATACATATTATATACAATCATCATGGAAATGGAGTGCCGTGTTCCAACTAAATCATATATTTATGATACATAACTAGATCCATTTCTAGATTATGATAGAAACTACATATCAAAACAAATCACCAAAAAACATTTTACTTATAAATGACCATTACAAAAAACAAAATATCATAAAACAAGGAACAGACCCAACATATTTAGGTCACAAATAAAATTGACGAACTTTGCAATACGAGTAAAAAAATCTACCATTTACAAACTTCTCAATATAAATAAAAGAATCTACTAGTAAGATTTGGACAACTCTATAAGAAGATAGCCAAAATAATCACCATTCCATTGTAGCCCCTCCATTAAAATCAATGGCCATTCATTTATATTACAAACATCCCAAACATCAATAATAACATACATAAAATATGAACATATACACTCATTAATTCCTTCGATCCAATAATAGTTACAGAGCAAGATCCTAATAAAAGCACATTATAAATACATGGGTCAAATTCAGTTTGAATATATAAAAACCATGTGGCATCTCTCCATCAAGAGTAACACCCACTAACAACATATAAATGTCAGTTGATAGTTTAAACATGACAAGGCATAAAATATATCATATATTTTGAGATATATAACACTTTAACGAACCCAATACTCCTAGGATAGAATAAAACCCAAATAACATCGAATGAGCCCTAAGAATCAAGAGTGCCCTAGAATTCAATAGGCCTAAAAAAGCATCAATGATAAAAGGCGCGATAAAAGGTAAATTTACAATATAATAATATATTGTAAATGTGGATAAAAAGCATAAAAATCATACCACGTTATTATTGGATAAAAAGCATGATGCGAGTTTATATTCTCTGATAAATTGCATGTGCAGCATGCCCCTTCAAGACCTGAGATTTCAACAATGGATGTTTTATGTGAATATTAAAATGTCGAGAAAACTAAGCATGAAAAGTGGAATCACATCAACCATAACCTTCACCCTACAAGCACAATCCGAAGTGGGTGAACCATGAATCGATGTACAATTTATTTAGAACAAAATAGCCCCTGATTTCCCCTACAATATTAGAAATCAAGGGCTCGAAAAAGGCATCACATGAAATTGACTAAAAATACAGGTAAATGCAACCATGTGCCTGAATTACAAGGGAAATGGACTGCAAAATAGCCCTTAGGAGCCTCCATTATTGAAAATTGGGGGTGAAGGAGTTGTTTCACTAGATTTTTTCTATAAATTGGGGGAGAAATATAGATTGGAGGGAGATTTTTCTAGGACGAAAATAGTTTTTTTTTTTTCCATTTTCCTTATTAATATATGGATATACGGGAGGCTATTCATTTTGTATTTATTTATTTTTCTAATAAATATTGGGCGAATATATTTTAGCTAAGAAAATCCTTTCCATATAAAAAATAGGCCACTCAATTTTTATAACCCCCTTAATATAGCCCATGGGATATATATATCCCCTAAAATTATCCATGAGGACCATCCTCAACCGGTAAGAGCTAGGAACACTCTCAACAAGAGAGTATTCTTCTTTTCAAGACCATCCTACAAGTGAATGCAGGATCACTCTCCATAAGAGAGTACCATCCTCTGCAAGACCATCCTCAATCGGTAAGAGCTAGTACCACTCTCAATAAGGGAGTGTTATTGTTCGCAATACCATGTTACAAGTGAATGTAGTATCACTCTCCATAAGAGAGTACCATCATATGGAAGACCATCCTCAACTGGTAATATCTAGGACCACTCTCAACAAGAGTGTGTTATTTTATGCAAGACCATCCTACAAGTGAATGCAGGATCACTCTCTAGAAGAGAGTACTATTGTTTGTAGGACCATCCTCAGCTAGTAAGATCTAGGACCACTCTCAACAAGAGAGTGTTCTTGTCCACAAGACCATCCTCAAAGAGGATACTCTCATTCGTAATCGAATGTTGGACCTCATCAACATCTGTTGGAACACTAATAAAATTGACTGGAATTTTCTACACTGGCGCATTCACTGGCATCGCATCCTTAATAATAATCTCATAATCACTCTCTCTCTTTATAGGGAGGTCCTTTCGGACTATACCAATCTTGTATTGAAAGTGTTCAAACTGTACACACATTAGAGGCTTAGTCAGCACATTAGCAACTTGTTCCTTTGTAGGAACATACTCAAGATTCACAACTCCTCTCCGCACCATATCCTAGATGTAATGATATTTTATCTCTATATTATTGGATTTATCATGAAACACCAAGTTCTCTATTAACTTGATGCAACTCGGGTTGTCACAATAAATCTCAGTTGCATCCATATCGGTATCGAACAATCCTACCAATATTTTGTGAAACCATACTGCTTCGCTATAGGTTGAACATGCTGCAATGTACTCAACCTCGACTGTACTAAGGGAAACACTTGTTTTCTTTCTTCTAATCCATGATATAACACCTGATCCCAAACTGAAACAACATCCTGAAGTTCTCTTTCTATATTCAGTACTTCTTACTGTTATAATGTAAAATGGCACTTCTCCGTCCCAGTACTGACACCTAATGTGTCACCACACAAAAGGACAAACTGGATTGAAGTAGCCAAAACACTATAGATGGGCCTGGAACTTGATACATCATCACCTTACCAGTTGGATGTATTTTTGTATGGACATTTAGGTTGAATACACGACTATTTACATAGCAACCCACATATCATACGCGAGTATGTGCATTGCCACTTGCGTATATATCATTAGGGATTGTACCCGCGGATTTCCTTAAAGCAAGTCACATATCAAACACGACTTGTTAGTATACATAGTTGTGTATGCCTTAATTTAGACTTAAAAAATATAAACATGATTAGTCAAGACAGTTGGGCACTTAATCATAACTATCCCAATGTCCCTAACCATCTCAACTTTCATAACCTCTCTCTTTCCTCATGTATTAATAGAGGGTAGGGGTTGAGGCTAATGAATCATACTTGGTGGAGAAAAGTTATGTTGGTGGTTTTCCTTCAGATATCTTGGAGCAACAGAACTCAGTGTCCTTGGTTACCAGAGGAGAACTTGTCTTAGATGTTGGGTTGTAATTATCACCTCACTTGTTTATCAATAAAGAGAGTCATTATTCCAATATTGTGTCTTTTCACTCTTATATATTGTGATTCTTGAATTGTCTTATTATTCTATCATAAGAATGTTGTTTCATTAATCATTCATATAATACATAAGATATTGTAGGAAATATCTTTCTCTTTGCAGGTGTTGGAGATCCCCTGGAAGCTGTAGAAGCAACTTGAAGAGAATAAGGAAATCTAGGATCGACTGTCATAAATAAGGTATGCCTATTTTATTCCTATTTCTCTTTCAAATTCTGAAGTGGTTGACTGTCTGCAAGTTATTTTAGTAAGTTGGTAACCCCAGATACCCTAGGTTATAAGGGTGTGTTTTCCTGAACAACAAAACTGGCGACTCCATTGGGGAGTCGAACCTGTTGTGGGTCCTCTCTTTAGGCTTCCTGACCTATTTTTTCTATGTCTGATTCTGTTTGTGACTTGTTTCAACTTTACCTTTGATTTCTAGTATTGCATGTTCAGAGCCTGTCTGTCAATTCTTTTTCTTTTTGAGAATTTTTGATAGTATACGTGGGTTGTTTCAGTAACAGTTGCGTATTACACTTTGTATACGGGGGTTTCCTTCAAGACAGTTGCATTTGATACACGAGTTTCCTTTATGATAGTCGTGTATTCCTGTTAGTGTCTGTGAGTTCAGAAGGTTGTTGCTTGTCCTTGTTTTTATGATTTCTCAGTTGCTTGTGTAGGTTTTGTTTTTGGCATGATACTGTGGTTTAAGTCTGTACATTTTACTGCCTGCTTGATTAGTCAAGTTCTTTGAGTGTTTTTGTTTGACTTCTTCATTATTGAATGTGTTAGGTCCTCCTACTTGGCTTCTGGTCTGAATTCTTTTGTTCTGGGTCATTGATCAGTCCTTTAAAACACTGATATGCTCTGTACTGCTGTTTCAGTAGGCTGAGTTAGTCATTCTTTCCTTTTCTATGAATATATTAAGTCTTTGAATTGATAGTTTCACCAAGTCTAGGTTTTGAGCCATTTCTTCCTGTTTGGGTGAAGTGTGTTACTATAGGGTTTGATTGCATCATTTACTGTTATATGATCATATTGTTCAAACTCACTTAGTCTGCATTTACTTAGATTATAAGTTTTTGAAATTTTTGAAAAAGAAAAGACAAAAGCATTTTTGCACTTTTTGCATTAGATTGCATTTAGTTGTTTCTTTTTGTTATTTTTCAAGAAAAATAAAAAAATTTAAAGTCTTGTAGTTTCTCTTTTTATTTTGAAAAAGTTCATTAGCTTTCATTTTAAAAGAAAAAGAAAAGAAAAATTGGCATAGTAGTTACAATTTGTTTGGAATTTTTTTTTATACATCATTTTTTGCTTTCCTTCTGCTGAGTCTATAACTTCACATAGTCTCATTCTGCTACCTTTGACTAATACAACCCTTTAAAAAGAACGATTAATTAAAATTTTGCTAGTAAGTTTATTTTTTTAGGCTCATACACCAAATAGTTCAGGCTAGGCTTGTGGACTAGGGAGTTTTAACTGTCCATAAGCATTTGACTTTAAACGTAGTGGCATTTCAATAGGTAAATCCTCTTCTACAAGAGACCATCTGGAAAGATCCTCTCACATAAGAGTTAAGCATGAGGCTGCATGATAACTTGGTTGAGGAGATAACCCTCCACTTCCCTTTTTGATCGTATACCAGGATTTTTATGCATTTGGGGATCTTGTCAATACGACCTCTTGGGTCTCATGTGGTGTCGATGTTGACACGATTTCGAGCTTTGCTACCCTGCCCATGCATAAGGATTAGTCTTGCAACTGTTCCACTAGACTCTCGGTGTATTTGTGGTAGCATTTAGTTTCTTGACACTAGGTATCATACACAGGTGATACTTGAAGGCTATTTCTAGTATACCTTGTACAAAGTCGAAAGGTAACCCCGATAGATAGTTTGGGAGGGCGGTTGGGTGATTCCAGTGCTTGTTCCCAGGAACATCTTCACAGGAAGCCAAGTAACCATATTTTAGTCTTCACTGGTTGGAACTGGGCCCTAATCATCCCATGATTTCCTTTGGAAGTCATATCTTATATCTGCTGTGTCTGAGTGACTTTAGGACATTTGTAGTGAGCGCTGTTTGGTTTGTCTGTGTTTAGTTGGCCTTTAGGTGAGTGTGAGTCAAATTTATAGCTGCGGAGGACCAACCTCTTCGTAGGTTAAGAAGGTGGCAAAAACTTCCTCCATCTGATATAGTTGAGCCTCCACCGCCCTCTTAAAGGAGGAGACTAGATACTAACGGTTCTTTTGAACCAGTAGGAGTTAGTGAAGTTCCAGGTGAACCAAAACTTAGGATTAACCAGGAAGAAACAACTGCAGTAGATATTGAATACTTGCAAGATGACGAGTTTGTAAGGAATTTTAACCCACCTCTAGCTGATTTAATAGATCCTGTGATTGTCCAAGATCTTGCCTTTAGTTCACCTATTATAGATGTTCCTTTGAGCAGAGAAATGTCTAGCTCTGGAGAGGGAATTTCTACCCCAACTTTAGCAATTTTTTTTGGTGAATTCCAACCTCCCCTGGTAGGTACTCCAAGACCAAGTGCATCTGATGCACCCATTTCACCAAGTAGTCGAGTGGTTCACTCCTCGGCTCCCTCTAATGAAGTGTTTCCTTCTAGTGGGTTGGTCACTGGCATTCCTAGTGCACCTTTTGCTTCCCCCTCCTTTATTCAGCCTTCTCAGAGTGGTCCAAGTGGATCCTCCTTGTTCATCCAGGGTTTTATGTGGAATGGGATTAACATTCCTCCATCCACTCCTTATGTAGCTCCTACCCCTGCATATGTGGGCATGCAATTTGGAAACACAAATGATTTTGGTCATTATTTCTAAACATATGTTTCAACCCCTTTCATGAGCTCTCCTTTATCACTTTTCAGTGGAGGGATACCTTCTCATGTCTTTCAAGTTCTAGTTTCATCTAGAGTGGCTCGAACCACATATCATGCACCACACAAAAGTAATCCACTAGATTTTTGGTGGAATCCGTTTCAGAGTAGTCCAACTACATCACAACCGGTGGCTGGGGGAAACCCCACCTTTTCATTTGGGAACCAGGGGGCAGATCCTTCTACATCTGAGACTACTTATTTTTAGGCCCTGGTTGGGATAAATCTTCCTTTCCTGGCAACTTTGAACTTGCCATACTTGTAAAATTTGATGAATGACCCTATGCGACATAGTGCAACATGGCCAACTATTCCTATTCAGTTACCTTCAGACATTCCCAAGTTTGAAGGCAAAGCTGATGAAGATCCAGGTGCCCATATAACCACTTTTCACCTATGGTGCTCTGCAAAATCACTTAATGATGATTCCATTAGGTTGAGGTTGTTCCAGAGAACCTTGACTCATGTTGTAGCCAAATGGTACATAGAACTTCTTGATGCTACATATGAGATATTTTTGGATTTGGAAATTGTGTTCCTCAATCACTTTCAGTTTCTTGTTCGGTATGATGTCGGCATAGACTTGTTATCAACTTTTCAACAAAATAAGGCCACACATATCTCGGATCACAACCAAGAGTGGCGAAGATAGAAGAGGCTTATTAAAGCCACTGTACCTCCCGAGTTTCTATTAGAGTGGTTCCTAAAATATTTATTGCCTTATATACTTAAGGACATACCAACTTTGGGGGTGACCACAGAAGAAGAGGCTATCCTTATGGCCCAGTAGCTAGATTTTATATATTCTCAGTCTTGGACATTGTATGAAATTATACCCGAGGCGACGAGGTCTACCAATAATGCAAAGAAACCCAAGCCTGGACCCCATGCTAATGGCGTAGTTGGTTCAGTCAGTTCTCCTACTATAGAATCACTGGCTAAGAAACTCCATGAGTTGTTAGTGAAGCAATCTGCAATAGAGGCATCAAAGGCTGCCACCCCCTCAACTCAAAGTGCAACTATTTTTCCACAATCTTCTCAGAATGGCAATCAACATCCCAAAGGGAGAAAGAAGAAAGGGAGGAAGGGTGAGGGTAATCAAAACAATTAGAAACCCACAAACAATGCTGATGGTGGTAAAAAAGATAAGAAGAAGGTCAATTTTCCGTGTAAGTTGTGCCAGGGAGATCACCTGACTCATAAATTCCCTCTTATGTATCAAGCTTAGAAGTTGTTGAAGAATCAACAACCAGCTCTCTTGAAGGATCCATTTCCTCAGGGACAAAACACAGCTTCTATTTCTAATGTAGTCAAGGGAACTTCTAGTGTTCCTCCTGATCAAAACTATATCAATATGGTACTATCTAGCACCTTAGTCCAGACAAGAAACAAGAATTATGAAACAAAGGCTCCTGAGAAGGGTAATTCTACTGGTGAAACTTCTAACCCTCTCACTATCAAGAAACGCGCTGATCCGATGCCTAAGATACCAAAAGGTGTCTTTAAAAAATCATTTCACAATACTAAATCTAGGGATGCTTCTAACTATTCTGTAGTTGAAGATTTGGCTCAAAATCCTGGTGTAATGTCGACAATGGAAGTGTTACAGAGTTGTCCTTCTCATCGGGATGTCCTCTTAGCAGCTTTAGGTAGCATGGATTCATCGAGCCCGTTGGCGAAGTTTGATCTTTCAGATTTTAAAATCCTCCTGTCGTATCATGTGGCTTTGTCAATTGATGTGGTCCATGGAGGAAAAACCATAGGACATACAGTTGTTGATTAAGGTGCTTCCACATGTGTCATGTCAATGTCTTGTTGGAAGGATTTATGTTTCCCGGAGCTAGTTCCATGAAACACTTTACTTACTAGTTTCGACGGAAGGTCTTTCTATCCGCATGGCATCATATTGAATTTTGAAATAAAGTTGGTGGGGAAAGCAGTGGTTATTGAAGTAGAAGGGATTGATGCCCCATTGGATTATAACTTGTTGTTAGGGAGAAGCTGGAATTATGCCATGTGTGCGATTGCCTCGGTCGTTCTTCGAGTGGTGGTGTTTCCACACGAAGGGAATTTGGTTACTGTTGACCAACTTAGTTTCACTCGGAAGGGTCGTTTGGACACTAATGAGTCCAATGTACCTTTGATTGATCAGACCAAATCATATAATGAGAGCTTGGGGGTTGGAATGTATTCATCTTTGATGGGCACATTTGATATCTGAGCCCTGATTAACTATCTAGGTTTTACGAATGTAGGAAAGTCTATCGCGACGGTTGTCGATAGAACTGATCCTTGGGTTCTTCCTTCCCTTTATGAACCTCAAGTGCTCTTATTTGTAGTGGAAGTGGCTTATCAAGATATTGTTGATACCACTGCTGATTCTATCGCAACTCCTTCTACAGTCTCAAAGGAGTCAGAAGAAGCTTATCTACCCTCTTGGGCGGAGAACTCTTTATATTCATATGACTACTTAGAAATGGTTTTGACTTTGGATGAAACCATTTTGGAAGCTATGTGTGGGAGATATAAGATTTGTGAAGACCTTCATCACAAGTCTTACTTTCTTCCAGAGTTGAGCAGGGTTGAAAACCAAGAGTTCCATGTGAGATTGGTGGAAGATGTTGATTCACCGATTAATGCTTTGCCAAAGGAGGGAATATTTACTGAAGGGAATATGGCAAATATCTCTGTTACCATTCCAATCAACATCCATGCAAACCCCGAAGTCATTGAAAATGTGCATATTGGTGCAAACTGCTCTCCGGAGGAGAGTGCTATATATACCTCCTTGTTTAAGGAATTTCGCGACGTGTTTTCCTGGTCATATGAGGATATGCTGGGCATAGATACATGGATTGTAGAACACAAAATCCAAAATTACCCCGATGCTAAACCTGTTTGAAGAAATATTCGACCTCTTAATCCACGAAAAGCGACAACCGTCAAGTATGAGGTGGAGAAATTGCTGAAAGAAAGGTTTATTTACCCAATTTCTCAAACGAAATGGGTATCCAATCCCGTTCCCCTTGATAAAAGACAAGGGACCATACGTATGTGCACTGATTTTTCGTGACCTAAACAAAGCATGTCCCAAGGACAACTATCCCACACCTTTCATTAGATCATTGATGCTTGTGCGGGTAGTGAAGTATTTTCATTTATGGATGGTTTTTCTAGGTACAATCAAATCCAAATTAAGCTGAAAGATCAACATAAATTTTTTATTATTTGTCCTTGGGGTACCTTCACATACAATAAAATGCCCTTCAGTTTGAAGAATTCCAGAGCTACCTTTTAGCGGGAAATGAAATTTTCCTTCCACAACATTAAGAATATTGTTGAGCCATACTTGGATGATCATCCTGCCCATTCTCACAAGAGGAGGGACCATCCATATCACTTTCGAATGATTTTTGAACGATGTAGACATTATAAAATACCCTTGAATCCCTACAGGTGTGTTTTCCACATTGAGTCGGGGAGGGTACTAGGGTTTATCATGTCAAATAAAGGAATTCAAATGGAACCTTTGAAAGTTGAGGCTATTGTAAATCTTCCTCCTCCTCGTTCTATCAGGAAACTTTAGATCCTGCAGGGAAAATATAATTTCCTTCGATTTTTTATAGTGAATTATGCCAAGATTACTAAAGTTTTCATGCGCTTGTTGAAACAGGACACCTCATTTCCATGGGATGAAACTGCACAACTTGCGTTCGAGGCATTAAAAAGGGCTTTACTGTTGGCTCCTCTGTTATGTACAACATATTACTAAAAAGAATTTATATTGTATCTGGCTGCATCAGAGTCAACTATAGGGGTAGTATTGGTTCAGGGGAATGACAAGCTCTAAGAGCATGTTGTCTATTGTCTCACTCATGCATTAGCTGGTCCAGAACTCAGATACTCCCATGTCGAAAAGTTAGCATTAGAAGTTGTCTATGTTGTTCAGAGGTTGCGCCACTACATTTTATTAAGGACAACCATAGTGGTGGAAGATGTAAATCCTTTTCAGTATGTTTTGTCCCGACGTATAATCGGGGTCAAATTTAACAAGTGGATAGTCATTCTCCAAGAGTTTGACTTGGATTTCCAATTTGCTAAATCCAAAAAGTCCTTAGTTTTTACAGAACTTATCTCAGAATTTCATATGGAAGAGAATGCAATGGTATATTATGAATCATTCTAGATGAGTATATCTTTATGATTTCCACCTCCGATCCCTGGTACGGATATATCCTTATATATATCTAGACTTTGAAGTGTCCTGCGTCCTTCTTGTGGGAAGAGCGTCGTAAATTGTGTGTGAATGCAAAAAAATACCTAATCATCGGTGATACTCTATATCGAAGAGGGTTAAATTCTATTTTAAGTCAATGCCTCACCCACGAGGAGGCTGAGCATGTCCTAAATGATTCCCATAGCGGAGCGTGTGGGGGTCATTTATCTGGGTTAGCAACGACCTAGAAAAATTTACATGCTGATTATTTCTGGCCGATGATCTTTAAATATTATGTGGTGGATGTGAAGCATTGTCATTCATGTCAGCTTTATACCAGGAAAATGCGGTCGCATCCTGCTCCATTGTTTCCCGTCATTGCATTAGGACCCTTCACCAAGTGGGGGGTGGATTACGTGAAATCCAACCCAGTTTCTGCTAGGGGGCATAAATATATCATTATCGATGTGGACTACTTCAAAAAGTGGGAAAAGGAAATGCCCACCTTCAAATCATACAGTGAAATGACAAGTTATTTTGTGTTTAACCAAATCATTACTCATTTCGGTATACCAAAGGATATTGTCACTGACCATGGCAGTCACTTTCAGAATAGTATGATGACCGAGCTGACTACTATGCCAGGGTTCAAGCAAGATCACTCATCTTCCTTTTACCCTCAAGTGAATGGACAAGTAGAGGCAATGAATAAGACCTTGAAGACCATTCTAAAGCGTACCATTAAGGCGAGCTGGTCAAATTGGCACATCATGCTATATCCCGCACTTTGGGCGTACCGAACTAATGTCAAGATTTCCACAGGTTTCTCACCTTTTCAACTCGTTCACAGGGTGGAAGTAGTCACACCGGTCGAATGCAATATTCCATCTCTTAAGATAGCCATTCATGTACTCCCGGACACTATGAAACTAGAAGAACATTTTCTTCACTTAGAAAATCTGGACGAATGCTGCATAGATGCGTTGACAACAAACAAGGCTCATAAGAATAGGGTAAATAACTAGTATGACAACGCAGTTAAGCCTAGAGTTTTCTCTGAAGGGGAACTTGTTTTGCTCTGGGATCAAGACAAGGAACCCCTGGGGGCAGGAAACTTGAAGTCTATGTGCTTAGGTCCCTACGCCGTGTCAAAGGTCTTGAAAAAAGGGGCATATGAATTAATTGATTTTGATGGGAATAAGTTTCCTAAGCCTAGAAATGGGCTCTACCTGAAGAAGTACTATGCGTAGGCATGGTGCTTGTTCTTGTATTTTTATGTACAATAGTTAGCTTGTTAGTGTCTCTTATACAATTTAATGGTTGTTATAGATTTCAGCTGAGTGGTTCGTAAGTTTTGCGGATGGCGCTAGTCACCATACTTGTAACCTGGATTCAGCCGCATGGGTCATTTATTCACCCTCAGTACAGCTAGCTACCTCTGGAGGTGCTTGCTTAGGTCCTGCTACTAATAATGTGGCTGAGTACAGGGTTGTTATTGAGTTGTCATGGGATGTTGTGCTATGTGGAATTACCCATTTAGAGGTCAGACTTGACTATCAACTCGTGGTTTCCCAACTCAATGGAGACTATCAGGTGTGAAACCCTATTTTGTTACATCACTTTTTGCATGTTAGATTACTTGAAAGAAATTTCAAATATATTTCATTTAATCACATTCCAAGAAATTAAAATACAATTACTAATGTTTATGCAAACTACATATTAGAATGGAACTTAACACACACTTTGTAAAATAAATATAACAAATGAATTTGGAACACATATAAATAACTAGAAAAACATATATATGAAAAACATGTCCATAAGATATATCGAGTTTTGATCCGTAGATCCTGTCATAACCATATAAATATAAAAAAAATAGGATTAAAATCCATATGTATGCCTATAGATCTAATCCTGTTCCTTAGCCTCCTCAGCTACAGCAGCCTCTTCGGCCTCCTTGTAATGTATAACGACCTTGGCTACCATTCGAATAAGGCGTATCCAAGTCGTCAAAATCCCTACTACAAAATCCTGCATAATGATTGGGTTCCACTCTATCCGTATCGTAGGGACACCTTGGGTTAGCCTAGCTATATTCCCCTCGAGAACTCGTAAGATGCTCTGGTCCCCACCCTGTGTGGGCTGTACAAATTTCCTAGGGTGATCATCAGAGCGTACAATTCCAATATATGCATTAAACATTTCAAAAGGATCAAAACTTTTATACATATGTATATACATAAATTTATGATTAAGATTCATAAAAATCAAATAACATAACAAGATAAAAATACCTAGCTCTCCCCATGCCTCCCCTGGTGGGAGGACAAGGTCATTGTCTCCTCAGAAATCCAGTCCGACATATGGGAACTGCGCGAGTGCTGGTACTTGTCTCTCCCACCACAGCTAAAACTTATCATCATAGACACTTTGGACTGATCCTCTGCCACCTTGACGGAGATATACCTTGCTCCATCTAGTAATTCTAGGCTGGCGAGGGGAAGGTGGTGGTAGTGCTACATAAGGGCTAATAGTAGACAGTCTCTCAAAGATGAACGCCACTAGAATAATTGCGTATCCAAATTTCTTCTTCCACCCTCTTTTGTAGTCAAAGAGTTGTTTCCTCATAATCGGGATCAAACCCAAGCACCATTCGAGTACTATACCCTACATACACTCCACCGCAATCTGCATCTGAGTCCGAGTGGCTAGATGTAGTGAAGAAGATCCGGCAATTCTTACCATCGTGCTTACCATCACTTGTAATGGAAAGCTAGTTATGTGAGAAATAGGGACACATGTCCCCTTCTTTTGCATACCTGGTGGGAAGTAAGTATCAATGTAGTCCTGGACACTCATAGGGTCACCACCCCTACTAGTACCCTCAAGGTTCACGGGCATGCCTTTGCGGGAAACCCCTGTAATGAAGTATATGTCCTCTACAGTAATCTCCAAGATCTCTCCTTGAAGATCAAATAGACCAAGGTCATGGTCACAATAACTGATAAGAGTCTCTATTAAATGGACATTGGCCCTCATGCTGGAAGTGTAGTAGAACTTCAATAAGCCACATCGTTGTAAAGCTTGTAAAGTCAAGGCATCCCGTAGTGCTTCTCGATCCATGTCCTCATGCTCTCTTTCCCTCCACTCTAGAACCATTTTGTACCTTCCCAATCGCCATTATTAACCATTAAATCCAATCAACATCTTTTGATTTTGGCCATTTTGCAATTTTTGTTGGGTTGCACAGCATACACGACTGTGCTTTCAGCACAACGTGTATCATATGCGAGTTTCTTTATAGAAAGTCACGTATGAAACACGTATATGCCACTGCTATAGCATCAGACCTGCGTATGCTGCGTAACCCTTTTAGGCCTGGCACAAAATTAAAAATTTATGCGGATAGAAAGAAGGAGAAGGGAGAGTCAACTGACCTGCAACTTACGGAATTCGATTCATTCCAATGGTTTGTCCCCGGTGATCAACTGAAGTCAGAGGTGAAAACTTGGCAAGTTTAGTAAATTGTCAAATGGTATATTTATTTTTGTTTTTTGAACTATTTATAGAAAAATTTCAAATTTTTTGACCGATAGTCTATAGTTTAAAAATCAATTTTTATAAATGAACTAATACCATGACTTTTTACTAAATGCAACAGGTTTAGGATCTTTAAGAAGTTGTTATCTACTGCATATAGAGTAGGATTTGGTCCTCATCATGTACTTTGCATTTACACCTTATCCATTTTTTAACCCTAGGATTACGTCTTTGACCACAGACTATGGTGTTAAACAACTTTTACCTCATCTGCATCATTGTTCCTCCATGGATAGGGCCTCCTTCTCATGGGTACCCTAATTTAAAACACTTTATTGTATTCCTGGTACCCATGTCACAGTTGTGTTAGGTTTGCGGGAGCCTTCTTAGTAGTTTTTCATGACGAAATGAGCCTTCATTTTGCATCTTTTTGCGAAGTATCCCTGTGTATAAGGTTGCCCGCCCTTATGGAGTTTCTTTAGGCCCTGGTCTAACTCCTCAAAACAAACTAGACTGCCAAGTAAACTTGTTCATTAAGACTCGTTAAGAATAAGTGAACAATCATCCACTTAGGTAGAAGTTTAACCCTTTTTCCGGCCTTGTGGATTATTTAGGAAAAATGAATACTCTCTTTTTTGAGGAATTGAGAAGAGTATCTTCAGGCACATGTTTATCAATTTTTTCGGACCTGAGGGACTAAATTTACGAAAAAGGAATACCCAGTCAGAGCTTAGTTTTCTCTTTTTCGTGCTCTAGACCCAAACATGAAAAAGATTCTGAGCATACTTTATGTCTTTGTCATGATCGCAAAACCTAAAGAACAAAGCATCGAGTTTACTATTGTAAGCCCCATTTCTCATAATCAAATGGATATTTCCGAGTGATCTTGCCTTCCTTCACACTCGTTAAAGTCAGGCTACATGCCGCTTCTGAAGGTGCGCCAGTCTGGTATTAGTTTACCCCTTTTTTAGACCTTGCCGACTAAGTACAAAAAAGTTATACCTTAGTCCTTCGGGAGCTAAGATAGTTCTTATGTGGATTGTTTTATACTTCTCTGGCCTCAAGAGATTAGATTGTACGAAAAAGCACCCCCCAGATTCTTCTTCAGAGTTTTAAAACTCTCAAAACATGAAAACACCAACGAGCATGTACTAGTTTGGGCTCATAAAATCCGCAAATTAGTGACATTATCAAGCATTATTCTCTCCCCTCTTCAAGATTGTAAAAAATGAAGAGAGACTCGAGTTGAATTTCCTGGAATCGTTAAAATTTAACAAGAAAGGCAAGGAAGAATTACTCTTTTTGGGTTATAAACAGTGGCAACATGTCCTCCTTGAACAAAGCACTTTTCAAACTTTTCGATACTCATGTCTTAGTTTACACTTTAAGCTCAGCTACTACTTCGATTTTTTACTCCTCCACTTGTCCTTTATACATGGGGAATCTGATCATGTATCCTACATGACAGAGAAGTCTACTTGTCATATCTATTAGTTAAAGCTACCTTGGGTCACCTTTGTGTCGTGCTCAATGTTCAAGGATTTGCCCTTCATCTAATTATTATCCGGATTCGATCATTATCGTATCTGAGAATTACTTGTGTTTACCTTCTAGTATCCATTTTCCTAGTCATTCTTGTGATTTGTTGAAGGACTTATTGCCTTCCTCCTCACATCACAATTTCTCATCAGCATCTCCTGAAGACAAAGACCTAGAGTTTTGACGATGGTACCTTAGGATTCACTACCATTAGTGGTGAAATCCTTTTCTTCAGTTGTCAGTATCACTTAATTTCTGACATTTTGTTGAGTTCCTTCCATGTTCGACTCCAACACATCTATTCAAATGGTAGGGATTGTACTGGCTCCTTTGGATTTGGATGAATACCTTAGGTTCACCTTTATAACCTAAGTTGCGCAATATTGTGTTATGTTTAACTACACAGCTTCCAGATTTTGAAGACTCATCAGTGTTTATTTTGGCTTCAATCCACCTTTGTAATATACGTGGTCTTGTTACCCATATCACATGATGTAATCAAATATTGTAAAGGAGCTAGTGTTTTCGCTTTATTGAACATAGCCTCCTCAGATATGATTTTGTATATGACTTTGTTATGTATTTGTTTCAGGTATCTCCCTACTGCCTTGGTCACTGAGTTCTCTAAGATTAAATACTGTAGTGTATTTTGGTCGTTGGTTCCCTCTGACCTCATACATTAGGGGGCATCTGTTAGCATGTAAAATAGCACTTCTCCATCTGAGTACTGACACCTAATGTGTTAGAACACAAAAGGACAAACTAGATTGAAGTAGCCGAAACACTATTGATGGGCATGCCCTTTGATACATCATCACCTTACCAGTTGGATGTATTTTTGTATGGACATTAGGGTTGAATACATGATTATTTGCATAGAAACCCGTGTATCATACACGAGTATGTGCATTGCAACTTGAGTATATATCATTAGGGGTTGTACCCTTGGGTTTCCTTAAATGAAGTCATGTATCATATGTGACTCGTCAGTATACATAGTCACGTATGTCTTAATTCAGACTAAAAAAATATAAAATGATTAGTTGACGATAGTTGGGCCCTTAATCATAACTAACCCAATGTACCCAACCATATCAACCTTCGTAACCTCTCTCTTTCCTCATGTATAAATAGAGGGTGAGGATAATGAATCATACTTGGTGGAGCAAAGTTATGCTGGTCGTTTGCCTTCAAATATCTTGGAGCAGCAGAACTCAGTGTCCCTTGTTAGCAGAGGAGCACTTGTCTCAGATATTGGGTTGTAATCTCACATCACTTATTTATCAATAAAGAGAGTCATTCTTCCAATATTGTGTCTTTTCACTCTTATATATTGTGATTCTTGAATTTTATTATTATTCTATCATAAGCATTGTAACCAGGACTATTTCACCTTCTGTGGATAGAAGCTGTTCCTCTGGTCTGAATGGTTCAGATTCAGGACAAATGAGTGAACAACAAAGGATTAAGACCTTCCCTGGATGTTGTAGACACCTGGAATGCTGCTTCGATGGTGAACCTATGTACCTACAAACATATCAAACATGCAAACACATCAAAGCTACCAGAAAATCATCTACTTATCCATGTTAGTGACTAAGGAATCTAACAACATGTACATGTGAAATCAAAACAACACTAATGTGGGACGGAAATAAGCTTTGCATTAAAGATGTATGGAGAAGCTTACAACCATTGCCTTAGTTTTGACAAGCATCTCCATGAGACAAATTATTTATCCCCATAAGCTCCAACTTGGCTCTCTATGCTCTCCAATGGCTTGGACTAAATGGTCAATCCAACATCATAACAATACCTCTATAGTTCTCCCCCTCAACTATGGACATGAGCTTGTATTTCTAAGGCTCAATGGATAGGAATAGTTGAGATATTTGTGGATGAGGTGGCCTCTAAGATCTTATGATGGGGGATCTCAAGCTCAACTGACCCACAATGATAGGGATGAGGGAGGACACGAGGCTCATGATCTAGAAGCCTCGAGAAACTCCTATTTTTCCCATTTTACCCAGGGTGCTGCTTTTCTTCTCTTATGACAGAGCGGTTTAGATGAGAAACACTTATGGACCAAAGGCCACAGGCGGTGTCACCACTTATGGTAGACAAGATACAGGCGATGCGACCAAGGTACCGCTCATGGGTCACAAGGAAAACGCGGTGCTGAGTTTTTTTATGTAGAATTGACAAACAACATGGGTTTCCACTCTAAGTGTTTGGATTCAGGGCAAACATGTAAGTCAAAGGTCTTATCACATGGTGGTGACAGGATTTGGGTATAATAGAATTCCCCCCAAAGCGTGAGTCTTAGAGGGATACAATAAATGAGAGCTTTGAGAGAACAAGTTGTCACTTTGAGGTGAAAATGTCAGCTCGATCGGAGCATGTCATCAAGTAGGCATCTACAGTACATCAATATTTTTGACTCATAGAAACAAGTAACCAACTCATGGCTGCAGACCAATACAAGGTAGATCCATGGGAGAAATAAACAAGCATGGATACTAGAATATAGCATAGATCCATGTGATAGAGGGCTCAAACTTGGAGATAGCTACTAGACATACAACATAGATATATCTCATACAGACACAAATTTGAGCATAGCCACGACCATGCAAATGTGGATCCATGCTAGATATACAAAACTCCATCACAACTTGGGGAAAGCAATGAGCGCTTAACCAAATACCCAGAGTCTTCGTCTTGTCTTCCGCAAAGTACGATTCTATCCTATGATTACAATGATCTGAAGTCGAACATGGTAGAAACCACTTGATTACCGGCCAATGATGTGAATCGTTAACAAGTGCGAGGGAGATCACCATTGATGTCAATGATTCCCAAGGTACCCTAGTACAATCTACTTGTTTGAATAGATTTCTTGATGTCAAACACCCAGTTGATTCTATCAATCAAAGGTCAATGGTGTGAACCTATGTCGAGAGCAAGAGAATCTGTCATTAAGGCATACAGATCTCAAGGTACTAAGTTTTTGTTTCTAAGAATATTTCCTGGATGATGAGCTGATGTCGACGGGGAAAGTCTTGTCGAAGGAGGGCCATGATGAGTCCCACATCGACGACACAAAACTCAGAACATAGTTCTGGAATGATGTGAATGTAGTAACCATAAGACTGACTCAAAATTACCGACACATAGACTTTTTTGATTGGAGAGGTAAACTTCTTCAACTTCCCTTTGAACATCGGGCGGAACGACAAAAGACTTGGCAGTATGACTAAACCAGACAAACACACAGTATGACAGTGGACAATGCATTCTTTTGAAAGAATCAAAGGAGTGGCATGACTCATGAGAGTGGATCATCATGGAGATCAGCTGAATACCCAATTGACTAAAATGATATGCAGACAAGTGCCATGTTAAAAGGTAATGACAAACTACTGCCATTTATTTGCAAAATGATTCCCTTCCCATTTCCCCCATCATGATTGATGCGTGCCTCTTTTCAGTTTTACGAGTTCAAAGAGGGTAACAAACACTCGGTATATCTTGTCCGAAGACAAGTCCAAACTCATATGTTTTACGAACCTAAGAGAGGAGGGGTTCGTTCCCAAAAAACGGATCTCTCAATGTTTAATTTAACGAGTCCAATGAAAGAAAACTTGATATCGTTCATGTTTAGAGAGTCTGAACGACCACGGAAGAAGACTCCAAAGGGTCCTTTTTCGTATGATTTAGTCCCTAAGGCCCAAAAAGGTATAAAATCAGACCTTAGAGAACTCTTCCAGTCATGATTGGTTGGAGTGTTCCTTTTTCGTAAATAGTCCATCTGAACTGAAAAAGAGATAACCTACTGTTGGAGAGACGACTCTTCAAATACTTTTACGAGTATGAAGAAGACAAGTACTTGATTATCTTTTCACATTTTAAGAGTCTGAAAAGAGATTAAAAAAGACTCTATTAGACTTTCTCATGTTTGAATCCAGAGCACGAAAAAGTAATAAACTAAGCTCAAACCACTTTTCATGTTTTAACCAAAGCACGAAAAATGAAAAGTAAGCTCAACACCATCTTACTATTTTTAACGAGCTCAAAGATCACTTGAAAGACTGCTCAAAGATTGGTTTCATCTTTACGCAAGCTCGAAACCAATAGGTAAACTATGCTTGAAAAAATCTCATTAACATGATATACAAAGGTTGGAAGCTTGCCCCCAACATGCTTGCTAGCAAAGATTACCCCTAGCATGATTGCTAGCGTCTCGACATGCCCCCAAGCTTCGTTTCATGTGATGATTCTTCTTCCATAGCCAACCTAAAAGCTTAGTTACTAATTTGAAAATGTTCAGCAGGGGGGTAGGAAGAACGAGAATCAAGCAGGTGAAAAGAAGGTTCAAGTTCTAATAGTAAAGGGAAGACTCGATTCAAGGGAAGGGGATTTGTTTCATTTTTACGCAAGCTTGAAACATAAGGTAACTATGCTTGGAACATGGTTTCATTTTTATGCAAGATTGAAACCAAAAGGTAAACTATGCTTAAGGAATCCTACTTCAATTTTTAACGAGCTTGAAATAGAAAATGAACTATGCTCAGGAATGATTTCATTTTTATGCAAGCTTGAAACCAAAAGGTAAACTATGCTTGAGGAGATCCATTTCATTTTTTAACGAGCTTGACATAGAATGAGAAATTTTCTCATGAATGATTTCATTTTTATGCAAGCTTGAAAACAAAAGGTAAACTATGCTCTCAAACCTGCTCCTACCAACCTGATATCCAGAGGTTGGTAGGTTGCCCCCATTTCATAAAAGCTAGCGGCTTAGCTCCATTATGATGTCCATATATTAGAGCCATGCCTCCCATTTTACCTATGATGGGATGAATCCAACTAGAAGAAGGGGAAGGAATCACAAGAACATGCGACACATTCAGAGCAGTCTGATTACTGGGAATGATGCGACGGTCAGGTGTAAAAAAAGAAAGCTGATCAATGGTCACAATCTTCCCATCATTGGGAAAATGCATACTCTAAAGAGTGTGGACACTACGAATTTCATGGTGTAAACATAATCACGTCCAAGGAGCAGATTAAAATCTAAAGGACCTTCAACTACCATAACATCAATACAGACAATTTTCCCTCCCAATGTAATAGGTTAATAAGGAAGGGTCCCTAAAGGTGCAGTAGGTCTGCGATTAAAATCCAGTAGCGAATCAATGGATGGCACAAGCTGAGGAGAACCTAAATCTTTCCAAGCAGTTGAGGATAGAATACTAACAGAAGCCCCTTCGTCAACAATAGTGCGAAGAATCCGCCTAGCAGTAACATTCACAACTATCTAGAAAGGAACACTTGAATGAAGATGAGACTCTGTTAGGTTACTCTAGTCAAAGGAAATAACCTCACTACTTAGAGAGGGTTCTGTCGAAACAGAAAAAATTTCCTCTTGTCGAGAACAATCAGAATGAAGCATTAAAACTTCAGCAGGATTCAGTTCATTCTCTCCTGGAAGAGAAAAACAAGACGAAGATTTGGTCAAAGCGACTAATTCAGTCTTAACACTCTCATAGAGTGGGATCGGGTGGAGATGACGTCGACTTGACCACTTCACTCTTCGAAGGAAGAGTGGGATCAATTATAGATGAAACTGAATTGATCACTTGGTCAACCAGCGAGGAATCGAGGGATAACTTACTGTCACCTATTGGAATCACTTGTTGATGATCAGTAATATTTTCCAACCAACGTAAAGCTTCATCCATGCTTGGACAAGGAAAAGTACGATGCATAGCCTTGCATATCAAACAAGGATACAAGACTTTACCCTTACGACCTTTTACCAATGGGTCACTGGTTGAGGGAGTATCGTTAACATGATGATCAGAGGTTGATGACACAGACGGTTTGGACTTTTTAGACCACTCTTCTTGTACATGGGAGAGACCAGGACACTCCTTAAGAAGGTGGCCCCCCTTTCAAATATTACAAGGGAACTTGGGTTTTCTGGGCGTTCTCTTAGAATGAGCACCATCAAGAGCAGATAGTTGCTTCTTTTTCTCTTTCTTATCCCTCTTCTTTTTACCCTTCCCTTTCTTCTTCTTCTTATCTACATGACTACTAACCATAGAGATTTGGTCAAGCGAAGAAGAATAAAGGGATGAAGCAACAACCGATGAAGAAGGAGAGGAATTAGGTTGAGGTCGATCCTCTCCCGGAGGAGAGGTGACATTTGAGACATTAGGTGTAACAAGAATTATCAGATTAAAAACCCAGACCGGTAATCCTATAGTTAATCCAGGAAGATTCAAAGTGGCAATAAGGGAGGACTAATATCTTCACTTGGAGGGAATACAAAAGGTACACCTTGGAAAGGGACCTCTTGAGTGGTAGTCCCAGATGAGGATGCCATCTCTAAACTCTCTAATAACCCCCTAACTACCATGCACAAGCAAGTACTACTCAAACTAAAATCAACAAGCAAACGTGTGAAAGGAGTGGATAAGATTCAGGAACCTCATAGGACAGGCCAAAAGGATAACTCAAATGGTTTGAGGATTCCTAAAAAGGGTCTCCCGATATATGCAAGGTACGTGGGAGCTCAAATCGGTAGTAGTGCTATCTAATGCATAACCGTTCACAAGGGGAATTCCTATATACAATCAAGTACGTGAAGTACCTTTCTATATACCTCAAGGGTACATGAAAGGCCGTTCGATATACCGATGGTACGTGGAAGTACCGCGCGAGTCCTGGGATGTAATGCAAACGAGTAACACCAGCTCCTATGCTTAATGATGCCTGGACATGTCTCTAAATTATCACTCAAATTGCTAAAAGTTTTAACCTAGTACTACTGTTAATTTTGTCTTGTGCGTTTAGGTGGAACCATGGAGTGAAAACTTGAATTTAAAGAAGATGCACACTGATCTATATGATAATGCAAGTTTTCCTCTTCAATGAAATTCTACCTAAGAGAGGGAGAGAGATTTACTTTTCTTTCCAAAAAATGCACAGCCAAATGCAAATTCAATTCTTTATTTTCAAACGAAAAGGGAAATATCAATGCACCCCAACAATCTTCAAAGAAAATAAGAAAGAGATCTAGAGAACATCAAACATAAATAAAAGATGTTTCCTATCTTTTCATGCTTGAAAAAGACGCATAAAAACTCAATGGAAATATGATTTCACTAACGTTTCCAAACAAATCTAACTCTAATGCACGCAAAGCTGAAAACATATATTTCTTCTTAATGAAAGTAGGATCTAGAATTTCAAACAATCATGCACAAAACAAGAAGAAAATCTTTCAACAAACTTGTGAATAAAGCAAAAGACAGAGAAAACTAAAACTTCTCTTTGAAACAGACAAGGAAACGAAGAACCAATCTTTCCTACCAAGCACTGAAAAAATTAGCATGCAAAAGGAAACAAGAATCACCCAAGCAAAGAAAGACTCAAAAGAACATGGATCACTGACGCATTCCAAGTCCAAAACAAACCGAAGCCTACTCATGAAAATGAAATGTATATTTCCCAATTCTAACAACTAATATCTACGGAAAAGAGCAAGATGTTTCAATAAAAGAAAATAATGTAAAATCTAATGCAAGAAACACAGACTCTCTTTGAATGCAGAGGAAATATAACAATCAAAGCGACTGCAGAATATACAATTAAAAAATACACTTCATTTTCATAAAAAAGTAAGACAAAAACACACAAAAATCAAAATACAAAGTCTGGAACAGGGCCTACCTGGCACCACGCTGGAGGGGTCTTGACAGAGTGGTGCTGGACAAGCACCGCTTATGGATCATGGGACTCAAGTGGTGGCACCACCTATGGCTAACAGAGTTCAAGCGGTGGCACCGCTTATTGCCAACAACGCAAGAGCAGTTCCCTGAATAGATCCAAAACACAAAGGAGAACGAAAGATCAAGTTAGAAATTGATCAGATCAAGGAAACAGTTGATGGATTGATAGTAAAAAAGAGCATAAAAAGTCGAAATAATTCAGATTTGAAAGTTTCAAACCAAAATTCACTGAGTCAGATGGCAGATCCGACTGAAGAGAGTTGGAGATGGAGCCTGGATTTGGACAAGAGTTCAAGAACTGAGGAAGATCAGATCAATTGATATGTGTATCAATCCCCAGTATGGTCACCAGATTTGTAAGCAGGAATATTTCACCTTCTGCAGACAAAAGGTGTTCCTCTGGTCTGAATGGTTCAGATATAGAACAAATGAGTGAACAACAAAGGATGAAGACCTTCCCTGGATGTCGTAGACACCTGGAATGTTGCTTCGATGGTGAACCTGTGTACCTGCAAATATATCAAACATGTAAACACATCAAAGCTACCAGAAAATCATATACTTATCCATGCTAGTGACTAAGGAATCTAACAACATGTACATGTGAAATAAAAAAAACAATAATGTGGGACGAAAATAAGCTTTGCATTAAAGATGTATGGAGAAGCTTACAACCATTTCCTTAGTGTCGACAGGCATCTCCACAAGACAAACACTTTATCCCCATAAGCTCCAACTTTGCTCTCTATGCTCTCCAATGGCTTGGACTAAATGGTCAATCCAACATCATAACAATACCTCTATAGTTCTCCCCCTCAACTATGGACATGAGCTTGTATTTATAAGGCTCAATGGATAGGAATAATTGAGAGATTTGTGCATGAGGTGGCCTCTAAGATCTTATGATGGGGGATCTTGAGCTCAACTAACCCACAATGATAGGGATGAGGGAGGACACAGGGCTCATGATCTAGAAGCCTCGAGAAACTTATCTTTTTCCCATTTTACCCAGGGTACCGCTTTTCTTCTCTTATGACAGAGCGGTTTAGATGAGAAACCCTTATGGAACAAAGGCCACAGGCGGTGTCACCACTTATAGAAAACATGATATAGGCGATGCGAGTGAGGTACTGCTCATGGGTCATAGGGAAAACACGGTGCTGAGTTTTTTCATGTAGAATTGACAAATAACATGGGTTTCCACTCTAAGTGCTGGGATTAAGGGAAAACATGTAAGTCAAAGGTCTTATCACATGGCGGTGACAGGATTTGGGTATAACAAGAATGTTGTTTCATTAATCATTCATATAATATATAAGATATTGAAGGACGTATATTTCTATTTGCAGGTGTTGGAGATCCCCTGGAAGCTGTGGAAGCAACTTGAAGAGAAGAAGAAAATCCAGGATCGACCGTCCTAAATAAGGTATGCCTATTTTCTTCCTATTTCTATTTCAAATTATGAAATGGCTGACTATATGAAAGTTAATTTATTAAGTTGGTAACCCCATAGACTCTAGGTTAAAAGGGTGTGTTTTCCTGAACAACACCTGCCCAATCCGAATTAGTATAGCCACATAATATGAACGCACTATCTGTTGTATATTTGAGGCCACAATCCATTGTACCTTTAGGTACCTCATCACATGTTTTGTTGCAACTAGATGATCATGTCATGGCTCCACCATATACTGACTCAAGGTGTTCACAAGAAAACATATATATGGTCTTGTATTTTTCAAATACATCAGTGACACAATAATCTGTCTGTATAATGCGACATCTATTCTTTCTGAAGAGCCATCATTCTGTAGCTTTGGGTTTGTTACCATTAGAGTGTTAGTTCCTTTGTAAT
Source organism: Pseudotsuga menziesii (assembly GCA_001517045.1). Lineage (NCBI taxonomy): Eukaryota > Viridiplantae > Streptophyta > Pinopsida > Pinales > Pinaceae > Pseudotsuga > Pseudotsuga menziesii. The sequence goes on along the minus strand of LPNX010815069.1, from coordinate 60,201 downwards.
CTAACATTCCAAATCTATTCAAAATCTCTATTGTGTATTTTCATTGGTTTAGGAAAATCTCATCAGGAAACTACCACACATCAAGACTTAGGAAATAATGCATTGTGCCAAGGTCTTTCATTTCAAACTCCGCTACAAGTTTCTTCTTACATTCATTGATGAGATTCTCCTTTCCTATCAAAAATAGGTCATCTTCATACAATAGTAATAGCATGATCCCATCATTCTCAACCTAATAGCAAAGTTTGGAATCAACTTTAATTTTGGTAAAGCCCAAATTCATCAGGATTCCATCAATTATTCCATACCATGCTCTGGGTGCTTGTTTTAACCCATATATATCTTTCTTCAATATGCATACATGTGTTTCCTTGTCATGGGTTTTAAATCTGGGTGGTTGTTCAATATATACTTCTTCTTCTATGACACCATTTAAGAAATTTGTTTTTACATCCATTTGATGTAGCTTCCATTTCATCTTGGATGCCAAGGAAAGGACAATTACGATAGAAGTATATCTTGATACTGGTGCAAAAGTTTCTTCATAATCAATTCATTCCTTTTGTGAAAATCCTCGTGTGACAAATATTGCTTTAAACTTTTCAATACTACCATATGCTGAATGCTTTGTCTTGAAAAACCATTTTGAAGAAACTACTAACTTGTCCAATGGCCTTGGCACCACATCCCAAACATCATTATTTATGATTGACTGGTATTCTTTGATCATGGTCTGCGTCCATTCCTTCTTCTTCGAAGCTTCTTCAAAATGTGTTGGTTCTTCATCAACAAGATTTCTCATTAATGCCACAGAGTTTGAATGGATTCTTTGTATTTGGCTTCCTTCCGGCGCACCATATATTTATGCTTCTTTGATTACATCACGATCCCAAGTTGGTCTTATTTTTGTTGAGATCATATTCTAGGGTGTTTCCATGACTCCTTGAGGTTCTGATAGGTCATGATCTTCTTGTATAGCATATTCTTGAATATCTATAATTGGTGGTCTAGTACCTTCTGTGGTTCTAGGGCCCTCCTCCTCTTCTTCGTGATATTCATCTGCAAGGTTCTTTCTGGATTTGGTGAAGACTGAATATTCATGAAATGTAACATCTCTACTAATCTCAATTTGGTGGAATCCTGGAATATAGATTCTATAAGATTTTAACTGTTCAATGTATCCAACAAATATTCCCTTCTTTCCTGAAGGGTCCAATTTTGATCTTTTCTCCTTTGGAACATGTAAGTATACATGGGAACCGAATACCTTTAGGTGGCTTACTTAGGGATTTTCACCAGTGAACATTTCTTCTAGGGTTTTGTTTCCAAGAGCACTGTGAGATATTCTATTATGGACATAGATTGCGGTTCTTGCTGCTTCTACCCATAAGTGCATTGGTAAATCTTGATCATGGATCATTGCTTTGATTGCTTCCATGGTGGATCTATTCTTTCTTTTTTCTACTCCATTTTGTTGTGGATTTTAGGGCGTGGTAAGCTCCTTGTTAATCCCAACTTCATTACATAATAACTTGACTTCATTTGAAGTGAATTCTTCTCCATTATCCGATCTTAAGGTCTTGATCTTCTTTTCAGATATATTTTCCATAAGAGCCTTAAATTCCTTGAATTTTCCAAATACTTCGTCTTTTCCTTTTAAGACGTATATCCAAGTATTATGAGAGTAATCATCAATAAAGGAGACATAATATACATACCCGCTTAAGGAAGTGGCTGACATTGGTCCACACACATCTAAGTGTACAATGTCCAAGATACCTTTTTCTTTTTTGTTACTGCTTGGGAATGGATTCTCGGTGTTCTTTCCTTAAGCACAACATTTACATACTCCTTCATGATTTATCTAGATATTTGGTAGACCTATGACAAACTTGTTCATAGTTGGCAATGCTTTGTAGTTTACATGAGAAAGTATTCTATGCCATAGTTCACATGGACTAATGGTGCTGGATGTAAGGGCTGAATCTGTGTGTCCTTTCAATTTGTAGATTCATCCTTATTTGACACCAATTACAGTAGCATCATCTACTATTTTCCCTTTAGGCCATATAAGGACTTCACCATATTATACAAAGGAAACTCTAAACCCTTTATTATCTAGAGCTAGGATGGAAAGAAGATTCTTCTTTAAACCCGGAACATATAAGGCTTCTTTCATCTTCATGAACTTTCTAGTTCTTAATTTGTAAGAGACTTCTCCCATTCCTTTGATGGGGTACTAATAATAATCTCCAAGTTGTACCTTAGTGAATAGTATTTTTGGGTAAGGTAAGAGAGTGAATCCTTATGTACTGTCATATGTTTGGAAGCACAACTATCTATGAGACAAGTGTCACTTCCATGAGTGATTAATCCTTTGAGAAATGAAATTATGACATACTCTTCACTAGAGTCTTCATTTTTTGTGGTCCTTTCCTTGTTTGATTCATTTTCTTTAGATGCATGGGCATGGTACTTTCGGTTCTTCTTCTTCAATTGATCTTTCTTAAGAGAACAATGTCTAGCAATGTGTCTCATACTATGACATGAGTAACATTCAAAGGATGAATAATCCATTCTAGGTTTCTTATTATTCTTGAAGTCTAGTGATCTTCTGGGAGATGAACCTTAACTCTTTATTTTGATTATTCCATTATTGGTGTGTGTAGTTAGATCTTGATCTTCATTATCATTTAGCTTATCTTCTCTTCTTACTATCCTTCCATATTCTTGTACACATTATTCCCATAGCTTGCTGGCCTTGATTAAATTTCTTCTAGAACATATTCCTCTAATGAAGGAATCCCATTCTCTAGGGAGACCATTCAGGGTGGTCATCACCACTTATTCTTATTCCATCATATCACCAATGGATTCTAACTGTTATTTGATCTGAGATACTCTTAAGAAATATGATTGCATGGTCTTTGTATTATGTATCTTCAAACCCTTGAGTTGGTTTCTCAAGGTCATTCTTCTCTTGATGTTCTTACCTTTGAACATACTAGTTAGTGCATCAAGCATTTCTTTTGAAGTATTATTTCAATATACATGGGGGATCAACTGATCCTTGCTAGAATTAGCCATGACCCTTTTTACTTTGATCATCTCCTTTTTGTGTTTGGTCTTTGCCTCTTCTCCCTCAGGTTCCTTGACCTCTTATTTGATAAATCCATCTAGGACATGTTCTTCAAGGATGAGCATGATTATGTTCTTCCATGCTTTGAATTTCTTTGCTCCCTCAAGATTTTCATGAAGATTGGTGTTGTTTGTCATATTTAATGAATGAGAACTTCAAATGGAAATATAAGGGATAGAACTTACTAGTATGATGACTGCTTTTGGAATTTTCCTTAGGGTGACTTAGGGTTTGACTGAAAAACCCTAATTTTCCAACTAGGATCAATTGTAGAGTTGATTGGAGGAAAATATGCACCTCCCTAAGGTGAGCTATCCTGCATCTTGATTTTCTAGAATATGAGGATAAAACCTTGAAAAATATGATACCCTAGTTTCTCACAACAATTGTGGTAGGTTAAAAAGTGAACATTCTGAGAATGAAAAACTGCTTCGACAGAAGTATGTGCACTCCTAGGTAAAGTTTAATGGACCTTATTTTCCAGCTGGTATGTGGAGGGATGTTTCCAGAATAGTGAACCCTATCTTGTCGAATTGCAGGATGAGCTGCTGCACAGTGTCTTCTTTCAGGTTAGATCTGATACCATGTTAAGATTTTAATAGTTGTTATACCAAAACAAAATGATCTCTGAAAGAATAAAAAGCACAATAGAACAAAATAGAACACAAATATTTATCTTGGGAAACCATCGTGGGGAAGAAAACCCAATAAAAATTCCTCTATATAAACTTCAACCAAGTACAATGTAAGACCCAAAAAATAAGACTAGACTGCTTCCTCTCCTCCAGATGGACTGTCTCTTCTCTATCTAGTGCAACTTCTTGAGTTTTCTACTTGTACAAATGAGGGAAGCTCCTCTCCTATTTATACTAATAAGCTGAGAGGCATAAGAACCCAAATGGGATGACTTATCCTTGCTGCCAGGGTCGACTTGCCTTGGAAGACTCAAAAATACATTTTTATAATACTTTTGTTGGTACTATTGACCCGACTTACAATGAAGGTTTTACCTCAAGGATTTACATGAACTAATACATCAGATACACACCTAATCGGAGGAACAACATCTCCAGAAGGGGTAATATCAATCACTTCTTCTTATTCCACCATATCACCAATGGATTCTAACCATTATTTTATCTGAGATACTCTTAAGAAATATGATTGCATGGTTTTTGTATTCTATATCTTCAAACCCTTGAGTTAGTTTCTCAAGGTCATTCTTTTGTTGATATTCTTAACTTCAAACATACTAGTTAATGCATCGAACATTTCTTTTGGAGTATTCTTTGAAGATACATGGGGGATCAACTGATCCTTGCTGGAATTAGCCATGATCCTTTTTACTTTGATCATATCATTTTTGTGTTTGGTCTTTGCCTCTTCTCCCTCAGGTTCCTTGACCTCTTATTTGATAAATCCATATAGGTCATGTTCTTCAAGGATGAGCATGATTATGTACTTCCATGCTATGAAGTTATCTGCTCCCTCAATATTTTCATCAATTTTGGTGTTGTTTGTCATATTTAATGAATGAGAACTTCAAATGGGAATATAGGGGATAGAACTTACCATTATGATGTCTGCTTTTGGAATTTTCCTCAGGGTGACTTAGGGTTTGACTGAAAAACCCTAATTTTCCAACTGGGATCACTTGTAGAGTTGATTGCAGGAAAATATGCACCTCCCTCAAGCAAGCTATCATGTATCTTGATTTTATGGAATGTGAGGATAAAACCTTGAAAAATATGATACCCTAGTTTCTCCCGGCAGTAGTGGTAGGTTAAAAAGTGAAAATTCTAAGAATGAAAAACTGCTTCGACAGAAATATGTGCCCTCTTAGGGAAATTTTAATGGACATTCTTTTCCAGCTGGTTTATGGAGGGAGGTATCTAGAATAGTGAACCCTATCTTGTCGAATTGCAGGATGAGCTGCTGCACAGTGTCTTCTTTCAGGTTAGCTCTGATACCATGCTAATATTTAAAAAGTTGTTATACCCAAAAAAAGGATCTTTGAAAGAATAAAAAGCACAATAGAACAAAAGAGAACACAAATATTTATCCTAGGAAACCATCGTGGGGAAGAAAACCCAACAAAAATTCCTCTATATAGACTTCAACCAAGTACAATGTAAGACCCAAGGAATAAGACTAGACTGCTTCCTCACCTCCAAATGGACTGTCTCTTCTCTCTCTAGCGCAACCGCTTGAGTTTCTACTTGTACAAACGAGGGAAGCAAGTCTCGTATTTATAATAATAAGCTGAGATGCCTAATAACCCAACTGGGCTGACTTCTCCTTGCTTCCAGGGTCGAATTTCCTTGGAAGACTCAAAAATACATTTTAATAATACTTTTGTGGGTACTACTGACCCGACTTACAACAGAGGTTTTACCTCAAGGATTTACATGAACAATACATCAATGACATACCTAATCGGAGGAACAACATCTCCGGAAGAGGTAATAACAATCACTTCTTCTTATTCCACCATATCACCAATGGATTTAACCGTTGTTTGATCTAAGATACTCTTAAGAAATATGATTGCATGGTATTTGTATTATGTATATTCAAACCCTTGATTTGGTTTGTCAAGGTCATTCTTTTGTTGATATTCTTACCTTCAAACATACTAGTTAGTGCATCAAACATTTCTTTTGGAGTATTATTTGAAGATACATGGGGGATCAATTGATCCTTGCTAGAATAAGCCATTATCCTTTTTACTTTGATCATATCCTTTTTTTGTTTGGTCTTTTCCTCTTCTCCCTCGGGTTCCTTGACCTCTTATTTGATAAATCCATCTAGGTCATGTTCTTAAAGGATGAGAATGCTTATGTACTTCCATGCTCTGAAGTTATCTTCTCCCTCAATATTTTCATCAAGCTTGGTGTTTTTTGTGATATTTAATGAATGATAACTTCAAATGGAAATATAGGGGATAGAACTTACCAGTATGATGACATTTTTTGCATTTTTTCCTCATGGTGACATAGGGTTTGACTGAAAACCCTAATTTTCCAACTGGGATGACTTGTAGAGTTGATTGGAGGAAAATATGCACCTCCCTAAGGCGAGCTATCATGTATCTTTCTTTTCTGGAATATGAGGATTAAACCTTGAAAAATTTGATACCCCAGTTTTTCCCGACAGTAGTGGCAGGTTAAAAAGGAAAATTCTAAGAATGAAAAACTGCTTTGACAGAAATACGCGCCCTCCTAGGGCAAGTTTAATGGACCTTATTTTCTAGCTGGTCTGTGGAGGGAGGTATCCAAAATAGTGAACCCTATATTGTTGGATTGCAGGATGAGCTGCTGCACAATGTCTTCTTTCAGGGTAGCTCTAATACCATGTTAAGATTTTAAAAGTTTTTATACCAAAAAAAAGGATCTATGAAAGAATAAAAAGAACAATAGAACAAAAGAGAACACAAATATTTATCCTGGGAAACCATCGCTCGGAAGAAAACCCAACAAAAATTCCTCTATATAGACTTCAACCAAGTACAATGTAAGACCCAAAGAATAAGACCAGACTGCTTCCTCTCCTCCAGATGGACTGTCTCTTCTCTCTCTAGAGAAACTGCTTGAGTTTTCTACTTGTACAAATGAGGGAAGTGCCTCTACTGTTTATACTAATAAGCTGAGAGGCATAATAACCCAACTGGGCTGACTTCTCCTTGCTTCCAGGGTTGACTTGCCTTGGAAGACTAAAAAATACATTTTAATAATACTTTTGTGGGTAATAATGACCCGACTTACAACATAGGTTTTACCTCAAGGATTTACATGAACAAAGAAATCAATGACATACCTAATTGGAGGAACATCTCCGGAAGGGGAAATAACAATAATAATACAAAATATAATATATTACGCAGTTACATTTCTTTAACAATTCCAAGACTCTACAATCCTAAGCTTGTTGGTGCACCTCTGTCAAACAAAAAATGTAATTAATTTTAATTTAAGCGTTAATTTTAATGGATGTGATTACTAAAGGGTAATGAACGTACAACTAGTGATGTTACGACTCGACAATGAAGTAAATATGCACACCTAAAAAACAATGCCAAGTGTAACTTTGTTTTTAAACATGAAAAAGGGGGTATGCCACAACATGTAATGCAAAAATTTTCATTCATTTTCAAATGCCAATTCAATCCTTCCTATATGAAATCTTGATCACTAATTTTATCTAAGAAAACCTAATGCGAGTAGCAAATCAATTCACATGCAAAATGAAATAAACATGCATAGATAAACATATTTTTGTATTTTCACTATAAATGCAATGAAAATGCAATAAAAAAACCCTACAAACTCTTAGACCCTCCAACAAGCAACAAAAAATCCAAGCAAGACACTAAGACCAAGAAGGAAAATGCACTAATAATAAAACATGAAGGAGATAGATGACAAGAATCAATATCAAGGAAAAAATCAATGAAAAATACATCTCTGGTCATGGCAGAAGCAGTCAACAGGAAACATAGGAACCCAGAAGACTCATCCACACTCACAACCCACCTAGAAAATTCACACATGAAAATACCAAGAAAATAAGGTGATGTACATGATTTTCAAAGAACATCAACGTATGTATGCTACTTTATGCACTACAGACCATGTATACACATGATTATGAGGTCTATGACCCACACATGCAAAGAAAAGAGTGGTAAAAAGCAATATAAGATCCAAATTACTTCAAGGGACTGCCAATGAATTAACAAACTACTGAATGCAACACAAAAATGCAGAGACGAATAGAGAAAATCAAGCGAATCATGCACCCAAACCCCAACAAAAAGGAAATCCCTAGTGGATTCGCCAATTCTTTTATGGAAAAAAGTTCCTATGGCTTGGAGTGCACCACAATACACATGATGACACCAGAAATAAACCCATGTCAAAGTATGCGAAATATATAAACAAAACTAACACTAAGTGATAAGAAGCATACCTTATTCCAAATGTTCGAAGTAGATTCTCGTTGAGATTTCAATCAAACTTGTCTCTTCACATTGTCCTCAACAACAACAAGATAAACAAGCATGATATATGTAAAGTGTTAGAGTCTAATCTAGCATGTTAAATTTCATCATATAAATAGACTAATCACATCCATGGATAAATTTTTTTATAATTACACATGTAATAGACAAGAAATGGATATTTCTATAAATATGAACATAGATACAAATGAAAAAATCTGTCGGCACCTAGTTGAAACCAAGAAACCGAGTCCCTCCACCTGGGGATTCACCACTTTAATCCTCCATTCAAAGGAAATCTCACAAAGATAAAATCAAGCATGGGAAATAACACTAATGGATCCTTCAAGGAAAAATGGATGCAGACTCAAGTATATGAGAATGGGGTGCAATTTACTATAATAACCTTGCTCTCCAAAGTTCTCCTTCTTCAATGCTTCATAGTAGCTCAATATATAGCCCCTTAATGGCAAGTGAACGGTCGAAATGGAGCACTTCCCGGCATATGGAAGGCAAAGGATCAAGTCATTCGTTACTTGATGGGGAAAACTCCAAATATTTTTATTTTTTTAGCATAAATCCCAATGTACATTGCTGACAGTGGTGCAAGTTGCATATATGCGGGTTGTAGGCTTGTGACCCGCCTATATATTCAAAAACGTATTTTTAAGGGTTCCACTGGAGCATCATGGTAATGGTGAGAAAAATAGGGTAGAAGGAGTCTGCATAAGGACATGGATATGCCATCAAATCATGATGTTTCAGGTGTGTCAAATCATGTTATAACAATTGTGATCATATTATATTACTCTCGGACCAAGTGATCATATGATACAGTAATTCACTCTAGAGGTGGCTAGAATCTAGAGGAGACTTTATCGATTTATCCATTTAAAATGACCATGGTTAGTAATACATCACCCAACATTAATTCTTCTACATGAAAAGCATCACCTCTACATTGGAGTTCCACCTCGACACATGAGGATCCAACTTGACACACAAGTCCTTAGCCTTGTCCGACAAGACTGTACAACATCATCAATTTTACATATCAAAGAATTCACTTCAACACATGAGGAGTAACCTTTTACATTCAAGGCTTATTCATTCTTGAGTCCAACCCAAGAATTCTACTCCAAGTTTCCTGAGTCTTATTCATGGACCCCACCTCAACACATGAGGCCCAATCATGACTGCATAAGATTGGCTTGGAGAATGACTCATGATGTTGTAAATTTAATATATGTAAGTTATGTAGGTAAGGAAACTAGAATATCCCCTCAACCTTGAATGGATATACCATAATTCCATCCTTTGACACGATGAAGCTGAGTAATCAACCCAAAACGATATAGAAAATTCACTTATGGGGATTAATCTAAATCCTATAGTAACAACATCTATCAAAGATATCCCTAAGGTTCTTGGGGTGATCCACCCTCCTCCTAGACTTGTTGATTAGCTCATCTAGATAGGACTCCACAATTTTAATGATATCGTGAAAATCATAAGACATTACACATTGAAATGTTGCTCCACGATATCTTTCTATATGTGAATGTTCCCTAGGGGCATATAAAAGGAGTTTTGTGTTTATATCTGGGTTAGATTTGAATCTAATTGTACATTATGAAGCCATCCATAAATGAGAAAATCCCATTGCCTACACAGTCATTGATAATTTGATCAGTGAATGGGTTAGGATAGCTATCCTTAGGACATGCTAGATTTAGGTCCCAAAAATCAGTGCAAACTATAACGCCCCCCCTACCTTTTATCCACGGGTACTAGATCAGACACCTATTCAATTAGAGAGAAATGATAGATAAAGTTTTCTCGTAGAAGTTTCTCCACTTATGCCTTTAAAACAACATCATTTATTGGGTTTGCCTATCTTAACTTCTATCAAACCAGTTTAACATTAGGATATGTTTTGATCTCGTGTTTGACAATAGTTGGGTCTATACATAGAATTTATTTGCAGGAGCAGAAATAAATGTCTCTATACTCCTTGAATAACCAATTATATATTTCTATCTCCTCTGGTGAGCAATATATGCCAATAAATACATTTTTGATGACACCAGGGGTCTTAGAGATATTGAAGGGAATTATTGGTGAGTCAATGTTAGCCATGTTCCCTTTAATCCACATCCACTTGTGATGTAGTGAGAAGGATGCCATACCAATCCATTAGCCTTAGCTTGGTAGTTCCATTTTCATCAATCCTTACTTCATTTTTAGTTGGTAGAAATGATGCATGGTGGCGCATGTTTCTCCATGGTATTTCACCTAAATACATAGCCTCGATGATAGATTCATTTGAAGGAATGAAAGTGTTGAAGGAATCATGACATGATAAAGAAATGATAGCCCATATAGGTATGGAGTACTAATAATTAACTTCCATTTGGGTAGAGTGACAATCATGGTCTGAAATTTTTTGAAGTATGGCTTGATAAGCTATTTCGCTTGTAGAAAAAACCGAAACAACCCTCCTACACCAAGTTTCTTGATTCAGTTCTAGTATTATCCATGATTCTTCAAAATAGAAGGTCCTAAATTGAGATACTTTCTTTGTGGAAGTAATAGCGACAAATGATATCGTGTGTATTGGAGCTGCATTTTCACCTAGGTTGGGTAAAGGAAAATTGAATATTCCCATTAGGGTAGGATACATTCCCACACCAACATTTTCACAGTCCTTTCCGAAATGGATTACCATGGTGACATTTGTCCTATAATTTTGAGTGGGCTCATTTATGTGGAATGATAATTGATCAATGATGACTATCTTTCCTTCATGGTGGAATTTAATCAAACGAAATATTGAAGATACCATCACCACCATGGTGTGAGTGTAAATTATACGTAGCAACAAATTGTAGTATAGTGGAGCATCAACAACTTTCACTTTCACATTAACTATATTTCCCCATACCTCTATTTGTAGATATGTCTAATGATTCCATGGGGTTGAAATAAGTGACCATCAAAATATTTTAACATGTCTACCAGGGGAACAACTTCAGGTGAGCCAATGGATTTACAACACGATAAGGACATTACATATGTGGATGATTTTTCATCTATAACTATTCGATGGATGTTCAACCTTTTGGTCGAAAATTGAATCTGAAAGGTTGCATGATGAGTAAGGAGAGGCTTCCAATTTTTCAAATCAAAAGCCAATAGATGACTATACAAAGGATCCATACCCCCTATTTCCAAAAGAAGAATACTATGTTCAGTAGGAAAACTATGGAGCACTTTGAGGGTGAATATTGCACAAGGATCCTAAGCCATATATTCTACTATGTTATATTTATAAGAAGCACGCACATTTGGATTGTACGTGGATTTTTTCATAACACCTTTCAATATTTTGGGCGTAATATCATCACCGGTTTCTCTTTATGTAATGGTTGAGTTGTTGCAGAATCATGACCTTCTTTTCCCATGGATCCAGATGTAGTTGAGTCATAATTTTTATTCCTTGTCTCAATATTTGTTTCTTGGTGACACATGAAATATTTGTTTTGGATTGGATTACCCCATTTCGAGGAGGCACCCTTATTTCCCCTTTGTGAGGTTGCAAGGTTCAGGTTAGCAGTAGCAATCATTTGTCGTTATTGTTGATGGGAAGGATTAGTTATCACAAATGGTTTCTTTTTAGCTTCATGTTGTGCCAACAATAATTGATCAACCTCTAATTCGGGGTATCAGTAAGTTAGGTGAACCTCCATGCAAATTTATCCTTCCTTTTTCCTTTCTTACCCCGACAAACAATGTTATTATTATTGTTATTGTTATTATTGCATGCATTATTATTTCCTTTATTCCCATTCTTCTTATTCTTATTCTTCTTCCTCCCAATCCATCATTTACCCTTAACATTGGTTATCTTTACTGACAGAATGCGTGAGGGAGGGTTGGGTTTGAGATTTTGAGTGTTTTTATTCCCATCTTTATGCACATTCTAGTTGACACCTTGACAAGTTATGGCATTTTCAACTGAAAAAATCACTTCATCAACATGAGGTACATGAATGGGTTTGGTTGAATCCATATCTTCCCTCAAAGAAGTTTGTATCTCTTACAACATTATTTATTGGGAGTAAGTTGCAAAATCAAGTTATTAAGCCTTGATAATGGATTGCTCTTTTGTTTGTACCCCAGAGAGGGACACATCCTTTGCGATGAATGATTGTAATGACTTAATGAACCAATATATTAGGAACTCGTGATTCAAGAATTTGTGCCTTTATTAAGCTTCATCTCCCTCATCATTCATGAATTTGGTTATGGATGTGAGTAGACTTATCCTATATGAATAAAGTCAGGAGTTATGTGCCAGTCTCATAGTAGACTAGTAACCATAAATGGTTTAAGAATGTCATGGAAATCACATTAGAGTTATGGAAGGAAGCTCATAGTAACTCGATGTACCACTTCACTACTACCCATGTTAATATTGTTTGGAAGAGGCGCAACCTAATGTAATCATCCATCAATGAATTTGAAGAACACCAAAGAAGTAATGTCATCACACAGTTAGTTGGGTATTCCTCGATCTTCCCTTAAAACTTAGTAATGTTTAAAGGAAGTTTTTTAGGGATAGGAGGCCATCTGGGATCATGTGACACTGGGTCATTAGTTAACTTCATTAGATTTGGAAAATTCAAAGTATCCAAGAATGGAACTTTATATGTGTCATAGAATTCCAAGTCTTGGGAGCATTGGTTTACCATTGGTTTGTATTGACATAATATTGTCCTGGTATATAAGGGTTCCTAGGAATTGTATCCAAAATTTTGGTTCTAATCAAACTGAGTTTGTATAAATGGTGTGATAGGGTGTCCAGATATGACCCCATTATTATGAGTGGTTGTATTCCTTGTGAGTTGTTAACATTTGAAGGTGTTGTAGTTGCAACATTTTCCCAAAATTCCAAAAATTTTTAGGACCCTCCTTTCGCTTGGATTAGTTTGATTTTCTTCTTTGATTTGGTCTGAGAACTTTTCAGAAAGACTTTTCTTATGCTTACCGCTGGTTTTCAATTTTTTCTAATGCTTAAAAAACTTCAATGATCGATAAAACTTCATCATTTGCTTTTTAATCACTGCCTTTGAATGCATTTGAAGCATGCCTGGATCGGAAGTTATTTGGTTAAGTGCCCCGCCGTTACGGATGGATAATCGGTTTGGTTTTTGATTTTCTTTTCGACCCGTTGTTTTTCGCATCGGATGCTGTTTGGTTTTGCATCGGAACTATTTATCATTTCTTTCTCTGCCATTGCAGGAGGAAAACTGCTTCCTCTTCTGATCATTGCCCTTGCGGCTGCGGGAATCCTTTTTCTTCCGGCCGTCTAAGTCGTTTAAAACTCGCCCCTGCGGAAGGTCGCGCCCTTTGCACTTCCGCCGTTGCGGCTGTCGAAAGCGTTAGCTTTTTCGATCCTCTATTGTTTCTGCTTCTGATGTTGAACTCATTTTGCGGAGCGGTTTATCCTTTGTTCTTCCACCGTTGCGGCTGCGGTTCTGCTTTTGTTTCGATGTTAGAATTCCGACGTGCAGTTATTTTTTCACCCGGATATTCCCCGACGTTGCGGACGGAGATATACTTACGTTTCCGCTGTTGCAGATAAAAGAAGTGCTAACATGTGTCGATGTGTTAATAGTTTTTCTTCGAATTCAGACTTTACTCCCATTGCAGATGGATTTATCTTTTGCGGCTATCGTTTCACTATTGTCCCGACGAGTTAGTCTTCCGAAGTTCCGCTACGTATGTCTCCGCGGAGGGCTTATCACTTTGACCATCCACCGTTGTGGAAGAGAGTATACTTTCAACCTCCGATTCAAAAGCTCTCCGCCGTCCGATCTTTTGCTCGCCCATTGTGGTTGACTATATATACGGGGTCGAGGGTTTTTTTTTTTATTGTTATTTTTCAACTACCGTTTTGACTGTCACAAGCTGTCAAAATCGTGCTGTCACGCTCGCCCGGTCCCTGGTTTTCAGTACACGCGTCCAGGTGGCAACTATAGAAGCCTGACCATCTTCGTCCCTCCATACACGTCGGATACACATCAGTGCCAGGTAGGCTTCTATTGCCTTTTCCCATTCCGTTGGGTGTTTGGTGGTTTTGGTTTTCCACAGTTAGGTGTTGCGGCTGTTTATTTCCCCATAATTGCATGTATATATTGTGGTTCTTGGTGGCATTGCTATCCGTGGGGAGGGGCATTTTGACCGGCGTATTAGTTTTTCCCCACCGCCGTTGTCGTGCGACCCTGCGCATAGAGGATGAGGGGGTTTGGTGGAGACGGGTGTTACGCTGTCTGCACCAAACCACTCTGTATGATAATGTTGTGGGTCGGAATAGATTTGTCGTGACCTTTTCCTTTAGGTTTGGATGGTTGGTCCCGATTTTATGCTACCTGCATCTTTTAAACCCCAACCATTTTCACCTACACGGTTCTACCCAACCCCGTTCGAGCTCAATGTCGAATTCCTAGCCGACTGAAAGGGATATGCCACTGCTCTTAGTTTATTGACCATAAGTGCATGAGCATGGCGTCGTTGAAAAAACCTGCGTAACTACTACTGTCTTTCCCGCGCAGCAAGATGACCATGGCATGCGCAGAGAGCCGAATTTTGTTGCATATTAATGTAGATTTATTTTCGTCTTAAATGTGTCTGATAAAATTGTTTAATATCATACAACAATGATAGCTTGCACGTTTTACTATATATAACTATTTTTCGTCATGCTAGTCATGGGCAGAGTCACTGAACACTACACATTGTGTTTCAATGGTTCTGTTAGTTAGGCCATTTCAGCTTATATACATGTATATATTTGCTTCATTGACTAATTGTTATCATGTTAAACATAGAGGAAACAATACACTACACATTGATGTCTTCAAGTTTGTCACTAAGCCAAAAGGG
This sequence comes from Pseudotsuga menziesii, assembly GCA_001517045.1. Lineage (NCBI taxonomy): Eukaryota > Viridiplantae > Streptophyta > Pinopsida > Pinales > Pinaceae > Pseudotsuga > Pseudotsuga menziesii. The sequence goes on along the minus strand of LPNX010815069.1, from coordinate 45,115 downwards.
CTTAATGTTACAATTTTATGGCAGGAAGAATACACAATGTCAAAGAGGCAAAAGAAGAAGACCCCGGTGGTCGAGGAAGAGCCCGAAGTAGAAGTTGTCACTAAAACTGAATACATATACGAAGACACTAAGTGCATTTCTGGTATCGAACTTGAATACCAGTGGGGGGAAATATATAGACTGATCACGTGCAGAGAAGTTCCTGATATGGGATTAGAAGAAGAGTCCATATATGCCAGCATAGAAAGATCTTCACTGATGAAGATCGCCACCAGACTAGAGTTGTTGCCATGCTCTGATGTAATCAGTTGGATTCTGCCCCGGGCAGATGTCACAACAATGATTCTGGAAAATGTTGAAAGACAGGGCTATGCTGCATATAGCCCTGGATATGTAGCGTTGGCTTACCACCTGCCAGAAGCCCAAGTATTTTTATCTGATGATTGGTTGAACAACATTAGAATGGACATGGTAGAGACTCTTAAAAAGATGTTGTTGTAGGGAAAACATTACAGATACAAACCGACGGGTGATTACGATACAACAAGCTTAAGGCCCCCCTATAGGTTCGTAGCTTTAAGGCTGAACAGGATTTTTGGAAGAGCACATGGTAGGTTCTTTAAGTTAGAGTGGATACCCATCATTTTTCATGTTGCAACCCAGGGGACAATTTTCAACTGGGCCAGCCTTGTATCAAATAGTCTTTCAGCTTGCTTGGCTTCAGCTTTGGGAGGAGTGGCCCAAAAGAGGTCCGAATTCTATATGAGTTCCATACTTGTAGACTGTATATTATGCAATCAGCCTTTCCTCGGCCTCAGGTGCATCTGGGATAGGGAAACAATGCCTGTCTATTCTACTTATAAACCACTATGGGCACATAAATATCACAGCCATTACCGATAAGTCTGTGAACACTTCATCATGCCCTTATACACACTCATTTTCCTGAAGGAGTGTGATTGTATGTCAGAAGAAGCGCTGCAAGTAATCGAAGAATATGCAGATTACTATTTGACTGAGGATGGCCTATACTTCAGGATGTTTGGAGGTTCAAGAGAACCCTCCCTGCTACCCAAATATGCCACTGACTACATCATACACACGGAAGCAGTCAGGCAGGTCTTCTTGGATGGCATAGGGAGTTTTCTGTTTGAGCACAAGAAGACCGCCTATCCTGCTTTTCCCTTTAGGTCAGGAAGCTACAAGTTTACCAGAGTGAAAAAGGCTGATGAATTTGTAGAAGAGCTGGAAAAGTTCCATTTTGGAGAGATGCCCTTACATAGAAATGATACTCACGGTAAAGTAGCTGAACATTCCAAAACAAACAACGTGCATTTTGAGTATGCCCACCATTGGGATCGGGAAGAATACATCTTCCGAAATGCAGTAAACATGACAGCCTTGAGAAGAAGGTTCAAGAAGAAGATCACCACCAAAGGTGGGAAGGGAGATGAACAGGCAAAGGTTGAGGAAGAAGCAAAGAGAAGAAATGAGGAAGCCCAGAGGTTGGCACAAGAAGCTGCAGGGTGGCTACACACAGAAGAAGAAGAAAAAAGGAAAGCTACACAAGAGGCAGCTAGGAAGGCGGAAGAAGATGCAAAGAAAGAAGAAGAAGAAAAGAAAAAGAAGCTAGATGAGGAGCTCCAAAAGCAAGAAGCTGAAAGGATAAAGCTGACACAGACAGAGCAGTCAGCTTCTGAAACAGCTGCAGGACAGACCCAGGACGTGGAGAAACCCGAGGTTCAGGACCCACAAGTACCTGCTGCCAGCACACCCATGGTCCCCACTCTCAAGCTGGTCCCTTTTGTGCAAAAAAAAGGAGAAGAAATCCCTGATTTCAATACTGTTTTCTACGACAGGGCAACAAAGAGGATAGTGAAGAGAACAGAAAGGAAAATTGAAATGGGAGATCTGCCAGGAATAATGATATCGGATACGCCTGTTATGTTGGGAACAGACCAAGATCCAAGATTCACCATTAGAGCCGGAGCATCACTGATTCAAGCTTCAGAGGATAATGTGGGTAGGATCATGACAAAATTGGAGCTATCTAAGAAATCCTCTGCTCAATTGAAAGACATCTTGAGGAAAGAGAGAGAGGAAGTCAATAGGCTGAAGCGGAAGTATGAAGACATGCAGATGGAAATGAAGTCTTCTAAGGCTGAGTTGCAGCTCCTCCAGGCAGAAAAACAAGCTAGTGAAACTGCGCTGGAGAAAGTACAGAAAGAATGTCAAGAGCTAAAGAGTGAAAAGGAACAGCTGATGGGAATGGTAGAAGAGCTAGAAGAGCAGCAAAAGATCCTCTTGGAGGCCAATGAGCTGCACACCCAAGAACAGGAAAGGAAACATCAAGAGCATATTTCCTCTCTAACAACTGTTCTGGAGGAAGCAAGGGAGCAGCGAGTTAACCTTCAACCATTCAAAGAGCATGTCTTGGCCCAGAAGGCTAAAATGCTGCAGTTACAAACTGCTATAGAAGGAGAGAGGTGCAGAGTACTGCAGATAGATAGCCAATTGGAGGAAATTTTGGAGACCTCCTCTTACTTTGTAGATCGATCTTAGGATGTCCTCGAAGTCCTTACTGCGAGAATGGCAAGGATGGAAAACAATGAGGAAACTCCAGCAGAACTGTCATCAAAGGATACACAGGCCCTCAAGCGGGATTATGACTTGCTGGAATTTGCTATAAATACCGCGGAGGATTTCAAAAAAGCAGTTTAGAAGACGAAAGGAGCATGCACTAAGTTTTTCAGAAGGCTTCTCATTACCTATAATTGGTGCCAGATAGAGGCTGAGCAGAGGCTTGAGGTTTTCCTGGATCACAATGCCTTTGTAGAGTTGTTGCAGAAGATATACTAGGAGGAGGAAGCTAAAGCACAGCAGATTAAAGCCCTGAATGATCAGATCTTGAGGAGCCAAGTAGATCATTCAGCTATTAGCGTGCAGCTTCTGGAGGATCAGCTTCGATTGAGTGCAGCCAGGATTGAGGCTATAAAGAACCAGGCTGCTAAGTTTGAGATCAATATTCAGTTTTTAGAGCCTTGTGCATTTGAGGGCATTGCTTCTGAAGCTTCGGCGTGGAAGAAATTTCTAGATGCCCAAGTGGGACCCTCCTCATAAAGGATTGGTCACTTTTTGTAATGTGTAACATTTTGTTAAAAACATTTGAGAAAAGTCAAGTGTTGGGAAACGAAGAGTTGGGAAGCCCAAAGGTTACTTTGGGCAGCCCAACCGTCTCACCCTTTTGTATAAATGTAGAAAGCTTAGAAGGGAGAAAGGGGATTTTTCCTAGTTAGACATGAAAAACTATATTGTAAGAAGAACTATTTGTCTTTGCAATAAATAAGTATTGTTTGCCTGTTGGAGGAATATTGGTGGCACTTTCAAATGTTATGCTGTGGATGGCTAAAAGATGAACTATTTTGTTTTTCCAGCTTTTTGTCCATTAACCGTGAGATCGTTCTAACTCTTAGAACCTATGTTCTTGTTTAAATGATTTCTGGTTTATTTTGTGGAATTACCACCATGAGTAATGTATGCTGTTCATAAAACAATTAGCTATCTAATTGTCGAAATACCTTTAATCATTCATGTGTTGTAGGAAGAAATATCAGCTATCTGTAATTTCTCTTTATGATACATGCACAATTTCACATTACTCACAAATAAATTAAAGTTTGCTCCCCGGGGATAGATAGCTAGATAGATAGTTAGTTTTATTTCCACATATGTGATTTAGATGCTTGTGAGCCTAAAACGAGAGGTAAGAACCTGCGCATCACATTGTGAATACTCCTTGCATCCTTATCACCTTGCATGGTTAATTAGGCATATGCATATCATACTTAAGTCAAAAATACAAAAATATACATGGTGGACCGGGCTGCAACCGGTAAAACCTTTGTTTTTGTTACTTTGACCTACTGTAGCCGGACCGAAAACCGGACGGATTCCCCATACCAAACAATCACGGGCTAGTTGGGAACGTTGACTGGGGAGAATCCCTTTTTGTTGTTGCCTACGAATTTCTAGGCCTCAACAGTTCTGGCGCTAGAAGGAGGGCTGCCAGTGCATGGCTGGCTGTGGAAACTTATTTTCCCAAGATTACCTTACCAACAGATGTTTTGAAGCTTGTAACTTGACCCAAGTACTTACAGGTTTCGGTTATACCTTTGAAGTAAGAAAGCATGTTCTCACCCTACGTTGCTCTTTACTCAAACTTTGTTCCTTTACCTGTGCTCATGGCTGGTGTAATTGTGAATCAGCCCAACCCATTACCTGCTTGGAGAGATAGATCCCCTTTGAACCTCACACCTCCATTGCATAATATACCTCAGGCTTTTGATAAGCTGCTGCCTAAGTTTGACCCTGAGGAAAAGACTGCTGTAGATGACCACTTGCAGAGTTTCTATTTAGCAGTAGAAGGGTTAAGGGCTGGGGAGTACGAAGATGTTGTCTGTAGATTATTCCCTCATACCTTGAAAGGGGCAGCTGCTTCATGGTATTTTGCTCTGCCCACAAACTCGATCCTAGACTGGAATACTTTTGAAAGAATATTCAGAAATAAGTACACAGCCCAAAAAACACATGCCTCATTGATGAAAGGTCTTGGTTTGTTAAGAAAAGAGAAGAATGAGAAGGTACATAGTTTCACTTAAAGATTTTCAATATACCTAAAGAACTTTTCTGAAGTTGACAGATCCTCAGACAAAGTCTTAGTTGAATATTATACCTCAGCCCTAGGACCTGAGCTGGCCATGTTTGCCAAGATGAAAGCCAAACCTACGTTGGTAGAGGCTTATGAAGAGGCAGAAAGGCTAGAGGCTGAAAGGGAAAGTGTAGAAGATTATCCTAATTTACCTGGAGAGAAAATTACAAATAGAAGAACTTTATTGTTGTTTAAACCTAAAGAGGAGCAATCACATGATTTTGAGGGAATGCTGAAAATGATGCAGAAACTATCCAACTGAATAATAGATCTGGAAAAAGAAAGGGAAATGCGGAAAAATTACAAACCATACTATCCAAAAAAAGAGGATAGCAACCAATGGAAAATCCCTCCCCCAAATTTAGCCTCAATGAATATAACATAAGTGGGAGGAGACAATTTCTGCACTTTTCACCAACAACCTCGTTCGGAAAAGAAGTGCCCTCAATGGTTGAATTCAATGACATTGGTTATGAATCAGCTGCTAGACTCTAAATTGACCAAGGACAGTGGTAAAGAGGAAAAGAAAAACCAAACTATGGAGAAACAAGATAATGACACCATGTTTTCATGGGATGGTATCTTGTTGTTTGACACTGAAGAGAGCACTCTCAAAACTGAATGCATGCCTACAACAACAAAGGACATGGATTTAACAATTTCGAAGATCAAAAGATTGCAAAAGAATGTCAAGAGACATGCAGATGTCAGTAATGAAGATAAACCACCTAAAGTCACTACTTTCAACCAGGAAATAGAACCAATCATTGAGTCTGTCAAACCTGTGGAAGATGTTGAGGAAGATAACGCTAGAAAAGCTAAGGAAGTTAAAGAGGAGATACCCACCGAAAACCAACCTGTGGAAGAAAAGGTCGAATCAACTGGGGAAAGGGAAACTAGCACCCCACCTTTCCTTTTAACTCTGGAAATTTTGAACCATAAGGTGCATAATTGTCTGGTTGACTCTGGATCATCGATGAATGTTATGCCTCTTGCAGTCTGCAAAAGAATTAATGGGCAACCAAAACCTACTGATTGGGACGTCACTCAACTAGACAAGACTAGTGTCAAGGTAGTGGGGGAGATGAAGAATATTTTGATTCGATTGTCTACGAATAAAAAGATATGTCAATACCTTGATATTGTACTAGCAGACATACCTGATGGCTATGGATTGATCTTGAATCGAGATTGGTCAGCACGACTAGATGGGTACTTTGCTTCCAACTGGTCACACTTGTGGCTGCCTTAGAGGGGGAGCCCAAACCTGATTATGATTTTAAGAGAGCCCTACATGAATCACAATGTTACTGGGCTAGGAGAGGGAAATGAATCTGTTGATTCTGTCCTGGGAAACTATCTGACTGAGCTTAAGCTAAGACATCTTACCTCAAGAAAGGCCAGTTCTAGAATTAACACTCAACCTGATCTCCTTCAACTTCCTCAGGCTGAGAGGGATGACTATAAGATAGTAGACATGTGTTCGATTTCAAAAATAACAGAGCTAGACCATGGTTAGATGTCTCATGTCTATATTCCAGCCCACCCTCTAACTCCCTAAGATTAAAGATATTCAGGAGTGGGAAATTTTTTTCTTTTCTTTTCTTTTGCTTTGTACATAAAGAAATTGATTTGTTTTATTTAAAGTTGTTTTGATTTATTAGTTTGAATGCTGTTTTCTTTTATTTTAAATGCTTTATTGCTAGGTCTTTGGTTTTGAATAAAGAGGAAAACTTTTGGTTGCAATGGAAACATCAGGGTTCTTTATTAACTGAAATCTTGAGCAAAATACTGTTCTTTGGAACATAGAATGTCTTCTAGTAGCAGTGTCCATAACTGGCCATGCATTCATTGAAGTCTTAATTAACCCCTGTAAATAACTTAGAAGTAAAAGAAGTCTGGAATACTATTTCGAGGCTCCATCCATTTCACATCTTAAATATCCAAGGGGGTGACAACAAAAGACCCACGGAAAGGAAGCAAGGTAAACAATATATCATATATAAATGATCCCATGCCATAATTTCAGAAAAGCTAAAATCTATCAAGAGTCAAAACTCCTTAAAGAAACAAGACATATCAAAGCAAAGTATCAAAAGCATGAATTTCAAATTGCCGAAAGTTCCTCTCCATCCATGAGATGAAACGCCAATTATTCTCTCACACAAAAGGGCACTATGGGATAGAAGAGCCTGAATAAAATTCAGAAAGAAAGGCAAATGGAGGACTCACAAGAACTAAAGTTCTAATGGCACAAAAGTGCAAATTGGCATGGGAATGAAGAACAAAAGGATAATGCTGTTTACTATCTGTTACAATCCTGTGGTGTCCAAGCATGAAACTACCTAAGGACAGGTAAAATAAACCTCATTTATTAGGACTCAAAAGAGTCATTCAGACTTGCAATATTTCTGATGTTACCATTTCCCAAAGAATGGACTACTTCTCAATGATTTAAATGCTTAAGTTGGCCAGCCTAGGGATACAAACATCTAGAAGATTTCAATTTTTATTTAGACGGTCTTGCACTGGGAAGGAGTTAATTCAGAAATCTGGGGTTCACCAGGTAGTCGCCAATTGTTGCAGCTGCAACATTTTCCCAAAATTCCAAAATTTTTTAGGACCCTCCTTTTGCTTGGATTAGTTTGATTTTCTTCTTCGATTTGGTCTGAGAACTTTTCAGAAAGAATTTTCTTATGCTTACCGCTAGTTTTCAATTTTTCCTAATGCTTAAAAAACTTCAATGATCGATCAAACTTCATCATTTGCCTTTTAATCGCTGCCTTTGAATGCATTTGAAGCATGCCTGGATCAGAAGTTATTTGGTTAAGTGCCCCGCCGTTGCGGATGGATAATCGGTTTGGTTTTTGATTTTCATTCCGACTCGTTGTTTTTCGCATCGGATGCTGTTTGGTTTTGCATTGGAACTATTTATCATTTCTTTCTCCACCGTTGCGGGAGGAAAACTGCTTCCTCTTTCGATCATTGCTTTAGCATTTCAGACCCGTTTGTTATTTCCATCGATTCCGTAAGTCGTGGGCTTCCGTCCTTGCGTCTGTGGGATGCCTTTTTCTTCCGGCCGTCTAAGTCGTTTAAAACTCACCGATGCGGAAGGTCGCGCCCTTTGTGCTTCAGTCGTTGCGGCTGCCGAAAGCGTTAGATTTTTCGATCCTCTATTGTTTCTGCTTCCGATGTTGAACTCATTTTGCGGAGCGGTTTATCCTTTGTTCTTCCGCCGTTGCGGCTGCGGTTCTGCTTTTGTTCCGATGTTAGAAGTCCGACGCACGGTTATTTTTTCACCCGGTTATTCCCCGACGTTGCGGACGGAGATATACTTACGTTTCCGCCATTGCGGATGAAATAAGTGCTAACCTGTGTCGATGTGTTAATAGTTTTTCTTCCAATTCAGACTTTACTCCCATTGCAGATGAATTTATCTTTTGCGGCTCCGCCGTTGCGGCTATCGTTTCACTATTGTCCCAACGAGTTAGTCTTCCAAGGTTCCTCTACGTATGTCTCCGCGGAGGGCTTAGCGCTTTGACCATCTGCTGTTGCGGAAGAGAGTATAATTTCAACCTCCGATTCAAAAGCTCTCCGCCGTCCAATCTTTTGCTCGCCCGTTGTGGTTGACTATATATACGGGGTTGAGGGGTTTTTTTTTATTGTTATTTTTCAACTATCGTTTAGACTGTCGCAAGCTGTCAAAATCGTGTTGTCTCGCTTGCCCGGTCCCTCGTTTTTGGTACACGCGTCCAGGTGGCAACTGTAGAAGCCTGACCGTCTTCGTCCCGCCATACACGCCGGATACACATCAGTGCTAGGTAGGCTTCTATTGCCTTTTCCCGTTCCGTTGGGCGTTTGGTGGTTTTGGTTTTCCACAGTTAGGTGTTGCGGCTGTTTCTTTCCCCATAATTGCATGTATATATTGTGGTTCTTGGTGGCATTGCTGTCCGTGGGGAGGGGCATTTTGACCAGCGTAGTAGTTTTTCCCCACCACCGTTTTCGTGCGACCCTGTGCATAGAGGATGAGGGGGTTTGATGGAGACGGCTGTTACGCTGTCTGCACCAAACCACTTTGTATGATAATGTTGTGGGTTAGAATAGGTTCGCCGTGACCTTTTCCTTTAGGTTTGGATGGTTGGTCCTGATTTTATGCTACCTGCATCTTTTAAACCCTAGCCGTTTTCACCTACATGGTTCCGCCCGACCCCGTTCGAGCTCAGCGTCGAATTCCTAGCCGACTGAAAGGGATATGCCACTGCTCTTAGTTTATTAACCATAAGTGCATGAGCATGGCGCCGTTGAAAAAACCCGCGTAACTACTACTGTCTTTCCCGCGTAGCAAGATGACCATGGCATGCGCAGAGAGACGAATTTTGTTGCATATTAATGTAGATTTATTTCCGTCTTAAATGTGTCTGATAGAATTGTTTAATATCATACAGCAGTGATAGCTTGCACATTTTACTATATATAACTATTTTTCGTCATGGGCAGAGTCATTGAACACTACACATTATGTTTCAATGGTTCTGTTAGTTAGGCCATTTCAGCTTATATACATGTATATATTTGCTTCATTGACTGATTGCTATCATGTTAAACATAGAGGAAACAATACACTGCACATTGATGTCTTCAAGTTTGTCACTCAGCCAAAAGGGCTTAATGTTACAATTTTATGGCAGGAAGAATCCACAATGTCAAAGAGGCAAAAGAAGAATACCCCGGTGGTCGAGGAAGAGCCCGAAGTAGAAGTTGTCACTAAAACTGAATACATATACGAAGACACTAAGTGCATTTCTGGTATCAAACCTGAATACCAGTGGGGGGAAATATATATACTGATCATGCGCAGAGAAGTTCCTGATATGGGATTAGAAGAAGAGTCCATATATGCCAACATAGAAAGATATTCACTAATGAAGATTGCCACCAGACCATAGTTTTTCCCGTGCTTTGAAGTAATCGGTTGGATTCTGTCCCGGGAAGATGTCACAACAATGATTCTGGAAAATGTTGAAAGATAGGGATATGCTACATATAGCCTTAGATATGTAGCATTGGCTTACCACCTGCCAGAAGCCCAAGTATTTTTATTTGATGATTGGATGAACAACATTAGAATGGACCTGGTAGAGACTCTTAAAAAGATGCTGTTGCAGGGAAAACATTATAGATACAGACCAATGGGTGATTACAATACAACAAGCTTAAGGGCCCCCTATAGGTTCGTAGCTTTAATGCTGAACATGATTTTTGGAAGAGCACATGGTAGGTTCTTCAACTTAGAGTGGATACCCATCATTTTTCATGTTGCAACCCAGGGGACAATTTTCAACTGGGCCAGCCTTGTATCAAATAGTCTTTCAGCTTGCTTGGCTTCAGCTTTGGGAGGAGTGGCCCAAAAGAGGTCCGAATTCTATATGAGTTCCATACTTGTAGACTGTATATTATGCAATCAGCCTTTCCCCGGCCTCAGGTGCATCTGGGATAGGGAAAGAATGCCTGTCTATTCTGCTTATAAACCACTATGGGCACATAAATATCACATCCATTACCAAGAAGTCTGTGAACACTTCATCATGCCCTTATACACACTCATTTTCCTGAAGGAGTGTGATTGTATGTCAGAAGAAGCGCTGCAAGTAATCAAAGAATATGTAGATTACTATTTGACTGAGGATGGCCTATACTTCAGGATGTTTGGAGGTTCAAGAGCACCCTCCCTGCTTCCCAAATACGCCACTGACTACATCATACACAAGGAAGTAGTCAGGCAGGTCTTCTTGGATGGCATAGGGAGTTTTCTTTTTGAGTACAAGAAGACCGCCTATCCTCCTTTTCCCTTCAGGTTAGGAAGCTACAAGTTTACCAGAGTGAAAAAGGATGATGAATTTGTAGAAGAGCTGGAAAAGTTCCATTTTGGAGAGATGCCCTTCCATAGAAATGATACTCATGGTAAAGTAGCTGAACATTGCAAAACAAACAATGTGCATTTTGAGTATGCCCACCATTGGGATCGGGAAGAATCCATCTTCCGAAATGCAGTAAACATGACAGCCTTGAGAAGAAGGTTCAAGAAGAAGATCACCACCAAAGGTGGGAAGGGAGATGAATAGGCAAAGGCCGAGGAAGAAGCAAAGAGAAGAAATGAGGAAGCCCAGAGGTTGGCACAAGAAGCTGCAGGGTGGCTACACACAGAAGAAGAAGAAAAAAGGAAAGCTGCACAAGAGGCAGCTAGGAAGGCGGAAGAAGATGCAAAGAAAGAAGAAGAAGAAAAGAAAAAGAAGCTGGATGAGGAGCTCCAAAAGCAAGAAGTTGAAAGACTAAAGCTGACACAGACAGAGTAGTCAGCTTCTGAAACAGCTGGAGGACAGACCCAAGACGTGGAGAAACCCAAGGTTCAGGACCCACAAGTACCTGCTGCCAGCACACCCATGGTCCCCACTCTCAAGCTGGTCCCTTTTGTGTAGAAAAAAGGAGAAGAAATCCCTAATTTCAATACTGTTTTCTATGACAGGGAAACAAAGAGGATAGTGAAGAGAACAGAAAGGAAAATTGAAATGGGAGATCTGCCAGGAATAATATTATCGGATACACCTATTATGGTGGGAACAAACCAAGATCCAAGATTCACCATTAGAGCCGGAGCATCACTGATTCAAGCTTCGGAGGATAATGTGGGTAGGATCATGACAAAATTGGAGCTATCTAAGAAATCCTCTGCTCAATTGAAAGACACCTTGAGGAAAGAGAGCGAGGAAGGCAATAGGCTGAAGCGGAAGAATGAAGACATGTAGATGGAAATGAAGTCTTCCAAGGCTGAATTGCAGCTCCTCCAGGTAGAAAAACAAGCTAGTGAAACTGCGCTAGAGAAAGTGCAGAAAGAATTTCAAGAGCTAAAGAGTGAAAAGGAATAGCTGCTGGGAAAGGTAGAATAGCTAGAAGAGCAGCAAAAGACCCTCTTGGAGGCCAATGAGCTGCACACCCAAGAACAGGAAAAGAAATATCAAGAGCATATTTCCTCTCTAACAACTGCTCTGGAGGAAGCAAGGGAGCAGCGAGTTAACCTTCAACCATTCAAAGAGCATGTCTTGGCCCAGAAGGATAAAATGCTGCAGCTACAAACTGCTATAGAAGGAGAGAGGTGCAGAGTACTGCAGATAGATAGCCGATTGGAGGAAATTTTGGAGACCTCCTCTTACTTTGTAGATCGATCTCAGGACGTCCTCGATGTCCTGACTGTGAGAATGGCAAGGCTGGAAAACAATGAAGAAACTCCAGCAGAACTGCCATCAAAGGATACACAGGCCCTCAAGCGAGATTATGACTTGCTGGAATTCGCTATAAATACCACGGAGGATTTCAAAAAAGCAGTGAAGAAGACGAAAGGAGCATGCACCTAGTTTTTCAGAAGGCTTCTCATTACCTACAACCGGTGCCAGATAGAGGCTGAGCAGAGGCTTGAGGTTTTCCCGGAACACAACGCCTTTGTAGAGCTGTTGCAGAAGAGATACCAGGAGGAGGAAGATAAAGTACAGTAGATTAAATCCCTGAATGATCAGATCTTGAGGATCGAAGTAGATCATTCAGCTATTAGCATGCAGCTTCTTAAGGATCAGCTTTGATTGAGTGCAGCCAGGATTGAGGCTATAAAGAACCAGGATGCTAAGTTTGAGATCAATATTCAGTTTTTAGAGCCTTGTGCGTTTGAGGGAATTGCTTCTGAAGCTTTGGCCTGGAAGAAATTTCTAGATGCCCAAGTGGGACCCTCCTCGTAAAGGATTGGTCACTTTTTGTAATGTGTAACATTTTGTAAAAAACATTTGAGAAAAGTCAAGCGTTGGGAAACGAAGAGTTGGGAAGCCCAAAGGTTACTTTGGGAAGCCCAACCGTCTCACCCTTTTGTATAAATGTAGAAAGCTTAGAAGGGAGAAAGGGGCTTTTTCCTAGTTAGACATGAAAAGCTATATTGTAAGAAGAACTATTTGTCTTTGAAATAAAGAAGTATTGTTTTCCTGTTGGAGGAAGATTGGTGGCACTTTCAAATGTTATGCTGTGGATGGCTGAAAGATGAACTATTTTGTTTTTCCAGCTTTTTGTCCATTAACCGTGAGATCGTTCTAACTCTCAGAACCTATGTTCTTGTTTAAATGATTTTTGGTTTATTTTGTGGAATTACCACCATGAGTAATGTATGTTGTTCATAAAACAATTAGCTATCTAATTGTCAAAATACCTTTAATCATTCATGTGTTGTAGGAAGAAATATTAGCTATATGTAATTTCTCTTTATGATACATGCACAATTTCACATTACTCACAAATAAGTTAAAGTTTGCTCCCCGTGGATAGATAGATAGATAGATAGTTAGTTTTATTTCCGCATATGTGATTTAGATGCTTGTGAGCCTAAGACGAGAGGTAAGAACCTGCGCATCACATTGTGAATACTCCTTGCATCCTTATCACCCTGCATGGTTAATTAGGCATATGCATATCATACTTAAGTCAAAAATACAAAAATATACACGGTGGACCGGGCCGCAACCAGTAAAACCTTTGTTTTTGTTACTTTGACCTACGGTAGCCAGATCGCAAACTGGACGGATTCCCCATACCAAATAGTCACGGGCTAGTTGGGAACGTTGACTGGGGAGAATCCCTTTCTGTTGTTGCCTGTGAATTTCCAGGCCTCAACAGAAGGATTGACCATGCTCATCTCTCCTGCACTTGATGAAGGAATGTTTCCTTGGTGCACATTGTTACCTTAGGGAAATCAAGCACTAGTACCCCCTACTTCAGGAGTGATCATATTTCCTTGTTCCACATTAGGTTCAAAAGGAGTATTACTAATTTATACCTCCGATTGCTTGGAAATTCATGCTAATTTGAGGCTATATAGAGCCTGGAATGACTACAATCACAGTGGAAGGGGTGGGAATCGACATATGTTCTCCATAGGAAGGGAAACATGGGACATAAGAGATGGACCAATGCCACGGGAAATAGTATTTGTTAAAATGAGAGGGATATTAGCATTCATGGTTGGAACAATAGAAATATAATCCCAAAGGATAAGGGATTGATGCCTTATGGCATGGATGTAGACCCAATTAAAGGAGGTCCATTCGAAACACATTCGAAAGAATAGCCCCTCCAGTAGGAATCAATGAGGATGGTGGGAACCATCCATATTATATCATTGATGAGGCATTAGGATTTAATTCTCCCATTGAATTGGAATTAACTTGGGGTTGGGTGCCCCCATTGATAGATACCTATATTGAGTTCTCCATAGTATCCCACTCAGATAATGGATTGTTAATTCTATGGATGTGTAACTCATACCTTCAGTTATGGAAAAAATAGGACTTTGAGGTGGATTTAAGAGTTCTTTAGCATTTGAGAGATCCTCTATAGAAACAATACCTAAGTTTTCCTCAAGCTAAGGAGATGTGATAGTTGGGGTGTTATTAAAACACCACTCATAACCACCAAGGTATCCTTCTTCGGATAACCTTTCAAACTCACTAGACCTTGAATGCTTTTATTCTTCTTTGTTCTCTATTTTTGGTTCTTGGTTCTCTTCCTTTGTCCCTTGTGGGGGTAGATCATCATAATCTAGTATTTTACCTGGTGTAGGTGATTCTCTCCATTCAAGAGAAATTTTTAGAATCCTTCTATATCTATGCAAAGGTTGATTGGCCATGATGGCCTACTAAAAAAATAAATGAGTAAGTTTACAATTTGAGAAATAAAACAATCAACGCACATTAAAAAAGTTCCTAAAAAAATTTAAGCAAGTGAAAATACTCTCCTAATGATTAGTACTTGGTTGTTCAGAAAAAAATACCAATCATTGAGGAGCCACAAATAATAGTATTCCAAAGGTCCTCCTAGGATTATTAGGGCCAAATTATAGCCAATGAATATTTAAAAGATACAGTTACACTAACCTTCATGCAACAATCGCTAGGGGTCCAAGTACTCACATTCGGAGAATACCCTCCAAAGTAGATGATATAGAGGTTCTATGTTTGCATCAGGTACCACAAGATGTTCCCCTTGTATTGTCATGTGAGTATCTTAGGAAAGGAAACTAAGGTCACCACTTTATGCTTGATAGTTAGATGAAACAACCGTTGGAAAGGGATTTTGTGAATGGGCATGGAACGTAGGACAAAAGTCCTAGATCCGAAACTGTCAATGATAATTAGTGTCACCTTGAGGAATTTCCATGCCTAAGTAAATCCCAAACTCTCATAACCCCACTAATCCAAGTAATAGGGGACAATCTTCATACTATGACTAGTTTTACCTAGCACTTGATGCCTATGTTAGAGTTTCTTTATCAACAATTAATTCATGCTACTAATGGATTTAACAGTCTTTGAATGTTCCTATTCTTAATCTTGTGTGACCTTGGATGATTAAATTTCAACACCTATCTTCAATTTTATAGAACCTAGACTATTAGGTGAGTTTCTAGAAAACAAAATATCCTAGGTTCTTTAAAATGCTTTTAGTTTTCAAAAAATAGCAATTTCAAAACTTTTCAAAAGGAGAAGAAATTAAGTGCAATTAAATATATTCTGATGCAAATGCATATGTTCACACTCTTTAAAATGAAATATGAAGAAATTTTCAAACCACACAATCAAGTCTTTCAATGCAAATGCAATCTATCAATTTTTTGTTTCACAAACCAAATACATTTTTTTAAGATCCAAACTTTTAACTTTTTTTATACAAAAAAATAACTTTAAACAACCACTAAAATAACACTAGCAACAAAATTGGGGATGATATTCCTATCAATTGGTGAAAACAACTTGTAATACTAGCCTCTTTAACCACAAGCCAAAGAATTTTAAGAAGAAACAAGTCAATCAATCGTTCTTAGACTGAAACAAGTTATTAGGTATACTAGATGACAAGGTTTTGGAAGCCAATTTTGATTTCAAGTAAGGATAAATAGGAGCATAAACAACTTGATTGTACTTTGGCTCTTCTCATTCAAATATTATCAACCACTCAATCAAATGAAAATAAAACGAAGGACAAGACTCTCCTAATTTTTTTCACAAAGCGTTGATTCAATATCAAGACAAACACACTCAAACACCACATAGACTAATCCAAATAGGAAATTATTTTTTCTAGACTACTCAAATAACCCAAACAACTAAAGTCATCAAATAAAAGTAGACAAATCTAACAAAACAATTCAAAGAACATATAGTTCATGGTCGTTCTAAGGAATAAATGTGAACAATCATGCCTGTTAACATACGAAAACACAATTACCCCGTACCATTTGCACCTATAAGTATAGGAGAGTGAAAATGGATCCTAAGAGATTCTAAAAAAAGAAAAAAAATCTAAAATTTTGGGAATTTTAAGGTATTCAAGATATTTTAATCTAGTCGGAGATTGAAACACCCAAAAACAAACTAAAAATTAATCAACAAGGCTATAGATAGGTTGGTTTATCCCCACCGGATTTGTATGTTTTTTGTTTGGAAATTAATCACACGACCAGGGAGAGATCACCAACGTACTGATTAGGATAATACTGACCTAAATTATTCTAATTACTAGCATATTAGACTCTGATTATACATTTTTAATAAGAAAATCTAAACTAGAGAAGAGATTAGGGAGAAAATATGTATGCACCTTTTTTTCATTGGTCGATCCAAGTTTCTCCTTTGTATTTTTCTAGATCTTCTCTTTATTTCCGAATTTCAACTTGCAAAACCAACAAATCCAACCTTTCTCAAGCCAATTTGAAAATAGAAAATAATGTAAATGAATTGAAATACAAGAATAACATTAGCTATCTAATTAATTTCAATATAAATAACAAAACATTCTTTACATCAAAGAACAATTATAAAAGACACATGATTGGGGGAGGGAAATATGCCAAATATCTATTATTATAATGAAACAAGTACGAGATATACCTTCTCAATATCTAACACCTTATCGAACGTAAAGATTATAGTCACTCTACTAATTCACTCCAACAATCCCACTACAATCCGCCGAATATATATGAGGGATGAAGTTTACTTGAGAGAAGCAACTTCAATATTCAAGGTTATAAGGGTGATAAATAAGAGTTATTGATGGGAAATATGGATGTGATGGTGAATGTTTCCATTAGCATTACTTTGGTATATTGGGAGTCTCCCCTTAAGTCGATTTCATTTCCCTTCATGTTTGAAGGAAATAGTTGGGAATGGTTACTAGGTGGTTCAAGGAGTTGCAAATGGGAAAATTAGGTTGTAAAAATTCCATAAATCCCTAATTTTGGTTATATATATATCATGAAATTATAGGGAATTCACACCCTAAACAAAGGGAACATGTGAATGACTCAGCTGTTTTTTGTTATAGCTGAGAAGGCCATAAAAACTTGAAACAAAACAGAGAAGATCATGTTTTTATGGCCTTCTCTGTCCCTATGCAGACTCTTTGGACCCCCTTTGCTCAGTATAACTTTGATGCTCCAAAAAATCCATTAAAAAAGTCTTATTGATTGGTATACGCGGGTCACCAGCTTATAGACTATTTGTGCATGCAAATTGCTCCACTATGACCCACGTACATCTAGAAATATGCTAAAAAATAAAATATTTGGAGTTTTACCTCATCAAGAAACATATAACTTGACTATTGGCCTTCCATATTCCTGGAAATGCTCTGACTCGACCCTTCAACTCCTATTGAAGGGTTGTATATTGAGCTACTTGGATGCATCAGACGAGGAGAACTTGTGAGACAAAAGAAACTATAGTGGATTTGTGCCCCATTCTTGCATACTTGAGTCTGCATCCCTTTGTACTTCGAGCAGCCATTGATGCTCTTCTCAATCTTGCCATTGTTTTATGAGCTTACTATTAGTATGGAGGATTGAAGTGGTGGACGCCTAGGTCAAGGAATCGGTTTCTCAATTTCAACGAGGTGTCGATAGAGTTTGTTACTTATATCTCTGTTTATATTTAATAGAAATATCCATTTCTCATCCATTATATGTGTAACTATGAATATTTTAATCCATGGGTATGGTTTCTTTGATTATATATTGGATTTATATATGCTAGAGTAGGTTCTAACGCTTAATATCTATCATGATTGTGTATTTATTTGTTGTTGAGAATGAAATGTAGGTGCAAGTGTCACTGAAAGCTCAATGAGGATCTACTATGAACGTCTAGAATAAGGTACTCTTCTCATCCCTTAGCATTAGACTTGTTTATCTCTTTATCATATTGCAAGTGGATTGATTTCTTGTGTCATACTATATGTTGTGTTCCACCCCATGCCATAGGAAGTTTTCTTCGTAACAGAATTCGCGACTCCACTGGGGATTTTCCTTTTTGTTGGGGTTTGGGTGCATGATGTGATTTATTTTCTCTACTTCTCTATGTTTCTCTGTCGTGTTCAGGAGTGTGTTAGCTTATTAGTATATATTTGAAGTAATACGAGTCTTAGCCTACCTTTTTACCACCTTTCTCTTGTTGTACGCGGATCATAGAGGTAACAGTCGCGTATACACGCAAGATGCAGTACTTATAGTCGTGCATACACGCGGGTTTTCTATGAGCAGTCCTGTATATCCCTCTTTGTGAGTGAGATATTTATGATTGGGAGATGCTGGGTGGGTTGTGAGTGTTGCTGAGTCTTCTTGGGTTCCTGTGATTCGTTTTTACTGCTTCTGTACTGACGAGAGACTTCTTTGTCTTTGCTTTTATTTAAGTTTTTTTCTTGTGGTTTATCTCCTTTTTGTTTTGGTATTAGAGCATAAGAATTGTTAGTATCAGTGTCTTGCTTCGCTTGTGTGAGATACTTGTTGTAGGGTATGGAAGTTTATAAAGTCTTTTTGTTGCATTTTCATGTCATTCATAATTAAAATACAAAAACATTTTTATTTTTGGCATGTTTTTGCATTATGCATTTGCATGGAAATGGTACTTGCATTAGGTTTGCTTAGATGAAATAGTGTTTAGGATTTCATATAGGAATGATTGCATTGGCATTTCAGAATAAATTTGTGCATTTCATGTAGTGGCATACCCCTTTCTTCATATTTAAAGACAAATTGCACTTGGCATTGTTTTTTAGGTGTGCATATTTATTTCATTTCCGAGTCATAATATCTCTAGTTGCACGTTAATTACCCTTGAGTAATCACAACCCTTAAAATTAATGCTTAACTTAAAATTGATTACACATTTTTATTTGATAGAGGTGAACCAACAAGCTTAGGTTGTAGAGTCTTGGAATATGGTCTCATGAGTAAATTTTTCCAAGACTATGAAACAAAACAATTAGGTGTATGTCCAGGCGAGAAGATAAATACTTGATATAATTAGTGTTCTTAGGAGGCTCCTCTTACACAGGAGTGAAGCACAAGGCAGCGTACCCGCTGGTGGTGGGGATAACCCCTTGCCACTCTGTGTAGTGCCATAGATATTTCCAATATCTTATTCGTATCTGGGGGATTTTGAGGTACCTTTGGTGCTTTCAAGATTTACAAATTTTTACCCTTCCCATATGGTATATCTCTCCTATGAATGTCCTCTTGAGCATTGGTTATATTGGGGTGACCTTCGTTTCCTTACCTAGGTATCGTAGGGGGTACTTGCAGAGGTTATTATGTGAGTGTCTTGGACAGGTAGGGGTTGGATAACATAGTTGCTATATGTTGAAGCTAAGGGCCACACCTCCGCTTGTAGTGTATGGGAGTGTCAGGGCTCTCCTAGGCAATACATACCTATTGCATTCAGGAGCTCACTTGTCCTCCCTCTTGGCTTGTTTGCATCTGACTTAGATTTTCTTAGGGGTATGATCTTTGCGTTCTAGCTTGCTATAGGGATATAATTAGTTGAGTCTTATTATCTTTATGGAGTCATCATGGATCAAGTGTCAGCACTCTGCCAATATTGACGTTTGGTAGGGATTTTGCCTTGTGGATCTCCTTCTACTCCTCGAAAGAGGACTGGGAATTATAGGAAAACTTATACATGTGAGTCACACGTTGGTATCATTATGAGTACTACATATGAGACCTAGGAAGTCCCTCCTTCTCCATCCTCCAGAATGGGGAATGTGACTTTTATGAGACCTTATAATTCGGTTGAAACTGACTCTCATGGGGCTAGTACTTCCCATAATTCATGACCCCAGTTGTCAGAATTTGCAGCTGCTTATCGGAGTTCTTCCTTAAGAAGGTCGAGTAGTGAGACTCATCATATTCCATCTAGCACAGGACCCTTTAGGTTTGGCATGCCAGACCTTACTGATATTTTTCCATCATCTGCCATTGACCCTGGTATAGATCCTGGTGTTGTTCCTAGGGGAACTACTATCCCTTTCCATGCGAATAAATTTGGTAGTGGTTATATTGCACCTTATGCTCCATTTGGGAAGATTTTCATACCCTTCATCCAGGAATAACAACGATATTCACTCTCACAGAGGTGACCCTAGACATGTGAACGCTGGAGGCACAACTTACATTCCATATTATGCTCCATTTTCCACCACACTTGTTTTGTCAAATTCCTTTCTTATGACATATCATCCTCATGAATCACATGTGCCTTCGAGATGTGGTGCTGCATTTAACCGTATTATTCCCTCATCATCCGGTGTTGTTGTTTCGGGAGGATACATACCTCCTTATGTGTCTGGGGTTCAACTTGATTATCGATCCTACAGTTATGGTTATGCAGCACCTCATCTTCAAGGTATACCAAACTATAATATTCCTGTGCATCCTTTTATGGGTCATGCAGGAGGAGGTTATTATCTAACTCGAAAAGGCCATGGTATTTACTATAATAAGCCTTTAATGAACCAACCTTTTCAGGGAGCATGGAACTAGATGGAATAACCTAGGATCCCTTTCTTGGCTACGTTGATTTTTCCTAACCTTTAGAAGTTGACCAATGATCTAGTATCTCACGATCCGATGTGGTCGGTTATCCCCAAAGATTCTTTCGGACATTCCAAAGTTTGAAGGTAAGAGTGGTGAGGACCTTGGAGAGCATGTGACTACTTTCAACCTATGGTGCTCTTTGAACTCATTGAATCATGACTTTGTTCATCTACGACTATTTCAATGCACCCTCACGAGTTTTGCCACGAAATGGTATATAGAGTTTCATGGGGGCACATATCCGACATTCAATGACTTATCCTTGACCTTTCTTAACCACTTCCAACTACCGATACATTACGATACCGGTACCAAAATTTGGTCAAAATTTCGACAAGATAAATCCACGCACATCTCTGACCATATTCAACAGTGGCGTAGATGAAATAGGTTGATTAAGGCCAACATTCCACCCGATTTTTTGTTGGAATGGTTCCTCAAATATTTATTTCCCTATATTGCGAAGGATGTTTCGACGTCCAGAGTTATGAATGAGGATCATGCTATCGTCCGATATCAATAGTTAGACTTGATTTATGCTCAGTATGTGCTCCTTTATGATATTATCCCTAATGCACCACAGTCAAAATTTGAACCTAAGTTTAAACCTGGGCCACATGTCGATGGTATTGTTGGCTCCTTGAGTACCAAGGTCATAGAGCAGGTTACGAATCAAATGTGAAATTTTTTCTATTAATCATCCTGCGACTAGACAATTTACGGCTTCATCCAATCCCACCGAATCAGCAGATGTGCTCTCGGTACATTTGCCAGACTAGAAGGGTAACCAACAACTCAGATGAAATAGGAAGAAGGGAAGAAACAATAGAAGGGGTGGGAATAGGAAGGAGAACCAAAATGATGAAATAATAGAAATGATGCTGAGGTGTACAAGAAGCCTAAAAAGAAGGTTAGATTCCCTTGCAAACTTTCTGGGAGAGACCATCTCACATACTTGTGCCCCCGTATTGATGAGGCCTCAAAGGTCATTGCACAGAGCCTAGCTGTGTTGATTGATCCTTTACCTCATAATCAAAATATGGCTTCGAGGACCATGGATGCTGGAAGAACTTCAGCTAGGAATCAAAACCCACTGAATGCAAAAGGTATCCATGGTTGTATCAAGATGATGTCTGCCACCAACATTTTGACTCATAAAAAAGATTATTGTCCGTCACAAACCCACTTAGGTAAAGATCCTGCACCTTCTAAGAAACATTTGCATATCGACAAGCCTGAATATATACCTCGTATACCTATGGGAGTCCTAAAGTGTTAGGGTCATAATCCTAATGCTTGAGCCTCCCAAAATTATTCTATTGTCGAGGACTTGGGTCAAAATCCATATGCGATGTCATCTGTTGAATTCCTTTGGACTTTTGCTACGTAGAGGAGAGCATTGTTGAATTCCCTCAGGAATGTAGATTCAAATCCTTCCACTATAGTTAGATTTGACACCCATGAGGTCCAACCTCGCTTGCCTTATCATGTGGTTTAATTAGTCCATGTGGAGTGTATGAATAACATGATCAAACACACATTAGTTGATGAAGGTGTTGCGAATTCTGTGATGTCTCTGGCTTGTTAGAAGGGCTTCGACTCATCCACATTGTCAAAATACATGACCATGTTGAATTCATTCAATGGACATTCATTTCGGCCTCACAATATTATTCCCTCTCTCCAAGTCTATTTGGGAGGGAAGACCACATCAATCGAGGTTGAGGTGGTATATGCACCCCTTAACTACAATCTTTTACTGGGCCAGAAATGGATCTACACTATAAAAGCGATCGTGTCTTCTGTTTTTCGTGTCATTTGCTTCCCTTTTGATAAACGGCTTGTCACGATCGACTAAACATCATTTGATAGTTCAAGTTCGACTACATCGTTGGGATCCACCATTCTGGATATTGACAATTCTCAGTCGGCAAATGAGAATGTTGGTGTTGGAATGTATCTGTCTTTCATGGCATCCTTTAATATTGCAGCACCAATCCTAGCTATTGGTTCAATTCTTGGTAGTGTTTCATTGTTGTTGATTTCAGTCCCATTTCTCACTACGTATTTGGATGACCCTTGGACTCTCCCTTCTCCGAGCACTTTGGATGACGACCCTAGATCTACCAATATGGAGATGTCATTATCTGCAGCAGAGGTTTCTTATCAAGCTGTTCTTGATCCCATTGTAGACCTGTTACTGCCACAACTGTTCTCCCCCAAATTAATGTTTTAATTTTTGGGCCCCTCCTCATTATTTCGCACAGTTTGATCGTTGAACTCTTGGACCTCTAGAGTGTGTCTTCTTTTGTTTTACTTTGAAGTTGGATGCCCACAGATTTATGTCCCCCATGTTCAATTTCGGTTAAGTCATGGATTTCTGGCCGTGGAGAAGTAAAATCTTGTGCTTCAGAGCAGCCTTCGCGAACGAAAAATGACTTTGGCTACAGTTGACCCTTAACGCTATTTTAATCGTTGATTTTCCTTTGATCGGGCCTCTTTTCATTGTTATATCGGAAGCTGCAAAGTTCCAGCCCCTCTGCCGTTGCGGCTCCAAGATTGTTTATTCGTCTAAAGTCTAGATTCCTCTGACGCCCGATTTGTTTTGGCCTTAAATCGCTAGACCATAGCTTATACCCTCCCGCCATTGCGGCTGGGGAGAGCTAGTGAGCTGCCGATGCAAGTATCTGCCGACGTCCGATTTGGTCCTTTCCCCACCCGCGGTTAGCTTATGTCTTCAGCCTTGGCTCGTCCACCGTTTCGGCTGGGAGATTCTTTCAGCTCCCAATGTATCATCCTTCCGACGCCCGATTAATGAAGTTTCCCGCCAACGTCCGATTAAACCTTTTCGCCGTGTTTTGCTCACCCGGTCCCTATAATCCTCCGCCGTTGCGACTCCCGAAGTCTTGTCCTTGTCCGATTCCAAAGCTTGCCGACTACCGATTTATGACTTTCTCGCCCAAATCTTAATCGAGACTCTGTCCGGATGCACCTGGCTAGTTTCTTGTGAATTTATCATTCATGGCAGAAGATGTTAATGTTTAGAACCATATTTCGCAACAAATAATGCACCGTAATTGTTTGCAGGAGGAATTCGATATACTGCTGTGGCGACCCTGGGTGAAGACTGAGCTTGCTCGAACTGAAACCGGCATAATCACAAGGAAGACAAAATGGAGAAAAGGACAAAATAAGCAAACGACAGAGGCACAGAATAGGAAAACCTATCCGTTATTGACCAGAAGATAAACGCTCACAAAAAAATGATTGACAAAACGTCTAGAAGGAAAAGACAGCGTGAATGGCAACGAAGAGCTAGAGCTTGAAGAGCTGTCAGTTACTCAATAGCTGGTAGAAGGATTTGAAGCGTTGGGAAGCTGAGAGGGGGAGAGAGGAGGCAGCCGAAGGGTCTCAAATTGTAGTTTAAATATCTGAAAGTAGGATTGAGATGGGGCTTTTTCCCCTGGAAAATTTTGTAAATGTTTGCTTGTAAGAGGAACTACTTCGTTTTGCAAAGGAAATTGCTTTTTTTTACCTATTGGAGAGAGTAGAATGGAATGTATCAATGCGACTCAATGAATAATGTTGAAGAGGAACTATTTCATTTTCAAAGGTGTTTCATTTGCTGTGAGAATGTTTAATTTCCTGAACCTATGTTCTTGTTGAATGTTCTTCGGTATCTTTTTTTGATATTTTCCACTGTGAGCAATTATTGTTGTTATAAAATGATCGGCTATCTGGTTATTTAAATATCTGTAAGTGTTCATGTGTCGTGAAAGAAATATCAGCTATCTGTGATTCTTCATAATGCATGTGCAAGATGTATTGCTCACCCATAATGATAACCTTGCTCCCTAGGGATAGATTAGATAGTTAGTTTATTTCTTATTGTATCTGATTTGGTTGCTTGTGAGCATAAGACGAGAGGTAAGAACCTGCGCAGCACATTGTGACCACTCCCTGCATCTTGATCGCTCTGCATTTAGTTAGGCACTTGCATCTCATTTCTTAAAGTCAAAATACAAAAAAAATTCGGTGGGCCGGGCGCAACCGGTAAAGCCTTTGTTTTGTTTCTTGACCTACGGTAGCCGGACCGCAAACCGGACGGATTCCCTATTCCAAACAGTCAACGGGCTAGTTGGGAACGTTGATTGGGGAGAATCCCTTACTGTTGCCACCTGCGAATTTCCAGGCCCCAATAGTTTTGGCGCTAGAAGGAGGGCCTGCAGTGCATGGCTGGCCGAGGAAACCCGTTTTACTGAGATTATTCCGCTGGTTACAGTTCTGAAAGTAGTGGACCGCGCAACCTAATTCCGGAAGAAGAAAAAAGAGAATATCTATATGCTGTTGGTAACGAAGTAGTTAACGACCTAAGAAGACACACTCGGGCATACGTAAAGAAGCTTGGAGGGTTGCCAATTATCCTTGACTTTCCTAGAAGAGAGTATAAGAAGAAAAACCGTCCTCTAGCAGAAGATTCATTGTTGGTTGGAGACTGGGAAGAACTTGTAGAGACTGCTTTGCAAGAAGTTGAGCTACCTTTGAATCAAGAAGGCCCTGAAACCCCTCACATTTCTCCTGTTCACACCCCTGTTGGTTCACCTCCTCACTCTCCACCTCAACTCATGGCCGGTGTTAACGCCAACTGACCTCCTCCCAATACACCTAATCCACCACCTGCATGGAAAGCAGGTCACCCATAAACCTGACTCCCCCTTTGCATGACCTACCTCAAGCCTTTGAGAAGTTACTGCCTAAATTTGACCCCAATGAGAAGATCCTAGTGGACGATCACCTACAAAGTTTCTACTTGGCAATAGAAGGTCTGAGGGCTGAGGAACATGAGGATGTAGTGTGCAGACTTTTCCCGCATACCCTCAAAGGAGCTGCTGCATCTTGGTACTTTGGGTTGCCTGCTAATTCTATCCCGGATTGGGATACTTTCGAGAGAATTTTCAGAAGTAAGTATGCAGTTCAAAAGACTCATGCGGCCCTTATGAAAGGACTATGTGCACTGAAGAAAGATAAAAAGGAAAAAGTGCATAGTTTCACACAAAGGTTTGCAACATATCTTAAGAACTTTTCTGAAACAGATAAGCCTTTAGAAAAAGTACTAATTGAGTACTATACTTCAGCTTTGGGTCCTGATCTGGCCATGTTTGCCAAAGGTAGGGCCAAGCCTACTCTGACTGAAACCTATGAAGAAGCAGAAGTGGTGGAGGCTGAGAGAGAGAGTATTGAAGATTACCCCGAACAATCAGGAGAGAGAAGGAAAACTTTAGTGTTCACTAAGCCTAAAGAGGAAAAAGCACCAGATTATGAAAGTATGGCCAAAATGATGCAAAAGTTGTCTAATAAGATCATAGACTTGGAAAAAGAGAAGGAAACACAAAAGTTCTACAGGCCTTATTATAAGAAAAGGGAGGAGAACAATCAGTCCCAACCTCCTCCTCACAATACTGCGTCTATGAACCTGACAGAGATAGGGATGGAAAATTTTTGCACCTTTCACCAGCAGCCTCACTCCGAAAGGAATTGTCTGCAATGGATAAATTCAATGACGTTAGTTATGAATTAGATGTTAGATTCGAGACTAATGGAAGAAGATGATGATGAAAAGAAAGAAAATGCTGCTTCTACTTCCACAAAGGAACAGGAAGAAGAGACTATGGCATTATGGAGTTCTGTCTCCTTACTCGATGCAGAAGAAGATATAACTAAAAAACACAAAGATGTCAGGGAGGCTAACGTGACAACTAGAAGTCAAGGGACGGTTAGCAATGACAGTCTCTTACTCCCAAAGATCAGAAGGCTGCAAAGAAATATCAGGAAGAAATTTCAAGATAAATCCGTGGTGGATAAGACTCCGGAATTCACTATTACCAGCCAGGATCCTAAGCAAAACAGAACGCTGCCTGAACTAAACAAAGAAAAGGTGAATGCTGATAAATCTCATCTCATTAAAGAACAAATATAATATGACGTTGTTGAGGATTTAAAAAAGATAAAGGCAAACGTCCCGCTGTTTGAGATGTGCAAAGTACCTCAACAAAAGGAAAAGTTGTTGAAAGCGTTGGAAACATCAGAAGAGGAGCGGCCCGCTGACAATCAACCTTTGGACGAAGAAGAAATCGGAGAAGCTAGCACTGGAGGTAAGTCTAAAACTAAACAGCCACCCTTCCTCCTGACATTTGAAATTTTTAATCATAACGTTCACAATTGTCTAGTAGACTCAGGGGCGTCAATTAATGTCATGCCCGTATCAGTATGTAAGAAAATCAATGGGCAGTTTAAGCCAACCACGTGGAGGGTGGTGTAATTGGATAGGACAGACATTAAGGTAATTGGTGAAATGGAGGACGTTCTAATTCATCTGGCATCAAACAACAAAGTATGCCAAGTTATCAACATCGTGGTGGCTGATATACCAGACGCTTCTGGCCTGGTCCTGAGCAGAGATTGGTCAGCTAAATTGAATGGATACTTCACCTCAGATTGGTCACACCTGTGGTTGCCGTACAAAGGAAGCCCCAATCAGATTAAGGTTTTGAGAGAGCCTCACATGAAGTACAATGTTACCCAACTGGATGAGAAGAATATACCAGTCAAACCTGTGTTGGGAAACTACTTTCTTGAACCGGAACCAGGGAACTATCAAGTGGAGAAGGCCAGTGACACATCTGACACCCAGCCTGAACTCCTTCGATTCTCGCAGGCTGATGAGTTTGATTGTAAAATAGTAGATTTAGCAGTAGGAGTAGATTCTTTTTCAGTAGATAATTTTTTTTGGACTTTATTGTTTGACGGATCTAAAACTTTAGAAGGGTCGGGGGCCGGCTGCGTCCTCATTGATCCACAAAAAAATAAACACTTCCTGTCCTGTAGATTAGAGTTTGAGTGTACTAACAATACGGCTGAGTATGAAGCACTGCTGCAGGGACTCAAGAAAGTGATTGAGCTAAAGGTTAGTAATTTAAAAGTTTTTGGGGACTCAGAAATAGTTATAAAGCAGATAAGAAATCAAATACATTGTGTTTCCCCCCACTTGAAAGCTTACCAAAGCGAGGTATGGGATTTTCTTAAATGTTTTCGTGCATTCCATATTGTTTCAATCCCAAGAATGAAAAACGCGGCCGCTGATCTTTTGGCCACATCAGCTGCCAGGCTGGTACCCACTAATAACAGATGTTCTATTGAATTACTTTTCAGGCCCTCCGTCCCAGATATGATCACCAATCTGAGGGTGTTCGATGATGACCAACAAATCATAGAATGTTTGACCAATGAGGATGTATTCAAAGGAGCGATCATCGATGATGAAAAACACCAAGACGAGATGAAATTTGACAATTTCGTCCCTAAAGGAGTCAGAACATTAGAGAAGATGTTTGACTTGAATGAAAAATTCTGAAGACCCGCTAATGTAAAGACGCACAGCTCAACCCTGCAGTTTGAACTGATAAACTTGGGGATTGAGACGGATCCTAAGTTTGTGAACCTCGGCAAATGCTGTTCACCTGCTGAAAGGGATAGGTTTGTCAGTTTGTTCAAGCAGTACAAAGATGTATTTGCCTGGACTTATGCAGATTTGAAGACCTACGACACCAGCATTAATAATCATATCATCCCTATTAAAGCAGGTGTCAAGCCATATCAGCAGCCGTTAAGGAAGATGCACCCCAAGTTGGAGCCACTGATTCAAATCGAGGTGAAAAAATTGCTGGACGCTAGGATTATTTTTAAAGTCCGACATTCAGAGTGGGTGTCAAATTTGGTGCCGGTCAGAAAAAAGTTGGGAGAAATCAGACTGTGTGTGGACTTCAGAAACTTAAACCGCGCCTCAGACAAAGACAACTATCCGGTGCCTCCCATGGAGCAATTGCTACAGATGGTTTCTGGTTCTGAATTGTTCTCATTGTTAGACGGATTCTCTGGCTACAACCAAGTGTTAGTGGCCGAGGAAGATAGAATGAAGACAACGTTCAGAACTAAATGGGGAACTTTCGCATATAGAAGAATGCCTTTTGGACTGATTAATGCTGGCGCGACGTTTTAGAGAGCTATGGACATAGATTTCCGTGGAATGATTGGACGAAGTGTGGTGGTCTACCTTGGTGATATCACAATATTTTCAAAGAAAATTGGGGAGCACGCGTTCCACCTAAAGCAAATATTCGAGCGCTGTCGGAAGTATGGCATTTCCCTCAATCCTAAGAAGTGCGTATTCACGGTCACAGAAGGCAAATTACTGGGGCATATAGTTTCAAAGAGAGGTATATCTATAGACCCAGAAAGAATCAAGGCCATTGAACAAATCCCCATGCCCCATAGTAAAAAAGGAATGCAATCCTTCATGGGGACAATAAACTTCGTGCGTAGGTTTGTGCCTGATTTTGCTCAGACTGTCAAGCCACTGCAGCAGATGGTCAAGCAGAATGTACAGTTTAAGTGGAATGAAACTGAAAAGACTACTTTTAACAAAATCAAGACTGATGTTGCCCATGTGCCCTCCCTGAAAAGTCCAGACTTTGATAAAGACTTCATTATGTACACATTTGCATCCGATGATTCATTGGCAGCCGTGCTTACACAAAAAGAGGACGGGGGTGATGAATTCCCAATCTCTTTCATGAGCACTGGGATTCAAGGGGCTAAATTAAACTACCCAGCCATTGATAAGCAGGTTTACGCAGTATTTAAGGCAGTGAAGCTTTTCAGGCCTTATATATTAAAAAATCGGACCAAGGTAATAGTCCCTTACCCAGCAGTAAGATCTCTTCTCATTCAGAAAGAGTTGGGAGAAAGAAGGGGCAACTGGGTAACAACCCTTCAAGAATACGACCTTGAATTCAAACCGGCTACTATAGTGAAAGGTCAAGGGCTATGCAAATTGATGACTGGAAGTAGAAACAACGAAGAACAAGCATGGGAAGAGGAAGCCGAATTGCATGTAATGGATGTCTGCCCTCTGTTTACAGCTCCTGAGTCCTGGTATAGGGACCTTGTGCATTACTTACAGTCGGGGATATTACCAGAACATTGGAATTCCAAACAAAGAAGAGCTCTGTGTCTCAAATCAGCCTCCTATCATCTCGTTGAAGGAGTGTTATTCAGAAAGAATTATGACGGGGTTCTCCTTAGGTGTTTAGAAAAGGAAGATGCAAAGAAAGTAATGGCAGAATTACATGACGGTCCGGCTGGGGGACATTATTCCGACGACACTACAGCCCACAAAATCCTTAGAGCCGGTTACTATTGGACTACACTCTTCAAGGATGCACATGCACGTGCCAAGAAATGTGATATTTGTCAAAGGTGTGGTGGAAGACAGCCCAAGGCAGCTGCACCCCTAAAGCCTGTTATGATCACAGAACCATTTGAACAATGGGGGTTGGACATTATCGGGGAAATAAAACCAAATTCTTCCCTGCTGCACAAGTACATTCTTACTGCGACTGATTATTTCACCCGCTGGGTCGAAGCTATCCCATTGCGCAAGATCAACAAGGACGAAGTCATCAGCTTCCTACAAGATCATATCATGACCAGGTTTGGAGTTCCAATTTTAGTAGTTTTTGATAATGCCAAATAATTTTCATCAATTAAATTGATTGCATTTGCTCATGATAAAGGGATAAAATTACATTATTTTTCTAACTACTATCCGCAAGGGAATGGCTTGGCTGAATCCTCCAATAAAAACCTCATTAGAATCCTGAAGAAGACTGTCATAGAAAACCAGCGAAGTTGGCACTCAGCCTTACCCAACGCCCTGTGGGCTGACAGAGTCACCCCCAAGTCTGCAATAGGAGTGTCACCCTATACCCTTGTGTACGGTAAGGAAGCTATCCTGCCTCCCAATATCATGCTGCCATCTTCCATACTAGCTCAAGAGTCTAGGGGGTCGGATGATGAGGTTCTCCAAATAAGAATATATAATCTCCTGAAGGTAGAAGAGGCCAGATCCAAGGCTAGAGAACGTTTTAAATAGCAGGAAGAGTAAGTTAAGAGATGGTTTGACAAACATAAAGCTGGGAAAAAAGACTTTGAGGTAGGAGACTTAGTCCTCAAATGGGATCACCCCCATGATGAGAAAGGAAAGCATACCAAGTTCCAGCAGTTATGGGTAGGCCCTTTTCAGATTGTAGCCAAACTTGGCCCTGCTACATATAAGCTGCAATATTTACAGGGATCGGAGGAGAACTTGCCAGTTAATGGTTTGGTTCTCAAACCTTACTTTTCTTGAGTTTCTTTGATTTTTTCTGCCTTGTATATAAATAAGCTGTAAGTTTGTTTTCGAGTCATGCTTTCATTCGATTTAATTTTAAGTTTTTGATTTTCAATAAGGGGAACGAACTTGCGGTTGTCTGGAGGATATTAAGGTCTTTTGGGAATAGCAAATACATTGAGTGTCATCCTGTGTGTTGCTAAAGATTTCTTCCAGGCTAACGGTTTTCTCGAATAAAATGTTGTGTGCATTGAAGTCCTGCTTAACCCCTGTGATTTAGACTGGATTCAAAGAATCTGGAGTACTATGTCGGGGCTCCATCCACGTCACATTTAAAATGTTCTAAGGAGCGACAGTAAAGGACCCATGGGCAGAAGCAAGGTGAACATTGTATTAAATATAAATGATCCCATGCCAAGAAACGAATTCCAAAAGGCAAGCAAAGAGTCAAAACTTCTATAAAAGCATCATAAATCGAAGCAAGTGCTGAATCATAAATACTAAATTTCCAAAAGATCCTCTCTGTCCGTGAGCTAAAACTTAAAGTACACCACTCCCACAAAAGGGCACTATGGGATAGAGGATCCTGAATTAAAATTCAGTAAGAAAGGCGTGCGGAAGGACTCAGATGAAAGGGACAAAAGTCCAAAAGCACAAAAGTGTTAAAATGGCATGGGAATGAGGAACAAATGAATATTGTTGTTTACTGTCTGCTATAAACCTGTGGTGTCCACACTCTTAGCTACCTGAAAACAGAGGTAATAATGAAACTCATACTCTGGCCTCAGCATAGTTATCTGGACTTGAGGGTCTCGGTTTTCCTTTTCCCCAATGGACCATCATCAATGATTAAGATCCACACTTCTGTCGATTGGGAAATCCATCTGGATAGCTGGAAGAATTCATTTGATGCATTTTTGTTGTGAAACAGTATGCCACTCAAAGAAAAATCACCCAGAGATCTAGGTTCACCAGGTAATCGCCAGTTGTTGCTGCCACAACTGTTCTCCCCCAAATTAATGTTTTAATTTCTGGGCCCCTCCTCATTATTTCGCATAGTTTGATCGTTGAACTCTTGGACCTCTAGAGCGTGTCTTCTTTTGTTTTACTTTGAAGTTGGATGCTCGCGGATTTATGTCCCCCATGTTCAATTTCGGTTAAGTCGTGGATTTCTTGCCGTGGAGAAGTAAAATCTTGTGCTTCAGAGCAGCCTTCGTGAAGGAAAAATGACTTTGGCTGCAGTTGACCCTTAACGCTGTTTTAATCGTTGATTTTCCTTTGATCGGGCCTCTTTTCGTTGTTAGATCGAAAGCTGCAAAGTTCCAGCCCCTCTGCCGTTGCGGCTCCAAGATTGTTTATTCGTCCGAAGTTTGGATTCCTCCGACGCCCGATTCGTTTTGGCCTTAAATCGATAGACCATAGCTTATACCCTCCCACCGTTGCGGCTGGGGAGAGCTAGTGAGCTGCCGATGCAAGTATTTGCCGACGTCCGATTTGGTCCTTTCCCCACCCGTGGTTAGCTTATGTCTTCAGCCTTGGATCGTTCGCCGTTTCGGCTGGGAGATTCTTTAAGCTCCCAATGTATCATCCTTCCGACGCCCGATTAATGAAGTTTCCCGCCAACGTCCGATTAAACCTTTTCGCCTTGTTTTGCTCACCTGGTCCCTATAATCCTCCGCCGTTGCGACTCCCGAAGTCTTGTCCTTGTCCGATTCAAAAGCTTGCCGACTACCGATTTATGACTTTCTCGCCCAAAGCTTAATCGAGACTCTGTCCGGATGCACCTGGCTAGTTTCTTGTGAATTTATCATTCATGGCAGAAGATGTTAATGTTTAGAACCCCATTTCGCAACAAATAATGCACCGTAATTGTTTGCAGGAGGAATTCGATATACTGCTGTGGCGACCCTGGGTGAATACTGAGCTTGCTCGAACCGAAACCGGCACAATCACAAGGAAGACAAAATGGAGAAAAGGACAAAATAAGCAAACGACAGAGGCACGGAATAGGAAAACCTATCCGTTATTGACCAGAAGATAAACGCTCACAAAAAAATGATTGACAAAACGTCCAGAAGGAAAAGACAACGTGAATGGCAACGAAGAGCTAGAGCTTGAAGAGCTGTCAGTTATTCAATAACTGGTAGAAGGATTTGAAGCGTTGGGAAGCTGAGAGGGGGAGAGAGGAGGCAGCCGAAGGGTCTCAAATTGTAGTTTAAATATCTGAAAGTAGGATTGAGACGGGGCTTTTTCCCCTAGAAAATTTTGTAAATGTTTGCTTGTAAGAGGAACTACTTCGTTTTGCAAAGGAAACTGCATTTTTTTACCTATTGGAGAGAGTAGAATGGAATGTATCAATGCGACTCAATGAATAATGTTGAAGAGAAACTATTTCGTTTTCAGCAGTGTTTCATTTGCTGTGAGAATGTTTAATTTCCTGAACCTATGTTCTTGTTGAATGTTCTTCGGTATCTTTTTTTGATATTTTCCACTGTGAGCAATTATTGTTGTTATAAAATGATCGGCTATCTGGTTATTTAAATATCTGTAAGTGTTGTGTCTTGAAAGAAATATCAGCTATCTGTGATTCTTCATAATGCATGTGCAAGATGTATTGCTCACCCATAATGATAACCTTGCTCCCTAGGGATAGATTAGATAGTTAGTTTATTTCTTATTGTATCTGATTTGGTTGCTTGCGAGCATAAGACGAGAGGTAAGAACCTGCGCAGCACATTGTGACTGCTCCCTGCTTCTTGATTGCTCTACATTTAGTTAGGCACTTGCATCTCATTTCTTAAAGTCAAAATACAAAACAAATTCGGTGGGCCGGGCCGCAACCGGTAAAGCCTTTGTTTTGTTTCTTGACCTACGGTAGCCGGACCGCAAACCGGACGGATTCCCTATTCCAAACAGTCAACGGGCTAGTTGGGAACGTTGATTGGGGAGAATCCCTTACTGTTGCCACCTGTGAATTTTCAGGCCCCAACAAGACCCTGATCTTTCCTCTTCATGGATGGAGGAGGAGGATCTCTTTGCACTACCTGCTTGGGCGGTTGCATCGTCACACTCGCATAATTTCCTCGATGATGTTTTTCCTTTAAACGAAGTGATTCTCGAGGCCATGAATGGTCCAGAAATGCCTTGGGAGGAGTTGCACCACCTCTCTTACTTACTCTCGAAGCTCGAATGGATAGAGCGTGATGATTTTAGGTCAAACTTTAGCAAGAATGTTGGTTGTCCCATGGTTCCATTAGGAACTCATGGTGTATATGCCGAAGGGAACATGGAAAACTTATCACCTATGATTCCTATCAACATTTCTCGGATTCCTAGCAAGATATAGAATGGTTACATTGGTGCAGATTGTTCTCCTGATGAGATTAAGGAATACACTAAGCTTTTTAAATAATTTCATGATGTTTTCACTTGGTCGTATGAAAGAGATCCTAGGAATAGACCCTCGTATTGTGGAGCATGAGATTAAAACCTATCCTAATGCTAAACCTATTTGACAACATTTACGCGTGATGAAACCTTGTAAGGAGCCCGCCGTTAAGGCTGAGATAGAAAAGTTACTCAAAGTTGGATTTATCTATCTGGTTCCCTTGACTGAATGGGTATCCAATCCTGTTCCGGTAGATAAGAAGCAGGGAACTATCCGCATGTGCACAGACTTTAGAGACCTGAATAAGGCCTGTACAAAAGATAATTTCCCCACACCGTTCATAGATCAGATTTTAGATGAGTGTGCTGGGAGCGAAGTATTCTCGTTTACGGAAAGTTTTTCAGGGTATATCCAAATACAAATTAAAATCAAGTATCAACATAATATTGCTTTAATTTGTCCTTGGGGTATGTTTGCATACTGAAATATGCCTTTCGACCTTAAAAAAATTGAAGCTGCATTTAAGTAGGCTATGACCTTTGCTTTTCATGACCTTAAGCGTATTATCGAAGTCTATCTGGATGATTTAGCTACTCACTCTCGTTTTGAGAGTGGATCATCCATACCATTTGCGCTTGGTTTTCGAAATATGTCGCCGTTATCAAATCCGATTAAACCCTCAAAAGTGCATCTTTTGTGTGAGAGTGGGTCCGTTATTAGGGTTTATCATTTCTAAGGAGGGGATTAGGGTTGATCCTATGAAGGTTGAAGAAATACTACAGTAGTCTCCCCCAGACACGATTATACATATTCAAAGTATCCAAGGGATGGCTAACTTCTTACAGAGATTTGTTGTCAATTTTTCCAAATTAACCAAGGGTTTTATGTTCCTTTTGAAGAAGGATACTTTGTTCATATGGCATGAGCGAGCGCATGAGTCATTCAATGCACTTAAATAAATCCTTGGCATCGACCCCCATGCTTATTCCACCCGACTATAGGCATGATTTCCTATTATACATGACTGCATCTCAACAGACGATTGGGATGGTCTTGGTTCAAGAGGATGACGAGCTCCAAGAGCACGTTATCTACTATCTTAGCAGGAATCTCATTGATGCATACATTCGATATAGTCATGCTGAGAAGCTAGAATTAGTGATTGTTCATACAGCACAGTGGTTGAGACATTATATCATGCTTCTCTGGACTACGGACATAGCTCATATCAATCCGTTTCAGTTTGTATTGACTAGACGAATGATAGGGGGATAGTACAATAAATGGATTGTTATTTTGCAAGAATTTGATCTTTAGTTTGTTTTGGAAAATTCAAAGAAATCGTTAGCTTTTGTGGAGATCATGTCGGATCTCCCTAGTTTGGAAGAAGACGCGATTCATAAGGACTCCTTTGTGGATGAACATATCTTCCTTATTTCAACCGTGAAACCTTGGTATGGTGTTATCATCACATACCTTTAGACTTTGAAGGTTCCTCCTCACCTATCATGAGATGAATGTCTATGTTTATGATATAATGCTAAGAATTACCTTATTATCGGTGACACATTGTATCGCCATGGAGTGGATTCCATTTTGCACCGATGTTTGACTCATGAAGAGGCTAAGAATGTGTTGAATGATTACCACTATGGGGCATGTGGTGGTCATTTATCTGGGCTTTCTACAACTTAATAGATCCTTATAGAGGGTTATTGTTGGCCGTCGATCTTTAAATATTGCGTTAATGCGGTTAAGTGGTGCCACCCTTGCAAGGTGTTTGCATGGAATGTGCACTCACATCCTGCCCTGTTACACCCTATTATCACTATCGGTCCCTTCACCAAGTTGGGGTGGACTTTATGGATTGCAACCCAGCTTCGGTTGGGGGGAACCATCACATCATAGTGGTCGTGTACTATTTCACAAAATGGGAAGAGGCTATGTCCACTATTAAACTCGATGGTGAGACGACCGCTCATTTCGTATTCAATCATATCATCACTCGATTTCGTATCCCAAGAGAGCTTGTCACTGACCATGGCAAGCACTTTCAAAATAAGATGATGGACAAATTATCTTTGAAACTAGGATATACACAATATTAATCTTCTTATTATTATCCTCAAGCAAATGGATAGGTTGAAGCAGTAAATAAATCCCTTAAGTCTATTATGCAAAGAACCTTTAGACAAAGCAATACCAATTGGCACATTATGCTTTGCCCAGCATTGTGGGATTACCAACTGGCACCAAGTTTTCTTCATATAATCTAGTACATGGGGTGGAGTCGGTTTTATCGGTTGAATGCAAAATTCCCTTGTTGAAACTAGCCATAGAGCTCTTACCAGAGACTTCCGAGTTGGAAGAACATTTGGTCCACTTAGAGAATCTTGATGAGCAGCGTTGGGATGTTGTAGTGGCTCTTGAGATCAATAAGCGTCGTGTGAAGTCTCAGTACGATAAGTCTATCCATCCCTATAGATTTAATGAAGGTGACTTGGTCCTCAAGTATGAGCAAGCTAGTGAACCATTAGGGGCGGGTAAGTTCAATCCCATGTGGGATGGGCCTTACGTGGTAAAACATGTCTTAGAGAAGGGTGCCTATGAGCTAGAGGATTATGAATGAATAGCCTTGGAGGAGCCTAGAAATGGGCTATATATCAAGAAATACTATGCCTAGTTCTCACCCACTTCTCACTTGAGCCTGATATCTTGTATATTATTGCATAGTTTGCATAATTTACTTTTGGTCCCCTTGTAGAGATTCGGTTTGTTGACATGATTCCCCTTGTTGTGACATATGTTGATGGAATCTTCGATATACCTAGGATACGTTGATGGTGCCAACCGCCATACCCAAAACTTAGCCTTGGCTGCTTGGGTAATTTATACGCATGAGGGTCATGTGGTGTCTTCAGGAGGTGTGTGTCTCTGACCATCGTCAAACAATGTTGTTGAATATAGTGACCTGATTGAGTTACTCTGGGATTCCATCTACAATGGTGTTCAATCTATTGAAGTCCTCCTTGAATCTAGCTAGTTGTGTCACAATTAAATGGTGTGTACCATATCAAGGATTATACTTTATTGTGAAGGTTCTTACGGGTAATATTGTTAGAGCGACAATTTGACTACATAACATACATTCATGTTCATAGGATTTATAATCATGTTGTCGATTCTTATGCAAATTACATTTTAGACTAGAATTTGTTACATCAATAACAAAATATACACATTCCGTTCACATTTGAACACACATGTAAATATATCAAGCCAATCATTGTAAGTTTTTTATTTCCGAATATAGTTCGAAATGGTGTCACAATACAAAATATCACGATACAAAATTGGGGCTTTAGCCACCAAAAAACTATATGGTCGATACAAAAAGTATATCTAGGAATCTACGCCTACGGGACGGGGTGATGATCATGGTAACAAACAGTTGCATTGGCCAACCACCAATGATAGTCTATCCCACAGACATGGTACTCCTAATACGTGTCTCTGCATACCTTGGGAAAGTCCTTGACTTGCACCATGGGTACCCTGTGTGTTAGTCTGGAGAAGTTGTCATGTATGTTCTGGAGCGTCTTCTCCACATGTGCACCAATCATGTCATCCCTTCGTTCCCTCTAACGATTTTGGGGGAAACCATTTGGTTGTCTTAGACCCACATCTGCATACACATGATCAATGTCAGTACGTGATACCGCCAAAAACATGTTTTCGATTTCCTTATGTATCAAAAATACAAAAAATGAAATAATTCACAATACATTTGGCATTTTTACCTATGTCACCGTATGCGACACCTGGTGGTAGCAGGATGTCTGGGTCTCTGAGAAAGTCGATCCCTACACATGGATAGTCGTCCACAACCATGATCTGTTGCCTCCACCAGTGGTAGAAGTATGGTGGGAA
Organism: Pseudotsuga menziesii; assembly: GCA_001517045.1. NCBI lineage: Eukaryota > Viridiplantae > Streptophyta > Pinopsida > Pinales > Pinaceae > Pseudotsuga > Pseudotsuga menziesii. The sequence goes on along the minus strand of LPNX010815069.1, from coordinate 6,903 downwards.
AGGAATTGGTTTCCGCCTCCCCCTAACCGCCGCATCACCCTTTCCCAATAGGTTTGGGCTGGATCTCATAGACTAGGTGAAGGAACCTCGACCCTTGGTCTAAGGCTCGGTACCCTCTCGAAAAAGAAATTTCTAAGTATGCTAGTGAACCCAAAGTTCTTTATCCTGCCTAGCTTGCAGTCTATCAATTGTTGTTTCATAGTGTTCAACAATGATGTGTTCTAATCATACACTATAGGTCTCATACACTCTACCAAATAAAACATGAGAGGCTTGGAGGCATGGTGAAGTGATTCCAAACCTGCTATCCTGGTTAGTACCAAAACTATCACCTTGAGACTCAGGCTCTGGATGGAGTTCACCAGAACTTGGATTTCGATCTTCTTAGTATTCGGAAGGAAATAAACATATATATACTCCTTGATGATGAACCCTCCACCCACCCCGCGATCCTGTAAGTTTACTACCTCACCTCGACAAGATAGTCCAATAATGAAGTAGATATCTTCCACTTCTAGCCTTAGGGGCATCCCAGCTAGCTGAAAAGCCTCTGTGTCTGGGTCCAAGTAGTCAAAAAACATTCGAAGAAGTCTTGGTAAGGCCCTCAAACCACCAAGCTTTAAAAACTTGTATAATACACACCTTTTTAGAGCTTATTGATCATTTATGTCTCGGTGGAATTCCCTATCCACATCGTCTTGCTCACGCTCCCTCCATTCCAACACCATCCTGTAAAAAAACATTCAACTTCGATGAGTTTTTTCCATTAAATTCGATACATGCGACCCTGTACGCAAATTTTCTTGGTAACAGTAGCGTATGTACACAGGAAGAATGTGCTTTTCCCACATACATCAGGCCCTATACACGACTTGATAGCTTGTGACCCGCATGGGATGGGATACCAATTTATGGTTGCTCCAAACTAAAAAATACACCATGGAAAATGAAAATAAATGCATGGAATAAATGAGGAATGTCAGTAGGATTTACCTAGTCCTGATAGCTTGTGATTTCCTTTCTCTTAGACAGTTGAAGTTTGTGGTCCAAATGGCTCTACATGCACTAATTTGGTAAAAAAAAATGGTATGGTAAAATGGTCAATTTTTACTATTTATCAATTTTTTTTTTGAAATTTTTACCCACTTAGCCTGTAGTTTGGACTTTTATTAACCTTTTTGAGCTGTTTTGGCATAATAATGTGGTGTAGGGACTCATTTTGGGTGCACTTTTGTTGAGGTATTCACCCGTTCATGTCTATAACAAGTATAACTTTGAACTGACATATATGATAGGATCACTTTTCCGAATGCAACATGCATTGTCCTATGACCATGTCGCCTTAGATATAGGTACGAACCCACTTTGTGATGTTTTGGAACCTTCACACTGCTACTAGAAGTGGCATTATGTAAGTGGTAGAGCCTTTTGACTCATAGGTGCCCTAGATAGATCCCGTTTTTCCATTTGGTACCCATGCTGAGAGTCCTCCCTTAGGTTTAGGAGTTCCTTGTAGTCCTGCCATGTCTTTGAGCAAGAACCTCATATTCTTTCTTGAACCTTATGTTGGCCATCTCCCATATGGACTCCCATTTATATCAAGTTGTAATTGCATTTCATGGTCCGCTTACAATATTTAGATTTATCTCAGCTCCCTACTTCATTTTTGTAAGCCTTATAGCATGAGATTTTCTCAATCCTAGCCAAGTAGAGCCTTTCATATATCTTTTGTAGCTTGATCACTCCATACCTAGAGGAGACATCCCCCTGAGTGTCCTTATCCTGCACATGCTTCCTTGCATTGAGCATAGGTATGTTCCACTTCTTGGAACTAGTTTTCTTTCTCGTGACACTCGTTTCCTCCTAGTTCTGTACTATAAGCAATTTTATTCCTTTTCAAGCTTTCCAATATGAAAAGACAAAAAAAAACATAAAAAGCCAGACTTGAAATGATATTACTTTGGTACCTGTCGTGTCGTGTTGCCTTCGAACAGAGCATTGTATATTCCATCCATTGGTTGGGTTATTAGTATTATTTTAGGAGTTGTACTCATTACTCTGAGTTTTCTCCACCAACTGGTTATGCTTCCAATCCTTATGGAACCTCTGTCGATGCATCCAGTGTCGTAGAGTTGTCTCAGTTTCCATGTTGATTCTATGCTTCCTATGAGTCTTCATCTACCTTATGCTCTTGTTCGAAGGAAGTTTTATCCTGAGTCGACCACTCCTCAATTATCTTATCTTTGCATGTCGGCCATTCCCGATACAGTTACTAGTTTGTGCAGATCCTGTTCCTTCGAGTTCTTCCAAATTATCCAGTGTTGCTGTGTACCTCATGTTTTTTTTTTGTAACTAGGGGAATGAGCAACTGGGTTAGGCTAGTACTCACGTGACACGGGGTCCAGGGATCCATTCCCATTACCACTATACCCCTAGGCTCCCCACACCCACCTGCAAGACATGAGACACAGGTAAACCCAGGTGGGATTTGATCTCGTGACTTCATATCAATCGAGGCCAATGAGCCACAACCATTTGGGCTTTGTTGTGTACCTTGTGTTGGTTGATGCAGGATGCTTTAATGCCCTCCTTCTAGCGGATTCCATTCCATTGGATTCAGATAATTTATTCTAGAATAGGGATTTAGAGTCCATTGAGTGCCTTGAGACTTGCAGTCTTCAATGGGAGGTTCTCTCACCGTCGACAGATTTGGGAATACATCAATGTCCCCTGATCGACAGACTCTCTCAAGTGTTCGACCTCAACACATCTATTCACACTTGTTTGATTGTACTTTGTACCTTGATTCCCATTATCCTTATCAGTGGGATATCTCGCGTCTATTAAAGGTATACATCAATGACTGATAATCAGATGATGGTCCATCATGTTCGACCTTGACACCTTTATTCACATGATGGGACATGTACTAGCGATGATTTGTGTAGAAGACCTCTGAACTTGGTGGCATTCCATATGTGCTACCTCCTTGATCGTGCTAGTATCTATGAGATATAAGTTCTCAAGACTAGATTCCAGTGTACCATCACATGTCTTCATTTGGTATGAAGATCTTGTTTCACTATGTATTGTACATGGCGATGACCACATGTGACACATGTCTATTATGCCTATTCATGGACATTGTACTGTTATGTATCTGGGGACTGCTACACTTCATATTTGCAGTCACATGTAGAGATCTATCATTGTATTGTACTGATGAGGTATCGGTTTTTCCACTTGGGTTTTCATTACTCCACTTCTAGGATTGTTATAATGTATTTTGGCCATCATGTCACCCCTCTGACCTCACACATTAGGGGGAATCTATTATAGATGATTTTACAACACTTGGTAGATAATGTTTTTATGGCCTTCCCTGTCCCTTTGCATACTCTATGTATAACTTTGATGCTCCAAAAAACCCCTTAAACAAATATTATTTATTGGTATACGCGGGTCACCAGCTTACAGACCACGTGTATATGTAGCTTGCTCCACTATGACCCACGTACATCGAGAGATGTGCTCAAAAATAAAATATTTGGAGTTTTCCCTCATCAAGTAACGAATAACTTAACTATTGGCCTTCCATATGCCTGGAAATGCTCTGACTCGACCCTTCTCCTCCTATTGACGGGATATATATTGAGCTACTTGGATGCATTAGAGGAGGATAACTTGTGAGAGCAAAGAAACTATAGTGGATTTGTGCCCCATTCTTGCATATTTGAGTCTGCATCCCTTTGTCCTTTGAGCAACCATTGATCATGGGGGCTTCACTTGTTGACCAATATCCTATCACGTTAGTTCAGATTGTGGATTTTAAAATTATTAAAAATTGAACCAATATATTGTAGGCATTGGGGGGATGAGGGGTTTAAGGTGGGGGTGGGTAGCGTGGTTTATAAGGATTGAGGTATAAAAAGGGGTGGGGAGGAGGTTTTAAGTATTGGGAGGGGGTTTCAACAAAAAGAGTTTGGGTCAATATCTATGGAAATTAAGGGTATTCTTTAATATCCCACGATCGCACGTGCTATGTGAGATGTTCACTAGGTGAAGTCCCTGTGCCATTGATGCTCTTCCCAAGCTTGCCATTGGTATGGAGGATTGAAGTGGTGGAGGCCTAGATGGAGGACTCGGTTTCTCGATTTCAACGAGGTGCCGACAGAGTTTGTTACTTATATCTTTGTTTATATTTAATAGAAATATCCATTTCTCGTCCATTATATGTGTAACTATGAATATTTTAATCCATGGGTATGGTTGCTTTGATTATATATTGGATTTATATATGCTAGAGTAGGTTGTAACGCTTAATATCTATCATGCTTGTGTATTTCGTTGTTGTTGACAATGAAATGTAGGTGCAAGTGCGACTGAAAGCTCAATGTGGATCTACTACAAATGTCCGAAATAAGGTACCCTGCTCATCCCTTAGCGCTAGACTTGTTTATCTCTTTAACATATTGAAAGTGGATTAATTTCTGGTATCATATTGTCTATTGTAATCCACCCCAAGCCATAAAAAGTTTTCTTCGTAACAGTTTTTATATTTACAACATGTAAATAGTGGTCTGGTGTTTTAGTTTAAATTTTCTTATACATTGGGATGACGATATTTTTTTTTGGATACGTTATGTTTTGCATTATTATACCTTCAAACCATTTTTTTTGGATATGTTATATTATGCATTATTATACCTTCAAACCGTTTGTAGAAGAATTTGTGGAGCTTACGCCCTCTAGCCAAGCACATGTTCAAAACCGATGCAGTAATTTCCAAATTTTATTTCTTTGATAGCGCTCTCATACTTTGGAGTTAACGTCTATTTGAATATGTTATATAAAAAAAATTATTATATAGTCTCACAAAATTTCATAAAACTACTTTGATTTAAGTTCTATGCATAGGGTGTGCCCTATTTAGAGACAACAAACAAAAATTCAATATTTGTTTTACATGCAATCAAGAATTGGAATTAGAGTCTGAAATTTTTACAAGATGCGGAAGACATATTCCTCTACCTACCTTGTAAATTTAATTTAAAAAATATGAGCTTAAGTGACCTACAAATTAAAAAGTGAAATAGAAAAGGACAAAAATTGGAAGCTAAAAAGTCAATTGTTGAATATAAAAGTGTTTGGATTACCCAAATAAATGAAAGACTTGGAAACCAAATGACCATGGTCTGATGGCTTAAATACTTGGGATCTTGATCAAATAGAGGAATTTTGTCTCTCCATGGTTTGGATTTCTATTGTTGTTGTTTGTACATGATCCATATACATGTGAGTGGCTCGTGAATGTAAAGTGGCCGGAGAGCATAGACCACTAGATCAATAAAGTTGCGAGGATTGTTATTGAAATAATTTGCTATAATTTTTCTATTATTTTTTATTTGGTAATAAAGTGTGTATGAAATGCCTATTCATATTTAATGCATTTGCATATTTTATTTTTTATTTGGTAATAAAGTGTGTATGAAATGCTTATTTATATTTAATTCATTTGCATATTTTTTCTTGTTGTATTAGTTTTTGTTGTGCAGACTTTTATAGGAATTACATGAGTGGTATTAACGATAAAGATTATCAATTTAGGAAGGAAGGAAAGAAGTGCGATTTTTAATTTTGGGAAAATATTTTTATTTTGTTGTAAATAGTGGTGGTTGTTCTAGTAACTAGAAATTCTTAGGGGAGTGTTCCTTGTTGAAATCAATACTAATACTGGTCTATGCATGGTAATTGGATTGATAATTACTAAGAGGATTAGAATTAGCATGCCACCCAGGAGCATAAATCAGAGAAATGAAAAAAAAAGAATTGAGGATTATAATGACATCTAGAAGCATAAATAAGAGAAATGGAAAAAAATTAGAAGAAGAATTGAGGATTTATAAGCCAAACATGTTTTTTTTTTTACAGAAACAGAAAAAAGATATATTTAAAAAGTGGCTGTGCACAGCCATTCAATATAGGCAAAATAGTATAGAGTGTCTGCACTCATCAAAAAGGCAGCACCATGGGATCATCCACTGCAGTTCCTTACATATTTCAAAATGAGACTGTTCAGAAATTATATAGCCTAGGGTTGTGTAAACCCTTACAAACTGGTTGCTAATTAAAAGATAGAAAAACATATAAGCAAAGCCATACAAAAGAAAACTAAGGATTGCCTCTTGGCTGCAGGACAGACTCCTCCTCCATTGGAAGCACAGCATCGTCAGAAGCTACATGGACTCTGCTGCTCTGATTCATAGAGATGAATTTCTGCAAGTCCTCAGCAATTCTTTCAACCTGCCCCTGAATTTCAAGCAGGCGACTCTCATTGTCGTCAATGCGAGCATCGTGATTGCTCACTTGGTTCGAAGTGTAACTAACTGTGTCCTCCATCTTCTTTATCACCTGAGCCGTCGCTCTGTTGTCCATAACACTCATGGAAAGCAGCTCATAGAGTCTCCTCAAATTCTTCTTTATGTCCATCATATCAGAGTTTCCCCCATGCTGCGCCATTTCGCTGACTGTTGACCAGAGAGAGATGCGGGCGAACTGCCTTTGAAGAGAGGGAACAGAACCTAGAGGGGCCACGGAATTGATAACACAAACACGAAGAGCCAGAATTTCTTTGTACAACCTAAGCCCACTGTCACTGCAAGCCAATGTACCCACGGTGCCCTGTCTCCAGCCTATGCACTTACAACCTATAACCAAACTGGCTGCGCAATTGTCAAGACGAGAACCTGAGTTCTGAGCAGCAGGTGTTGAGACAGATAGGGATATGCACGAACACAGGGAGAAGGCCGCGATAGCCACTCTCTCTTTCACCACAGAGCGAATGCAAGGAAGGTCCTGCCACGGAAGCCCATAGAAACTTCCCTCACAAACACCAGAGATAAC
>LPNX010815055.1:24691-138257 GCA_001517045.1 Pseudotsuga menziesii | reverse complement strand
TTTTTTTTTTTAATTTTTTTTAAATTTTTTTAAATTTTTTATATCCATACATGGATTATTTATCTTATCTGCACTGGGTATTCCAGTAAGAAACATAGTTTCTCTGTTTCACAAAAACACATCTTGCATATAATAGTAAGGAACATACCATAAAACTCATTAACATAATAATAAAAACTTGAATTTTTTGTTGGTTTAAAATACCAATACCATATTAGGATAAAACATTAGGTTTTAATTGAGGTGGATGTCTAAAAATTCCTTAGGGATACTAAAATTGGAGACTTGGAGTTTGGACGGTACTCATCTTTTGCTTGATAAGGAGGTGTAAAATTGGAGCGATGATTTCTACATTTCCTTCTTACTTTATGCAATGGAATTAAAACATTTTCACCCAAAGAAATGACCTATTCAACACCCAAATTTTTGGAGTCCCATGACAATCAATGTTAGGCATCTCACTAGGGTGCAAGTAACCCCATCCCACTTATCCATATAGTGTGAATAAGAATTTCGATATGTTGAATTTAGTTTTCCACCCCATGGTAGTCGTTCATAAGATTGTATAAAGATATCCTTTGGTAGGTACAAGTGACACTCCATCAACCTCCATTGAATATCATCACCTTTGTTGCCACACTTGGGGATTTTGAAATACTATTGTCAGCATTGGATTTTATCATCGAGGGTGGATGGACATGTGGAAGGTCCCCATTGATATGTTTTCTTGAGGCTTGATATGCAGGTGTTATATGGGTGTGTTGTTTTTAATTGGACAACATACAATTGACACAATTTAGGGCCTAGAGAATTTCATAAGGAACTGTGACATACCTTATTAATAAGTATTATATATTCTATTAGACTTATAGGACTAAATTCTCCATTTAGTGTGATACGTCCACTTCATAGATAGGTTCCTAGTAGCACTTTACTAGGGTCCAACATGTTTGGTATTGATCATTTCTCTTCAAGAGGTATCTCTTGTGGAAATATTGCTTCAAGAATACAAATTTCCCCTCCTCCATTTGAAGGAGAACATTTAAAAACATATTTTTTTATGGCTAGACTTAACCTTCTATAGTTGTTGTGGTTAACTAGTAATCATATTAAAAATAATGTGTTTTGGCCACTGATTCCTACAAATTCACCCTCAAACATTCCTATCTTTGATGGGAACTTATAGAAGACCAGTCGGGCCTATCACATGTGGTGATCGTAAAAAAATATCACAAATAATGTTGTTAGGATTAGGATTTTACAATGCGCCCTCATGGTACATGAAAATCAAAGGTGGCTTTTATTCTACCTTTGTAGCTCTGGATTTAGTATTTTTGGATCACTTTCAATTATCCATTAGATAAGAGAATGGAATTGTGATTTTTGTCAAATTTAAGAACTCAAATTATACTCACCAAGTGGTGACATAGGAAGAGCTTGTGTAATATTCCCTTTTTTTATGAGTTTTTTTCAATTGGTTCCTCCCTTCTCCTTCGAATCTCTAAAGATGTTTTTCTAAAACAACCTACTACCAAGGGAGAAGCTATTATTAGAGGCAAATAATTGGATCTAGTGTATTCACAATGGGTTTTTCCTATCCATTGTCATTCCACATGCATTGTGTGTGGGTCGGGCTCCCCCACCTATTCTAGGCTAATCACATGTGGATGATGGGCTTATTGGCTCCACCAATACTAGATCTAACAAGTTTGGTCATTTTTATTTTATTTGAGGTCTTATCCATTATGGAGGGAAAAGTGTTTCCTATTGAGTTCCTCATGGATATTTTCCAAATATTCCCTACCCCCAGGCGCTTTAACTATTTCCACACCTTACCCAGGGGAACTTGCCAATCACTTTCCTTCTTCCAATGTTAGCTTGGTTCAATTTATAGCTTCCTAACTTGGTCAAATTTTGGTTCAAGCAACAAGTAACTATATTCCTAATCAAGGGAATGAGGAAAATGAAAAGAACCAATGCAAAGGGGGACATGATACTGATTTTGGGGAAATATACAGTCAACCAAGGTCAAAATCAACAAGGTTGTAAAATTAAGAGATCGCTAATCTCAAAAGAATCTTATTCTTATTGATATCAAACAATTGAGGGATCAATTAGATCAACTACCAACAACCTAGAGTGTTTCAATTCAAATCCCCTTAGCATAATTGTGTTTATAATCAAGTGAAAGCATACATCACTTCATCATCTTTGGACATCTTCCAATTGTGTGATCCTTCCAATCATGGCATCTTTACGGTTACTGATATGGTGAATCTCCAAACATTTAATCATAATTATGAGATACAAATCACAAGTCTTATAAAGGAAATGATATTATGCCTATTTTATGAATTAACCTCACAAGAAATTAATAAGCCCAAAATGCATCCTAAATAGGAAAAAGGTAGAGAGAGATAAGCAAAAATGAGAGAGAAAAAGAGAATATTTGGTATTTTTGTGATAAATTTTGATCCTAAACTCGTATTGGGGCATTATTGATACCGTTGGAAAGGAATCATCTATGGATACAAATTTTGTGTTTTGAGATTCGTGATATTTCTCACGGTTTGGCTGAGGAATGCATTTTAGTAAATCTGGGAATAAATAATCTTAAAAAGCATATTTCAAAAGATGCTTTTCAAAAAACACCTTTTAAAGAATATTTCAATCTCAAAACAAAAATGTTGTATCCCTCAACAAGACCTTTCCAACGGTACCGAGAGCACCCCAATCTGAGTTTAGATCAAAAGTTATTGCAAAAATACCATAATATTCTTTTTTTTCCCCTCATTTTTGCTTATCTTTCTCTACCTTTTTCTTATTTAGGATGATTGTATAAGAAGGGGAAGAAGGTAGAATGATATAGTTTCACATGCTAAAACTTAGGTCTTTTTGCCCAATTTTTTTTTTAAGGATGGTGCACATTCCTCACAATAGATCCACTTAACATTATGATGTCCTTTTATATTTGGCACATCCCCTTGTGTTATGTCTTCATTATAGGCTAAACAAAATCTATCTTCATTGTGTAAGGCTATGTTGAATGCTATTAGATGTATTGACCCTATGGAATCTATGTCAAGGACATTTAATTTTAGACAATGTGGAGCCTTTCCTCCCTCATTCCATGAATTTTCAAGTCACAATTACTATTATAAATTTCAATCTTTATCAAGGTATAGTGGATGAGGGAGATTCATCTTATGTCACAACATTAGTAGTATGGAAGAAAATGGTATTTCCTAGTATTTTTCTATTCTATATTACTTTGATATATATTTGAATAGGAGTACTTCCCAAAATCCATAAATCTTAGTTAATTTTCCTATTAACTTAGGTAGCAAAACTATTTTTATCGGTGTATAAGATGTGGATTCTTGTTTTGAATACAATTGGATGCATGGGAGTAACTACATGTATTTGCTGAAGGTGTTTGTATCATTTCTCTTCAATTCCATGTGAATTCCCCATAAAGGAAAGGTGGTCAACATCAACCAAATTACATATAGTCCTACAACTACGTAAAATGAAAGTAATTTTTTTCTTGGTAGGTTCAAAGAGTTTGATTCATAGGATTTTGGGTGATGACCCTAGCCTTTATAAGGAATCATCATTGTTGGGGGTATTCTTTGGTGCTCTTTTGAAAGTATCAAATGTGTTTCCATCCCTTATTTCTCAAGTCACTACTCTTGATGAGAAGAAATCTTTATCATTAGTCCATGAGACTAGCTATGTTAATGAGGATTTAACATCTTGTTTGATGGCATATTTTGATCAACTAACTTCTTTGGACCTAGTACTCCATATAGATAAATATCTCTTTGACACCTTGGATACCAAATTTTATTGGATGAACATCCGAGTAAAAGTTTAAGCTATGTCCCGCTTGGTGATATTGACAATTTCCATCCATCTTTGCCATAACATATATTATTGATGTTTCCATCAAACCACATGTCAAATAATTTAATGTTGAGAACACTTATATATATTTAATGGATTATAAATAGTTTGATAGACATTCTAACTTTTGTTTCATGGGTGAAAGGCCTTGGATCAAATTTCATTGCATCTTTGGATCATTATTTTAGGCATGGTTTCCTTAGTAATCTATTTTCATGAATAGGCATATATGTTTATATTTTCCCTCTGAAATGCTACATTTGAAACTTCTTGTGCTCTGATTTTCCACAGTATCTTCCCCATTATACATTGGTATGTTAGCCCAAATATGTTCTTTAGAATATTTTCATTTGAAAGTATAACCTACCTATGGGTTTCCCTAGATGAGTACCTTTTTTTGGCACCAATCCTAAGAGTTGTCCATATGTACGAGATATATTCTAGACCAAATTTCCATTGCCAACCTCTTTCTTATCACTCATCTCTTTTTGTCCATTTCCTTAAGATATCCCCACCTTTCATTGGATATTTTATTGCTTTCTTCTTCGGCATACTAATTTTTGTTTTTGTCTCATTAAATCCATGAAAATCAATGCCATTGGCGAGGAGGCATGCACTTAGGTGTCCATTGATTGTTGTGTATCTATCATTTTGCTTACTATTTTTCAAATCGTATCTCAAGTGCTTGAGATTTGAGTTTCTGGCAATAAGAGAATGTGCCTCCCCTCTTTATTCTTTAATTCTTTGAACAATGAAAAAGTCCATACAAAAAAGAAAAACCTAGGGGGTGAAAAGGAACTATTGCTACTTTGGGACTTTTCTTATTTGTCAATTCACATGTTTTATATAGGAATTCATTGTTTCACCCTTAACAAAAGTATCTACATCGAGTAATTCATTTGTGTCCTTCCACCTATCTATAATGAACCATGAGTTTTATCTACTTTTTTTTGGGTCTAAGTCAAGTTTTCTTTCACCTATGATTACTATCAAATCTCACTTTCCCTTGTGTCTCCTATATGACATCAGTTGAGTCATTCCTTCATGGTTGGATTTAAGAGATGGTTTCTACCCAAGTTGATCATTTCCTGTATGTTAAGGGAAGTTTTTCATCACTCTTCTTGTGTTTAACCTAATCCATTAAGTCAAGTCTATGCCTTAAGTATTCATATTTTATCTTCTCACCTCATGTTATTTGAAGGGATTCCTCATTTCCTTTATTCTAATTGATCTCCTCTTAATGAAACTAACTCAATACCTCTACGAGTTTGATATAAAGGCTTAGTAGGTTGGGTTCACATTCATCATTAGTGGATTTCCTTGCATTTGGGTATAAATTATAGTCATTGGTCCCTAACTAAATGTTTCCTTTTAATGTTCAACTTCATATAATGTATTCAATTATTAGGACAATATTAGTAACTTGGTGCCCACTTTCATTATCGATGGTTTGTCTCATGTTTGGAAGGAATTTTCAACATTGTTGTTTGACCTTATGTTTTTCCCATGTTTGACTTCAACTCCTTATCAAATGGGGATAGTTGTAGTGAACAACATTAGTTTTCTATATTCTGTCAAAGGCCCTAGATATGCGTGGCTCCTTTCCAAATACTGTGTGAACCTATATTTGGACCTCTTTTTATCCAACATTTGAATTTCTCATATGTCCATCCCCGTTTTCAACGTTGGGGCTTCATATTCTTCCATTTTGTGCTAGTGGAATTACACCATTTATCTTAAAGGATGTATTGATCATGTATTGAGATGTTGATGTACTTTTGCATGGCCTTCAGATTATTGAGCCATGTATTTATGTAATGTAATATGACAAGGTCTCTCCTTTTTTGGGCCATGTATGCATTTACATGACATACTTGACTCTGTTTATAAATGATAATGAGAATACCCAACTCATGAAAGATTAGATGATTATTGTACTTATTTTATGCGCTTTTTTTTGTTTCCTTACCCTTTGTCTGATAGGTGACTTCCTCCATATAAGGCTCTTGAAAATCCATTTTGACGAAGAAAAAACATAATGTATTTTAGCCATGTGATTTAATACTTACCTCATACACATGGCATAAAATTATTGAGACATCCCCTTTCATGTGCCTAGTAATCCTAACCCCAAGATGCACTATTACATGGACTATTTTGGATGGATAATCTCAATTTGTTCAAGGAATTAGGAAATATAATCATTTTCCGTGATTTTGTTGATGGGTACGTCCTTTCCCTTGAAAGATGCACACACTAGGAAAGGGATAAGAGTTGAATGCATCCATTTTGATTTGATAAAACTTGATAAAGGACTACCCCATAGTTGATTTCATCTACTTTGATCATTTTTTTCTGCCCAAGAACAAATATCCAACTATTATTCTAAAATGTGGACCTAATCTTGATGCAGAAAACCCTAAAAGGATATAAAGGTTATAAAATCTCCGTCCACATGGGATCAATATATCTTGGTCATGAGAATATTGAATTTTTGGATAGGTCGATTATGATTTTATCATTGAAAGGGTTTCCCTATGTAGTATATAAAAACCACAATACCATAAGGAAGGAGAAAGGATTCACCATTCAACTTAAGAGAAAATATAAGAAAACCTGGATGGCAGGAATACATGAAGAGAAGAGAAGGGAGGAAGGCCACTAGATCAATTAGGGTTTTACTCTTAATTATTTATCTAAGGATATATATTAATTAGTGTTCCAACAAATAATTAACCACAAATTAACAAAGAAATCAAGCTTAGGCTTAATTGCCAATTTTGCTTGGTGAGTTAATTGACCTAATTGTTGAGAAATGAAATGGAGAAACAAAAATAACTCATCCAAATGAGATTTGTGGTAGGTGTTGAATCTTCTTGGCATAAATGTGATGGTTGTAACAAGTCTCTAAGAGATTATTCCACTTACCAAACCAACCTCCACACATAGATAAACCTCCGGAAAACATACTTGTTCTTGATCTCTAGTAATATACAATAAATACACAATATCTACCACATAAATTGTTAGAATAATCAACCCATAGTTTACCCATTTAGACATTAATTTAATTATTTCTGTCTTATTAGCCTAGTTCATGTGTCCCACCTTGTGTAAGTTGTATATTACCTATCCATAGTGGTCAAACTTGCCTTATTTGACTCATGTAGCGCATGGGAAATCCCAAGGAATCAAATCTACTTTATTCCTGGCCTCCTAGGTGCCCTTCTGCTTTTTCTGCTTTATTCCCTGCTTTTTCAGTGTTTTAAGGCAAATAGAAAAGCTAGACTAGGTGAGGTGAACTAGTTTTTTGTCCTCTTCATCCTCCACTCTTTTCTCCATGAAAAAGCATGTATGAGCTGCCATTCCACCACTCTTTAGCTTGCCTAAGCCATTTTTCTAATTCCTGAGCTCCATGACAGATTTGGGATCAGCTTTTCACACCTATGGGGGATTTGCTTATTTTTAGTAAGCCTGCTTTATGCTAGATTCGAATTGCTCCTCATGCATTCGAATCCCTGATGTATGTTATTTATTCAGCAACCTATTATGTTACAGGGTTGGCTATTGTACACCGATTTAATACAGTTTAGTGTTCAGCTCCAATTTTAGTCTCTTTTGTGAGTGATTTTGCATGATCAATTGTTATTTGTTGTGAGTAAAATTAATCTATCACTGGGTTCAATTTCCACATGGTATCAGAGCGCTTGTAGATTGTTTTCTCTCCTCCAAAATTGTTTTGCAGGTTCGACATCAGTGATTGGGAGCCTTCTACTGACAGTCGGGACAGATTTTCTAAGCTATGGATCAATCATAGAAAAATATCTTGACTCCCTTCAATTTCTTTGAATGGAAAGCAGAGATGGAGATATTGTTGAGAGCGAAAGGCCTCTACAGGGTGACTATGGCAACAGAAGCAGAGCCCAATATAGCTGCAGAGAAGATAAAATGGCACAACAGGAGGGATGAGGCCTATGGTCTCCTTTGTCTGAGTATTTCCAGAGACCTCCTTTTCCATCTTGATGGATTGACATCACCGAATGAAGTATGGGAGAAGCTTTCTGATAGTTTTGGAAAGACATATGAGATGAGGGGACATCAAATTGAAAATGAGCTGATTTCTCTGAGTCCAAATAGCTTTGAATCCCTGCAGCTATATTTATCCAAGTTCAAAGCACTAGTTTTGCAACTGAAACAGTGTGGGATCGAAAAGAAAGATGATCAGATCGTACTGGCCATCCTCTCAAAGCTAGGCCCTAACTATTCAATGTTTGTTTCGACCTTCTATGCCACAAAACTGACAGCTCGAACCTGGAAGATTCCTAGCCTTGTAGATTTCATGGAATCTCTCACACAAGAACAGGACAAGCTGGTGATCATGGGCACCATCAAACCATCCAAAGATAAAGCTTTGATTGCTGGAGATTCGAGGGTGGATTCAAAAATAAAAAAGAAAGCTAAAAATCCACCTGAGCAAAAGAGAGACAAGAAACAGTCTCCGGAGGATCTACAAGGTCCCAAGAAGAACTACCAGAAGAAGAAAAACAAAGGTGAAATGAACAAGTGTGCATACTGCAATAAGGGAAATCACACTGGAAGCTCTTGTATGAAGAAGCAAATAGATATGCTGACCCAAATCCTGGAGAAGAATGGCATCTCCCTTCCAGAAATCTCAAAGAAGAGAGAAGGAGGATCAAGTTCAGATGACAGAGAGAGAGTTCATGCTCTAGTTGCTGGCACATCAAGCTCACCCAGTTTTATCATTGATTCTGGAGCTTCAAGACACATGGTTTCGACTAGGGAGGCCTTCTCCTCACTGGAAAATTCGAAAGGACCATCTATAGTACTGGGAGATGACTCTCTCACTGAAAGTTTGGGTAAAGGAAGGATAGATCTTGATCATGGTCAGTTCAGCAATGTGCTGTATGTGCTTGGTCTTGCCTCCAACCTCCTATCAGTGTACCAGATGACCCACACTGGGTCTCCTAAGAAAGTCATGTTCTAACCTGATGAAGTTGAGATCATAGAGATCTCAAATGGTAGAGTCATTGCAAAAGGAGTTGCGAATCATGCTTAAAAGGTATACATGTTCTCACACTTCCTACCTTACTCAAACCCCTCTGCTTTTCTGATTCATGCTAATGAAGCAAGCAAGCTTTGGCATGAAATATTTGGCCACCTAAACTACAAATATATTTCTGATCTTAGTGAAAAAGAGATGGTCATAGGGTTGCCCAAGATAAAATTTTCCAAAGGAGTCTGCCAAGGTTGTATCCTAGGAAAACACCCAGAGCACAAATTTGAGAGAGCTAGTCATGAGAGAACCTCTGCACCCCTCGAGCTGATCCAAAGTGATGTTGCTGGCCCATTCCCTCATATGTCCATGAGTCAAGCCAAATATGCATTGAATTTCATTGATGACTTTTCCAGGTATTGCTGGGTTCACTTCCTGAAACACAAGTATGAAGTTTTTGGCCTATTCAAAGTCTTTAAGGCTTTGGTTGAAAACCAGTCTGGAAGGAAACTCAAGGCCCTCAGATATGACAATGGTGGTGATTATGTCGATTCTAAGTTTATTAATTATTGTGTCGATGCAGGTATTCAGATGCAACATTCTATCCCTTACACACCACAACAAAATGGTGTTGTTGAGAGGAAGAACAGATCACTGAAGGAGATGGCAACATGCATGATGGAGGCCAAAACTTTGCCACCAAAGTACTGGGCCGAAGCTATCACTTTGCAGCCTATATCCAGAATAGGGTGCCTCACAAACAGCTTGATGGCATAACTCCCTTCGAAGCATGGAGTGGGCACAAGCAAGATGTGACCCATTTCAGGATTTTTGGCTCAAAGGCTTGGGCTAGAATTCCAACAGAGAAGAGGAAGGCTTTGCAGCCCCAAATCCAAGAGTGTCTTTTTGTTGGATACTCTGAAGATTCAAAAGGGTACAAACTGATAAATTTGAGCACAAATAAATCCTTCATCAAAAGGTGTGTTCAGTTTGAAGAAGAACCCCTTGCAGCAGTGGAAGTTGGAGAAGCCTCTTCTCCACCTGAACCTCAAGAAGTAAGTAAAGAGTTTGTTGAACATGCTGATTATGATTTTTCTGATGGATATGAGTTTATTGCAGACCCTAACAGACCTACAAGGCCAAAATGGGCAACCAAGACACTACATGCAGCAGGAGAGCTAGCTGGGGATCCCAATGACCCAAGGAGGACTAGATCTCAGTTTGAGAGTGGTCTGTGCATGAAGGATCCTATGTTTGCTGAAAAATGCTATTTGATGGTGGAGTCTGATCCTCAAACATATGAAGAAGCAGCAGGGGATCCAAGATGGCAAACAGCCATGAAGGAGGAGTCCAGCTCACTCCAGAAGAGCAACACATGGGAGCTAGTGGATCTTCCCCCAGGGAGAAAACTAGTACAGTGTAAGTGGGTCTATAAGACCAAATTTGCTGCTGATGGTTCACCACTGAAGTACAAGGCCATATTGGTAGCCAAGGGATACTCATAGGTTCATGGCATAGATTACAATGAGACCTTTTCCCCAGTGGCAAAGATGGATTCCATCAGGCTAGCCTTAGCCATTGCAGCCTCAAGGCAATGGGAGGTACATCTCATGGATGTAAGATGTGCCTTCCTGAATGGAGATCTCACTGAAGAGATATATATGCAGCAGCCTCAAGGTTTTGCTACTAACCCTTCTCTTGTGTGCAGGTTGAGAAAGTCATTGTATGGGCTAAAGCAAGCCCCCAGGGCTTGGTATGCCAAGATCGATAGCTTCTTGCTATCACTGAATTTTGTTCGGTGCAAATCAGATCCAAATGTCTATTTGAAGTTAGTTAATGGTTCATTAATGATCATTGTGTTATATGTTGATGACCTCCTCATTACAGCAAGCTCAAAGACTGAGATTGATTCCTTAAAAGGAGCTATGAACCAAGCCTTCTCCATGACAGATTTGGGGCTCTTAGGTCAATTTTTGGGGCTTGAGATTGCTCAAACCAAAGATGGAATCAAGGTGCACCAGTCCAAATATGCCTTGGACTTGCTGAACAAATTCAGAATGAAGGATTGCAAAGCAAGCAAAACTCCTTTCCTTTCAGGAGTGAAGCTGGAAGAAGCTGATTCTTCACCTATGGTAAACAATACACTGTATAGGCAATTGATTGGATGTTTGTTGTATCTGACACATACTAGACCTGATATTTGTTATGCAGTAAGTGTGGCTTATAGATACATGGATCAGCCTCAAGAGATCCATTGGAAAGAAGCCAAAAGGATCCTTAACTTTGTTCAGGGAATAAGGACACATGGGATCTTCTATAAAGCAAAATCTGATCTTGATTTGATTGGATTTGCTGACAGTGATTGGGCAGGTGATAGCACAGATAGAAAGTCCACTTCATGATATGTGTTCATGCTTGCAGAAGGGCCAATCAGCTGGTCAAGCAAGAAACAGAGTGCCATTGCACTCTCATCTACAGAAGCAGAGTACAGAGGAGTTGTTAATGCAGCAACTCAATGTTTATGGTTGCAGGGTTTACTTGGAGAGTGTGGCTTCGAACCAGAGTACTCAACTACCATCTACTGTGATAGCCAGAGTACCATTTGAATATGCAAAGATCCAGTTCAGAATCAGAGAACCAGACACATTGATATCCATATGTACTACATCACAGAACTTGTGCATGATGGCACCATTCACCTACTCTTCTGTTCATCTTCAGAACAAGTAGCTGATATCTTCACCAAAGCATTTTGTGAGAAGACCTTCAACAATCTCAAATCACTGCTGGGGATTTCTGATCATGCCGTGAAGCATGAGTGAAGACAAGATTCTACAATTTTGTTTTACAGTCCATGTTTAAGGGAGGATTTTCCCAAGTTGGTTTTGCCTCTTTCCTTGTTTTAAATGGACATGCAGTATGTAAAGGGTGACTAAGCCTTGTTGCTAGGCCCTATAATTTTCTGATATATTACTCATAAGTCAGGCTTAAGGGGGGGTGTTAGAATAATCAACCCATAGTTTACCCATTTAGACATTAATTTAATTATTTCTATCGTATTAGCCTAGTTCATGTGTCCCACCTTGTGCAAGTTGTCTATTACCTATCCATAGTGGTCAAACTTGCCTTATTTGACTCATGTAGCACATGGGAAAGCCCAAGGAATAAAATCTGCTTTATTCCTGGCCTCCTAGGCACCCTTCTGCGTTTTCTGCTTTATTCCCTGCTTTTTCAGTGTTTTAAGGCAAATAGAAAAGATAGACTAGGTGAGGTGAACTAGTTTTTTGTCCTATTCATCCTCCACTCTTTTCTCCATGCAAAAGCATGTATGAGCTTCCATTCCACCACTCTCTAGCTTTCCTAATCCATTTGGCTAATTCGTGAGCTCCATGACAGATTTGGGATCAACTTTTTACACCTATGGGGGATTTGCTTATTTTTAGTAAGCCTGCTTTATGCTAGATTCGAATTGCTCCTCATGCATTCGAATCCCCAATGTATGTTTATTATTCAGCAACCTATTATGTTATAGGGTTGGCTATTGTACACTGATTTAATACAGTTTAGTGTTCAGCTCCAATTTCAGTCTCTTTTGTGAGTGATTTTGCATGATCAATTGTTAATTGTTGTGAGTAAAATTAATCTATCACTGGGTTCAATTTCCACATAAATGACACATCAATGAAATGTTTAATAATGACACAAATTTCTATTATAAGTGTTTCCCAACCTAGGTTAGAACCTTGCTTTACGTGTTAGGGTTGAATCATCCAAGGTATAACAGAGTGCTAAGACTTGTAATATTCCATAGGAATGGAAGTAACAATAATATATCCTTATTGAGATGATGGATTATTGAGTTGATGGATAACATAAGTGCAAGAATCCCATTACTAACATTAATTAATTAAACACTCTATTGAACACCAAATCACAAGAAATAACAGCCTATGATATCATCATGAAATAGTTAAGCATCCTACTAAACCAATATGTTAAGAAGGACAATTATAAATTAACAACATACTATGATATAAAGTACCATATTGAATATTAACATGAAATAACATCATTTCATAAACTACATGTCCCATGTCACCCAATATAGTGATGAAGCAATAAAGTACCAAATTGAATATAATATGAAATAACAAGTATCATACTGAGTATCACATGCTCAAGTCGATAAAGCTACTAAAAAATATAAGGAAACTCGCAACACATAGTGTATGTGTCATCACTAGTAGTTAAATATGGATTGTAATATAGGGTGGTCTTTGTAGTAGTCAAGTTCTATGGTCTAACATGTAATATCATTCAACCTGTATGACCCCTTCCTTGAAAAAATGCAATTCCTATAATTTTAGAATATGTGAGGGGTCTAGAATGTAATGTCTAGGTACATAATATGAAATGCATTATGCATCCTTCCTAAGTGGGATGGAAGCTCAAGCCGATAAGTAACTAGTATGATCCTTTTAAGTATTATGAATGGTCTGACAAATATCAAAGATATTTCCCCCCCTTACCAAATTTAAATGGGATATTTATGGGCCTCACTAAGATGAACACCATGCTACCCTCCTCGTAGCTTCTACCAATGTGCTTGGAATTAGCATAAATTTTCTAATGGTCGTGAGCATCCTTAAGCCTTTTTTTATCATGGCCATTTTATCATCAAGATCTTGAAGTAAATCTAGGAAGTCCCAACTAAGAGTAGTCCTATAGGGTCTTCCATACAAGGCTACATACATGATGACATCGAGGGATTCATGGTAGTTTTCATTTTTGCCAAAATATACAAAAGGGAGATACTTCTCCCATTGATTTGATTAGTCCATTACATACATCCTTAACATATACACCATTACTGAGTTAACTATTTTTGTTTGATCACAAGTCTTTGGATGATATATGTACTGAAATTCAATTAAGTACACAAGGATCCATAAAGGCTGAACCAAGAGGTGAATCAAGAGTCTCTTATTGAAATAATTTTCTGAGGGAACTCATGCAGTCGGATTATCTCTCGTAGGAAGACCTGAGTGATAGATTATGCATTAAAGGTACCTTTTACCATAATGAAATACAAACTCTTAGTGATTTTGTCCATACAAACATAATATAGTCATGTATATGGGGGTGGTGGGTAGAACCCCCACAAAATACGTGGAAATCACTTCCCATAAATTACTCTTGGGTGCCTCATGTGGCTAAAGGAGTCATACTGAGAGATGGTGTTCAACCTTGAATTGATGACACTCCAAACAATGAGATACATATTGTACTATGTCCCCTTTCATTCTCTTCCAAAAGAATCCCTTTTTCAATGTTTCATGCATCTTCCTCACTCCTAGGTGGGCCAAGTACGAATTTCAATGGGACTCATCCATTACCAATCTTCGAAGTTCATAAAAAATCAATGTATACATCCTTCCTCTGAATCTAAGTAAACCATATCCATATAATGAGTACCCTTTAAGCTTGGAATAAATTGTATTCCCTTCAGACAAGGCACCCTAAATATAAAGGTATCATTGATCCTTGACCTGATGGGTTGATGACTCTTTATTTTGTCCCTGAGATAATTTTTTATGGATACTATAGAACCTTTATGTGATCTCCTACTTAGTGCATCTTCTACCATGTTGTAATTTCCCTTAATGAAGGAAATTCCAAAGTCATACTCACTAAAAATTTCACTCCGACATCATTGTTGTGCATTTAAATCCTTCTGGGTGAATATGTACTCAAGACTTCGATGGTCCGAGTTTGATTGATCGAATTGGAGTCTTACTAGGTAATGCCTCCATAATTTGAGGGTCATGACAACTAATGCAAATTGTATATCATAGGTAACATTGACTTCATGATCTTTGAGCTTGCAAGATGCATAGGCAACGACTCCTTCCACATGCATCAAGACTGCAAGTAAGCCCTCTCTTGATGCATTAATGAAAACCATGAAATCCTAATCCATGGTTGGCACTTTAAGGATTGAGGCATTCACAAATCATCTTTTAAGCTCGCTAAAGGATTCCTCCCTTTTTTTAGTCCTTTCAAACTTAACCACCTTTTTTGGTAAAATTGTGATAGCTCTCGTGATTCAAGAGAATCCTTGTATGAATTTCTTGTAGTAGCCAACCAACCCCATAAAAATGCGAACCTCCTTGGAATTCCTAGGATTCGACCAACATAATATGGATTTGATATTTCTCAGGTCTATTAATATTCCTTCACCACTAATTATGTATCCCATGTAATTGATATTTTTTTGAAAGAAGGGGCATTTGGTCAAGTTCCCATATAATTTGTACTTTCTAAGGCATTGAAGTTCTAATCTTAAGTGCTCCTAATGCTCCCATTAATCACATGAGTATATGAGGATGTCATCAAGGAACATTGGTATAATTTGATTCAAATAATTTTGGAAGACATTTTTATTGGATTCATAAAGGTTGTTGGGGCATTTGAAAAATCCAAAGGGTACTACCAGAAAATCATAATGGAAAAAAATGGATGAAATGCGGTTTTCAGAATATCTACTTCCTTAATCCTTAATTGATGGTAGCCAAATCGTAGGTCTATTTTATAGAATATTGATGGCCCTTTCAACTAATAAAAATAGTTAATTGATGTAAGGCATATGATATCGATTACTAATGGTTTCCTTGTTCAAATATCGGTAATCAATGTATAGACAAAGGGTACCATCCTTCTTTAAAAAAATATTATTAGCGACCCCTAGGGTTATACACTAGATCAAATCAACCCTTGGTCAATGAGCTTTGTGAGTTTTATACTTAATTCATTAATTTCTGGCACTGTCATTCGATACATTGTCTTGTATACTAGTTATGTACCAAGTTTTATGGGAATGATGAAGTCAAAGTCTTGTATTGGAGATAACCCTGGTAACTCAGGGGGAAATACATTTGCAAAACTAGAAAGGATCGCGTGAGATTCTTTGCATGTTCTATTGTTGTCACTCATTGCTTCCTGTTAAAGTTAACCTTGAATTAGGATTGATTCAAATGGTTTAGGTATCAAAACGTGGTTTTGGGCCCATGGTATTGGCCCAAGGTATTGCATGTACTAAAGCCTATAAAAGGCTTGGAATACTCCATTTTAATGTGTTTTGGAGGTGATCCGATGAGATCACTTGTCCCAGTTGGTCAGTTTGTGCCAAGGTAATGAATATCTTCATTGGTTTGTTTTTCCCTACATGGGATTTTCCAGGGTAAAATGAGTTGTGTTAAATGTATTGCTATGTGGTTATTATTATTTTTCTCTCTCTTATTATTGTATGCTATTTAAAAACCTAAAAACTGGTATCATAGCATGTGGTTGGAGATCCTTGAGGCCAATTTTTTGCATCTAAGTTTTAATTAAGTGCATGATCGACAATACCCAACACCCCAATAGTTTTTGGTTCCTGTTAAAATATGATTTTCTTGGGTGCTTAGAAGCTTGGAAAAATTGTATCCCTCTTATGTGCAAAGAAGGGATGTGACATCAAGGTGTGGAATGAACAACTAGGATATGTACGAGGGTGGAAGGTGTAATTGTATCATAGCTTGATGTGGAATTGGAGAGGTTGAATATTTGATTGAGGGAGGAATGTGAGATGGTTTAATCTCAGTATTGGGACCAAGATTG
The DNA here is from genome assembly GCA_001517045.1 of Pseudotsuga menziesii. Lineage (NCBI taxonomy): Eukaryota > Viridiplantae > Streptophyta > Pinopsida > Pinales > Pinaceae > Pseudotsuga > Pseudotsuga menziesii. The sequence continues at coordinate 121,678 of LPNX010815055.1, read as the reverse complement.
ATGAACCATGTAGTTGAAGAGAATTCCTAGGGAACTGAAGGTTACAGTGGATGAGAACCCATGTAATACGGTATATGAATTCTTTTTATATGGATGCCAATGACAAGTTTGTATGAAGGTACAAAAGGAGGCATGGTAGATGACGAGCATGGAAAAGCGAGAGGATGTAGCAATAGATGGTGATGGTAAAGTCACCATGAGACACATGAAATTTTTTATTATAATAATGGAGTTGAAACTTTGCAAGTGCATGTAAATGGGCATACAATTGTAAGATCTGGTTAGGCATTTGTACCTCTGTTAACTCACTGATAAAGTCTAGGTAGACCTAGGTGATAGGTGTCCATCCTTGGTAACTCACCGGTAAATTCATGTTGACCTAGGTGATAAGGGGAACATGTGGAGATTCCACAGTTAAAACTTTGATGGGGGTTGTTGATTTACTCAAAGTCAATTTTATAGGGGGGATTTTTAGGGTTAACCTTGACTTGAGAAAGAGTCAAATGATTTAGGTCTCAACAATGGTTCTGGGCCCATGGTACTGTCCCAATGTATTACATGTAATGAATCCTATAAAAGGCTTGGAACACTCCATTTTAATGTGTCCTGGAGGTGAGTGAGTGAGATCACTTGGATCAATTGGCCAGTGTTGGCCAAGGTAATGAAGATCTCCATTGGTTGGTTTTTCTCCGCATAGGGTTTTCTATGGTAAAATGTGTCGTGTTAAATGTGTTGCTATGTGGTTATGATTATTTTTATTCTCTCGTATCATTATATGCTCGTCTAAAACCTAACACTTCCACAACATAATTTTTTAACCCCTTCCTCATACACTTCTTTACCTTAGCTATTGTGATAAAACATAGAGAAGTGCCCTTCTTAAGCCACTATATTACTATTGGTTCATTAAGGTCGTTGTTGCAAAATACCTTCTTTTTGTAACTGTCCATCAGGGCTCAATAAGATTCCAACTAATCCATACCCACTATTAAATAATATGTTCATAAAATAGTTTTATAGAGGTTCATCTTAGTAAATACACACTTGATTTTAACTATACATATTTTTACTAGAATTCCTACTGATTATTTTTGTTCTAAGGCCATTTCTACCTAGGCAAAGTCACTTTGTGCTCATGATTCCAACACATATTTTTCTAATTCTATTAGAGAAACAAAGCTATTAATAGCCCCTAGATCGATCAAAATATTTAAAGCAATATCTTTGATTAGACCTAACAACTCGATAATCATGGCCCGGTGTTATGCCTATAAATAGTAAATAGTAGCATGAAGTTGGTGTTGACCCTATGGTTGGCATTCATGTTACCTTATCCCTCTCTATGAAAGGTTTACCTCAAGATTGTTGTGTTACCTGGAATTGATAGTGCTTATATGTAATACATATAAAGTTTTTTATAGTTATGTTGTTAAGTTTGATTGGTTAAATAAATAAGCTAACGCTATTCATGGAGGCAAGCATAATTTACTCATTAAATGATGTTCATGCAAAAATACAAAATAAATCCAATGCCCAAGAACAATAAAATTGGTTAAAGTGATTTTATTCTTGAATATATATATAAGGTACTACATTATACATTTTTATGCCCAATTATGTTTAGTGTAATAAGTATCATACATCGGGGAGGAAGGTGTGAGAGAGATCCTTCTGGAGCCTGGAGGGAATACTATGTTAACTTTTCAAAGGGGCCTAGGTATGGATACTAATAATCAAGTTGGGCATTTTCTATTTATCAAGTTCTTGTGAATGTTGTCTCGCTGGGAATTCAATCGATTGTAGTTATAGGAGAGTCTTTATTAATCCTACCTCAAACAAGAAATACAAAATATCTTAAGAACATCATATGATATAGATTGCAAAAATGAATTATTAAAATACTCAATCATGTCCTTACGGTTCAAATATTCCATGTGAAGTGGGAAAAAAATCAACAAACTGATCTCTTATCAAATTTAGTGTCTCGTCTAACAATTGGAAACCTTGTCATTTATGGGGCCAACAAGTCTCTCCATGTTGGATCCCTTAAGAAATAATAAGCTATACAACTATCATAGGGTTGAAATAGTGTTTACGATGGGTATTGATGTGGATCATAGCATCCAAAGTCAAGTCCCATCAACATTTAACAAGTTCTACCACCAAGTATTAATGTTTGTTGCAAGTTGTATACTCCCTTGTGCAAAATAATTCATGAGGGTGATCAGAGTAAATGTAACTTCTCATTCATATCTCGATTCATTCTATCATCCCAGGAGAGACGAGGAAAGAGCAGGGTTTGGTATGAATTAGTTATGGTGGTCCTAGAGGAGAAAGAGATTGTTGCTTTACCCTACACTAAGGGGGAGTGGATTCTAGACATTGTGTTTGTTGGGTGAGAGGATATTCTCCAAGAAACTACTTTCTTAACTAGTTGTGGTATTGTGTTGTCCTTAATCTAGGGTCTATTGGATATTTAAGACAAGTTATAGGAGTTTTTTGAAGTTATACGTGAACCCAAAGTTGATATATGAGATATATGTAATCATATTAGGTGGATTAACTCTCAAATGGAGGGTTTTCTTACTGCAATCTGCCAAATAACCTTGCAATCACCCCTAGTGGAATCCTGACTTGAAGAAACTGAATAGGATATCTTTTAGATTACTTCTCACATGTCTTGTTACAATGTTATTTGAATGAGTTTGAAGGAATGTATCCACTCACGAGTCCCAAATCAATGCAGATGAGGTCACCTTGGATTGTCTTGAATCTCTTTTAGCAGCTATATAGTCTAGAATTTCTATTCATGAAACAAAGAAATTGAGGATGTTATAGTTTATCATCTTGTTAATGCAATTATGAATATCACCATTTTTTGGAGACAAATGAAAATTCAGAAGATAGTGATGGCATTCAGGTTATTGACAACGAGGAATATGATACTGAGAGAAACCCTAAGGAAAAAGATGAGAACAATCAATATGTCCATGTCATGGACAACGATCCTTGCACCTAGTTTGATTTTGCATGAAGTTTTTGTAGGCTTATGTTAGGCCAATATGTTAAAATCTATAGCATATCAGGGAAATATGTTTTTTGCTTAGAGTATATGTTCTCTTGAATGATTGTAACTGAGATTCATACTGCTCATAAACTTCAGTTACTATATTGGGATTTTTTTGTACTATTATGTTGAAGCTTTTTTAGCCTTTATAAATACAACTTTAACAGTTCATTTTAAAAACAAATAAGTATCATACACATCTTAACTAGAATTTAAACATTATTATGAAAATTTTGGGAATTTAGGTGTTTCCCACTACCAATGCTTGATATTAAAAACAACTAATTTCATGAACAATATAAAAACACAAAAATCACAAAGTGTGAAATATATAATCATAAATATGTGCTCTTTGTAAGCCTATTGTCTCATGATCATTATCCACGTGATGGATAAGAACCAAAATAGTTTTCTTTCCAGAATTTTTTTTTTGGTTTTTTCCTTTCCAATTTTTTTTTTGGTTTCTTCCTTTCAATAAGAAAGATGAGTTGGTAGTAGTTGCTATGGTTTAATTCTAGGGTTTTTGCCTAACAATTGTTTTAACTTTTTAAATAACAATATGACATTATACGCTAGAAGATACTAATTTACTAGCATAGTGAATATTACACATAAGGAAAAGAAATCAAAACAAAAATTTTGTCAGGAAAATAATAAAAAGGTCCCATAATTTCATCTTATCGAAAAAATTATATACAAATGAGACTTCATTTCACACAACATGTACAAAAGGTTAAAAGTTCATGCAACTTAAATTGTCAGAGAGATTAAACCTGTAAAAATTTAGGTGGATTAGGGTGAAGGCTAGGGGATAATCATGTTTATTAATAGGTCAGTGGTATCTTGTATCTCTCTATGGCATAAAACTGGGGAAAAATAAAAAGAAAAGGGGAAAATACTTGAAACATCTAGTTGTTCTCCCTCTATGGGACAAAAAGGTATTTACCAACAAGTCAAGGTTAGTTAGAATCTTTGGAAAGGTTATTTAACCAAGGAATTCACTCTTCCAAATAAGTATCTCCACCAATGAGAATATCTCTAAAAATACCATACTGAATCAATATCCTCTCATGGATCATTAATACATTTCTAGTTATTCATTTGGTTCTTATCCTTTACTGAGTCTAAACCATTTCTTACTTCCACTCACTATACCAACAAGCACATAGTAGTCCCTTGAATATTGCACCATTATTCTACTTCTTCAGTCTCATTATATCACCATCACCAAATAGAGGGAATAATAAAGGATTGGTAGGATCGTTTTCTTCATGATGGACCTTCTAGACTAGGACACCATCCTAACTCCAATTCCCCATCAACCAAAATAAATATATAATTTTTTTTCATATTCAACATACTTACACTCTAGAGGTTCTTTTTCCAACATCAAATTCTATTACGTAGACACTTCCGTTAATACAAGTTCCTAATACATATATAAGATCACATATTTTGCGTTTAAATATCTTGGAGAGATTTAACCAGACCTACTCCTTATATGAAACATTGGTCTTCCTTGATCTTCATTTGTGATTTCCATGATTCTAAAATGGTTAGGTCGGTATGTTAAAATTCATCCCTCTGACTTCTTCCATACAACTATTAGTACCGTATCATGAAAATCACTTTGAAGTTATCATAACATCCTTCCAATACCATCCTAATCTCATTGAAGTTATCATACTATCAAATTCAACATGATCGAATCATGAGTTGGATAACCCACCCAGTCTGGTCTTGGGTCGTCCGACCCACTGAATTTGATAGTGACTCAATTAGCTGTTGAGTTAGTCCAAGTTATTGAATGGGTTATTCCATAATCTAGTGCTGTGTTTTTCAAGTTTCCAATCCACTCCTTAGTGGCTATCTTTCCAAGTCATTCTGAATTCCATGCTTGACAATATTGATTTGCATCAATCTTCTTGGGCTTCAAAATCACCAATAATTCTAACGATGAATGCTATAGTCTTTAAAATTTCCAAATCACTCTAATATGCAACATCTATCACTAGAATAACTTAATGTAATAATGTGTTTCTCTGCAATTGAATATGTAAAATATCTCAATTGCTTGTTATTCCTTAGTTATAACATTGATTTCTATACTAGAAAATGTAAAATGTACTTTAAGTTTACTTTGTTGAATAATATTGTATTCCTCTATTCATGGGAAGGTTTGATTTCTCAAGAAATTGTTTATGAATTTACAAAATATGTAATGCCTAGTTATTACAACCGTGCCCTAATATATTCACAAAATATGAATATTTCCACTACTTTGTTGACCCAAGTTATCCACCCATTGACATATTGATTGGGTTTATATCTCGCGATTTTATATATGTGTTCCAATGCGGGTCCACCACTCACATCTATCATCAAAGTTTTACAAATAACAGTTGTCGAAAAATAAAGACTCCAAATTTATGCTAATACAATTTTCACTTCAACCACATGCTGAATCATGCACTCAAGAGGTTCTAAAGGAACTTGAAAACACAACATGTATGATTGCAATTCTCCCCTTATATTTGGATTTTTTCATGAGAAATGATATTCCTATAATCTTTGTGTGTTTATAGACGACACATTCTTGACATAACACAAATTGTGTTCTTATTGATGTTATTTGTTAGAATCCCTAGATTAGCATAGTATAATTAATAAGTTCTTCATGTATCATGAAATATACAAAGACTTCATGATGTCATACAAGAGTCTAGTCCACAATATATGGTTCTGGTATTTGAACTAAAAATATTTTGTAGTTTATGATAATGGTATTTGGAATAAAAACAAATATATCTGTGTGGATATTTACTATTCCATGAAATAACATACTATGAATTGTAAAATGAAATGTTAATGTTCCTAGAATATAATGATATTACAAGAGAATAGATGAATAGTTTGAGTAATATGAGTTTGTGTAATAGTTTGTAAGCTTATTCTTGGAAGGTCTATTCCTAACCATCCTCTGTGGAACCATGTAAGAAATCAAAGGATGACTAAACAAAAAAAGGATTGAATAGAATGACAAGTGTGTGTCCCTTCTCGTGTGCATGGTAGAAAGGCGGGGTAATGTGGTTTGTATGCATTTTATATATCTCTCCAAGGTTCCCATTAACGCTAAGTAAGAAATATAATTAAGAGAATACATAAACATCAAACTTCAAAGAATAATCAAGTCCTGGGTTGAGTTTGCATAAATCTATATGGTTGAGATTGTATAAGTCTATAGACAATGGGAGCATATTGTAGTGTTCTTTGGAATAGAAACTTAAATTAAAAAAAAAGAAAGAGTTGAAAAAACCCAAATATATTGTCCCTCTTTCAAACATACCTATGTCCTTAAGGCCCAAGTATTTGAACCTCGGGCTTTGATACCATAATGAAACACCTCAAATTATAAAATAAATAAATAAATAAAAAACCAAGTAAAGCTTGAAATAAATAAATGGAGTAGCAATAATGAGTACCAATTACGATTATAAATCCATATTTTCTTACTATGAAACAAATCATAGATTGAACTAATTATCTTTAATCTCTTGTTTTGACTTAAAAGAATTACCAGAGATAAGGGTTTATGCCTACCTATAGGAGAAATGTTTTTGGATGGATCTTACTATAATTTGATCATATACCTAGGTATGCCAACCAAGAATAGTCACAAAGTTTGGGGAAATTACTCTTCACCCAACCAAGGTCTTAGTAGGAGGCCCCATAGCCTTGAACAACTAACTCTATTCTAACGATTTTTTTCTTTATATAATTCTGGAAGCCCACAACTTGAGAATTTTTTTCCACGCTGGAGGTATATAGAGAAGCGTTTCCGATGCATGGGGTTGGTGCCTTAATGGTGCATAGGGAGGATGTTTTAGGATAACTTTTAAAATTGCCTAGGGTACAATAATCCTGATGTCGTGGTTGGTGTACCAGTAACCAGATATTTGTTAGTCCTGATAAGGCCTAGATTTTGATTAAATCTAATGAGGTCATGAACGGTTTACTAGAAGTTGAGAGGGTCGATAAGTGATGTGCAATAACCCCTAGGATAGATTTTTATTAAGATTGGATGCCTTATTAATACAAAAAAATGTGACCTTTGGATTTTCCATCCCAAAGGTAAGTGGATTTTCATTATATAACTGAAGGTTAGTTACAATATTTACAATGGAAAGTAACCTATAGGATTATATATCCAACATTATTCCCTTTCACCTGAAGGGGTGTTCGTGAGTCCAAGCATCTTTCTAAACTTTTCAAGTGTTTTCCTTCCAAGTGTTTTGATGAATATGTCAACAATATATGGATTGGTGGAACAATGTCTCAAGTGGATTGTCTTGGCCTCTACATGATATCAAATCAGATGGTACTTTGTGCTGATGTGCTTGGTTCGATCATGGAATTTGGTATTCTTGGCCAAATTTATTGCAAAAGTGTTGCCAATCAGTAGAGGTTTAGAATTCACTTGTTTATCTTGCAAATCTTCAAGTATTTTCCCGAGCTACATAATCTCCTTTGTTGTTTCAATTGCAACCACATATCCTGCTTGTGTTGTGGAATATGTTTGAACTCACTGTTTGTGTGATCTACAGGAGATAGTTGTTGATCCAATACTCATGAGGTATCCTTAAGTAGAAATCCAAACCTGTTTGTCACCATCAAAGTATGAATTAGAATAGCCAGTCAATTTGAAGTCATCCACCTTAGAATACTTGATTCCAAAATCTTGAGTTTTCTTCAAGTATTTTAAGACTCTTTTAGGAGCATACCAACATGTCCTTCATAATATTATTGCATGGAATTGGAAAGGATTCCAACATCGAATGATACATCCATTCCAAGTGGTGGTAAGGTAAATAAGACTCCCTACAAGTTGTATGTACTTGGTTGCATCCTCAAATTCATTCCAAGCTTCTTTTGATGTGGGATTCAAGTTCTATTCCATTGGAATGGAGAGAGGATTCCATTCTTTCTGCCAAACCTATTCAACAATTATCCAATGTACTTTTCTTGGGAGATGAATATGTACTTGGGATTTTGAGTCACTTCAATTCCCAAGTAGTAGTGAAAGTGCCTCAAATATGTCATCTCAAATCCCTTCTTCAATTGTTTCTTAATGGATGTAGAGTTAAAACAACATGCACAAATCATGAATAGGGTTTACAAGTTGTATGCATGAGTAATATGAAAAGAGGAGGCACATAGAGAGGGAAACAAGAGGACATATGAGATGAAAGGAGGTTTATCCCACAAGAGAGGAGGCATGTATATGGAGAGGAATGCATGAATCTGAGACAAAAACATTCAAGTAAGCAAGTTTGAGAAACTGAGGCAGAGAATATGCCATAAATAGAGGAAATGCAGAGGCCAATTTGAGTACTAGTAGGAGACAGAGGAGTTATGGATCTTGAATCTAGTACCACTTGATGTGAAATAACTCCTATGATGAATTTTCATGTAGCGTGAATTCTTTATTAATACAAAAATTTGTGACCTTTGGCTTTCTCCTCCCAAAGGTAAGTGACTTTGTGTTAAAGGTTATTTACAACATACGATAACCTTGTAGGATTAGATATCCAACAGTAAGCCAAAAAAAATTCCCAAAAAACTTATGATGCCTACTATATGATCCATAGACCAGTTACAATAGAGGACCCATGTCATGGAAAGTGGGAAAATCCAAAGTATTGGTGAGAAAGATTATGGAGGTGGCATATGGTATTATTCTTAGGGTGATGGCGAGTAAGGATGGAAAGAGTTTCCAAAGTGTTGTAATTTTATTTATTTATTTATTTGGTATTAATTTTTGCATGAGTGTGCAATTAGATTGGTGTGTAATTGTATGATTGATTTCATATTGAACACCTAGAAAATTATTAATCAGGAGCATGTTGTAACTTAGGGTATCATGATTGTATTAGTGAAAGTGGGAGATCTCTACATGATGGCCAAATGTAAAAATCTTTCATCTTCACAATAGTACTAGTTACATGTATTTCTAATTGTGTAAGTATTTTTTTCTTGTATGGAGTTATAACTTTGGGATGAAGTTTCATGAACGGGGGGAGTATGTAACACTTCAAACATAGTAAGTAAATAGTTAATGTATGTGAGTGTATGTGTGTGCACGCACATGTGCATGCATGCGTGTGTGCGTGTTCCTATACATGTGTGTGTGTGAATATTTAAAAATCAATTCAATTATTACAAAGAGATTAATTAACTATAATTTGTATTAGGTGTATGGATGACAAGTGATGCCATCCATGTAAAATTAAGAAAATGAATAAATTAGGAAAAGAAAGGATAAAAGGGGTTGGTCTTTCTTTTTTTCTTTTCTTTTTGTTTCTTTTTTTTGGGGGGGGTTATCTTGTTGGTTTTATGCTATTGTCTAGGGTTGATAGTGGTTTTGTTGTTCTAGTGAGTGCACATGTTGGGAGGAGATGATTGAGGAAGTGAGGATTAAAGTGTATAGGTGTTGAATGAGGAGAGTGAGGCCTTACCAAGTCTAGAGTTATTTATTGGGGGATAAGGGACCTCAGATCTTGCTACGGTCTTGGTTGGGTGGAGAGTCGTTCCTCCAAACATTGTGACTAATAATGGTTGGCACTGATCAAATTACAATAAGTGTCATCCAAAATTTCTTCTCCTATAGGTATTCTTGAACTATCTCTAATAACTCTTTTAATTTAAAACATATATTGAGGATAATTAATTAATTCTATAATTTGTTTCCAGAATTTTAAAATGTAGATTTTATAGTCGTAATTGGCACTTATTATTGTTATTTTGGTTATTTATTTCAAAATTAATTTGGATTATTTTTTAAATAGTTTGAAGCATTTTATATTGAGTCTAGCTTTGTGTTTCTTACATTTATCTTTAGTTTCAGGAGTAATATCATCTTCTTTGCCATCTGCCAAGACACCACACTTTCATAACTTTATATAACCCCTTTAACCATGTCAATTGTCAATTGTGAGAATTTAATGTGTTACAACTATTTTCATAGAAGTATTTGATAAAAGGAAAGGAACCCAAGGATTTGTAGCTTTAACCATATCACTTTCTATAACCATCCACTTGTTATTGTTAAATATATATACGTCTTTCTAATGTTTTTATGAGCATCGTGAAAATTAGGGTCTACCTCATTCACATTCCTTAAAGGGAGAACACTACAAGCTCTAAAGTGTCAACTAAGTTCTCCATTATATATTTCTTCACTTTGTAAATTTGTAACTTTGTAATGAAGTGACTTGGCTAGTAACAAGAGAGACTACATCTACCTCCCTAAATTTACTAGATTTGCACCAGATTTTTTCAAGCAATTGTCTACAAATAAGTAAGACTCATTTCATATCATTAAATGCAACTCAAAAATAAGTAAGAGAGTTTCATATCATTAAATGCAACTCTTCAAGTTTAGTTATTGGAAATTACTCGTTTTTCTTAGGATTTTCATTTAAGATTAGCTTTATAGTAAGGTGAGACGTGCATTATAAAAAAAATTCATTTTAGACAAATTGATTATTATTTTGTCGTTAGTAAATTTAGTTCAATATTTTAAAATAGAAATCAATTGAAAATTATGCACTACTTTGTGTCATAATTATATATTTCCAGGTAACATATCTCAAGCGAAACCTCCTAAGAAATTCACTCCATTCCAAGGATGGAACTCAATGTGAATCGTAGATTTTTCAAGGCACAAATCCAAGTCAATAATCTATGAATATATCATATATATCTTGTCAGCAATCAATTCATGAAGAGAAACATGTTAAAAATTGGGATTTGAACTCGAGTGGAGCCAGGAACAAGTTTCTTCACAACCGCTTGAGCTACACCCAATTCACTGCATTCACAATCAATCGTATCCAATCAATCAAGCATTTAATGCATGTTTTGCATGACCACTTCCCCTTATGGTTCAGAATAGGGAGATAGGTTGTGTCTAACAAGCACCTTCTTTGAGGAATGCCAATCACCTTATGATTGGGATTTGGGTGGTTAACATTGTACAAATATTAAGGCACACTTAGAAATTTTTCTCACTAACTCATCACAATTCCCACTCAACATTTACAAATTCTTCCTCATCTCTACTTGAGGATTTGAGTTCCAAACGTCTTCAAGTATTCTTGTTGATTTATTTATTGGACTTCCTTTGTTTCCTTTCATATAGTTGATAGAGATATAAATATGGATGTAACACAATAGTGTGGAAAATGTTTTCTTCAAGAGGGCGTAATTGGCTTGTCTCACTTTTCAATTTTAGTTCAACTCAATCCCTCTGCTAATAAGGGTATGTATATATGTCACTTCATGGGTTATTTTATGAGTGAGAAATAGGCTTGTAAAATATTGTTGCATTAGAGGAAATTTCAACTCAAAATGGGCCTCCTAAAAAGAATTAATAAAATAATAAAATAATATTTATTAATTTTGGAGGAAGAAAAGAAAAAAACTACTTTTTTGTTTGTATTTTCGACATATCTCCCCGTGTTTTTACTCAAATTTCGATCGAGAGAGCTCATTGGATGCGGAATTAAATTCCGCATCCAACGAGTACCCACTTGGCATACTTTTGATGGACCCCACTACCCCAAAAACAAGAAATACCTGAAAAACGGAATGAACCCAAAAACAAGAAATACCTTAAAAAACAGAATGATGAATAAATAGAATGATGACATCATCATTCCATTTTTTCAGGTATTTCTTGTTTTTGGGGTATAGGGGTCCATAAAAAGTATGCCAAGTGGGTACTTGTTGGATGCGGAATTTAATTCTGCATCCAACGAGCTCTCCCGATCGAAATTTGAGTTAAAACACAGGGAGATATGTCGAAAATACAAACAAAAAAAAGTAGTTTTTTTATGATTCCTATCCCCAATTTTATATTAAAAAAGTGTTTAATACCTATACGGTATTTCAAATTTAAAGCAATTTAATTGGCTAACACATGATGACATGGAATTTGAATCAAAGTTAAAAGGCCCATTTTGAGTTGAAATTTCCTCTAATGTCACTAGTTTGGATAGAGAATTTTGGTTGTCACTCTCAACGCAACATTTTCTCACACACAAGAACTTCCTGGTAAACTTTATTGTTAGATGAGGTTTGGTTTGTATGGTACGTTGTCCCATTGATTTGTTTATGTTTTGGATTCCATTCTTTTCCCCTATTTTACACTATAATTTTGATATGGCAATGCTTCTTGGTTTTAATGTCTATGTTGTGTCTTGTTTCTACCTTTGATACATGTTAGGAAAATATAAGAGGAGTGATCAGATACTTGTGGTTAGTTTTGGGCTCTGAGTCTACTGATGGAATACTCCCTACTCCTTATTCTTATTTTCCTTGTCTCATGCAGTCTAATGAATTCATCTATACCTAATGTTGAGAACCAAGATTCTTATCTCCCTTGTTTGTTTCACCTTGTAGCACTCTTCAAAATCCCTTGTCCTTGTTATTTAGCCTATCAACATTCACGAGGTATTAATATCTCTTCATTTAGTGGTTCATTTAGGTAATGGGACAAAGGACTCTTAAATTGGTTAATGGTGTGGGTTTGGGTCCACTTTCATGTCTCCAATTAAATAATTTCCAAATAAGACTATTTGCAAATAATGTTTCACCAACCTACTAGTTCCCTAGGTTGAGATGGAGACATAAATTTTGTAATAAGGGGCTATGGGACCCAAAAGGACTTTAGTTTAGCATATTAACATTTAAATGTGTCACATAAATGATAAATTATAAGAAAATAAGGTGGCATGTGTTCATTAATACACTTGGAATCTTGTGGAGCCTTTGGGTGACTAGATTCCTCGCACACTTGGCATGATATTCATCCAAATTCAAACACATGGGTAATGTAACATTATTGGATGGTGATTTGGTGTAAAATATAATATAATGAGCCAAGGAATTTGAATTGGTAAAGGAGGGTAACTCCCATGGAAGAGGAAGAGGCTACAAGACAAGGTGTGCCACTTGGAAGGAGATTCTATGCACTCTATGACAACAAATGATGGAAGATTCTATGACAAGTATGACAAATTCAGACCTGAGCGCTGACATATGACAAATATGTCATGATAGGGATAAAAATAGCCACCAAGAGGTCTAATTTGGGAGTTAGAGAGAACCATTCGAATTGGGGAAAGAATTGGAGCATGAAGAGGAAGACAAGTGTCATGAGAGTTACTAAACCACTAAGATGAGTTGAAGGAATATCATGGAGGTAAATTCGACCTTAGGAGGCCTCATGAATTTAATAGAAGGATGTAATGAGAAATAAGAATATATTTTCATCATTTTTTAATTGGATTTTGGAATTTTGGAGAGCTTTTGCTTGTCCATTGCACGGTGAGTGTTCACTCTCCCTGCTTGTGAACCAATTTCGATGGAGTTGGATTCCTTTCCAAGTTGGTTGATGGAGAGGCCATTCAGACATCTCATGGGAGATTAATGAAGGATTTTTATTTTGAGGTTTAATTTCCATACATTCAAATTCTCATCTATCTCCCCATTCTCTCATTCCTTCTTCTCCATTCCCCCACATTCTCATTTGATGGCACACTTGTTGGAGTGGTGCTTGAGCTTTGCTGAGCATAGTTTATGCACAATATTTGATACATGATTCATGGATCTGTAATATCATATACATATTATATGTAAGTCTAAATATCATAAATACATGTATGAAAGGCTTTCATTCCCCATGCTCTTGAATAACTAGTTTTCATGGATTTGGCTTCAATCTTGAAGTGGGTTTATATCAGATTTGTATGAGGAATTTTATATGAGTTTTATGATGTTGGGGAAGCCATATATTATGTAATTCTCTATAATTTCATTTACATATATTATTCAGCTTGAAATACAAGAAAATCCTGTGTGAAAAGCTTGCATTCTCATGCCATTGTATCACTAGTTTTCATGGATTTTGGCTTCAATCTTGAAGTAGTTTTATACCAGATTTGTATGAGAGATATTCTATGAGCCAGATGATATTAGGAAATCCATATAATATTTATTACTCTTTAATTTCATTTCCTTATGCTCTATGGCGTGTAATCCAATAAACTCATGTGTGAAAAGCTTGCATTCCCATGCCATTGGGTCACTAGTTTCCATGACTTGGGCTTCAATCTTGAAGGAGTCTTGTACTAGATTTGTATGAGGGATGTTATAAGAGTTTAATGATGTTTTTACAGACATATATTATGTGTTACTCTTTAATTTTATGTCCCTATTCTCTGTGGGTCTAAATCCAAGAAATCCACATTAGATGAAATTTCAACTGAAAATGAGCCTCCTAAGGAAAATTAATAAAATAATAGTTAAAATAATAAAATAATATTTATTAATTTTGGAGGAAGAAAAGAAAAACCTACTTTTTTGTTCGTATTTTCGACATATCTCTCTGTGTTTTTACTCAAATTTAAACCGGAAGAGCTCATTGGATGCAAAATTAAATTTTGCATCCAACGAGTACCTACTCAGCATAATTTTGACGGGCCCTGCTGCCCCAAAAACAAGAAATACCTGAAAAAACATGATGATCATCACGTTTTTTCAGGTATTTATTGTTTTTGGGGTAGCAATGCCCATAAAAATTATTCCGAGTGGGTACTCATTGGATTTGGAATTTAATTCTACATCCAAAGAGCTCTCCAGATCAAAATTTGAGTAAAAATACAAGGAGATATGTCGAAAATATGAACAAAAAAAAATAGTTTTTTTTATGATACCTATCCCCAAATTTATATTAAAAAATTGTTTAAGAGGCGCTCCCTTTTTGAATTTTAAATAATTTTGATTGGCTAATACATGATGACATGGGATTTGTAGTATTTTTGGAAGGCCCATTTTAAATTGAAATTTCCTCTAATGTATGTCAAACTCTTGCAATTCCATGCTACTAATTCACTAGTTTTCATGTATTTGACTCCCATATTGAATGAGTTGTATACCAGACTTGTATGAAGGTATTTATATGGTTTTTAATACTATTTTGGAATCAATTTTTATTATGTACATGGTCCCTATATGTAACATCCTGATCTGAACCTTTAACTCTACCTTTCATATGTCACAATCGAGCTAGTTATGCAATTTCCCCATAAGTAATCTCACTGAAAGTTATCAAACGAATGTGGAACTCTATAACCAGTTTTCTGAACTAATAACCATGTGTAATTATATTCCATGAGTTATTATATCATTCCCCATACTCTTCTTACAAATTTGGGAGGTTCGTACATGAGTTGGGAAGTCCATTTGGCCTACACCTAGGGGGGATTTCATCACAATTTCCTAGTAATTTTTGGCCTTTTTGTCATCATCCCCAAATAAGGATGCAGAGGTATAAAGTCTTATAAACATTATCTATAAAAAAACTTGGGATGTTTTAAGACCCACGATACCATATACTTTCAAATCCGGGACCATTTGGTGAAAGTTAGAACCCTTAGAGTCATGACTAATTAAGTTCGAATTTTGCCCAATTTGTGCATTTCTCCAAAATTTCCAAAAAAGGACATTACAGTGGTATCAAAGCATGTTATTGGAACCTATTGAAGTTATGGATTATATATATTAATTTAAGAAACTCATTAATTCATATTTTGATGATACAACCAAGCAACTTATGCAAGAGTTTGAATTTGTGGCTAGCAAACTTAGGGGTAAGATGGAAGCAAGGGGTAAAAGAAGTTTCCATCATGGAGAGACACACAATAACATTAATTTTGAATACTTTAATGACTGGTTGAATGGATTTAGGAACACTAAGGTAGATGTGAACTCATTAAGGAACAATCAACAATCCACAAGTATTGAGGAGACCAAGGAGCCACCAAGTCCTGTGGGTGATGAAGCAGAGAAATCATTACATCAAGAGGATCGAAAGTCACTCCCAAGTGAATTTGAAAAATATGAGTAAACATCACATGATAATGATGAAGAGTACCTTAAAAATATTGAATATCATTTCGAGACACATTCTATTGTGGACATGGACCAAAGTGCATCTACTAATGGATGCTTGAACTGTGAACGAGTACCTACTAATGGGTGCTCACAAATATATGTTGGTGACATAGAGATCAGATTGAAAATCTTTCTGCAATAAAAATTTATCGTAAGCATGAAGATGAATACCTTGTGACAGATAATGAAGAACCAAGATTAACTTCTCCATCACCACTTGAGCTTCAAGAAGTTGATCAAATCAAGAAGAAAGAAGAAGAGAAGGTTCAATCCCATGAACCATCCTTCATTGAATGGTATTTGAAGATGAGTGAAATGGATATCCATGAGTCCCTTATCATACTCCATGACACTAAATCATTGGTGTCAAATTCTTTATGGAAAATTTCTTCATTGGAGGAGCCATCCTTCCTTGAAGACACAGAGAATATTCAAAGAGCAATGTGCAACATCGAAGGTAATTTCATGTATTTAATTTTTGATAGAAAAAATTTGGTTGAGCTTAATGAATGGTTACATGAATCATACTTGAATAATAATTAGGATATTCATAAGTTCAAAATTCAAAATGAGCAACTTCTTGAGAGGTTGCAAGATACTTGTTCTTCCTCCTATGTTTTAGATTGTCATATGGTTGATTGCTTAGAGGATTCTCATTAAATGATGGATCATGAGAAACATAAAAAACTGCAGGTTCTTGATGTGTTTGAATATGATCTTGATGAGAGCCAATCATTTGATGTGGTGCAAGAGGAACTTGAGTTGCCTCTTGAAAATGGTTACACACTTTTTGAAGAAGTGCATGATTCCACCACCTTGGAACCAACCCATGAGGAAAGTTTTGAATTTTTAAGGGAGGTGCATAATACTACACCTATGGATACTTTACATGATGATATTTTTTTACTTTCTATCATTTGGGTGAGTTTGTTATTTCTCCTACATCCTACACTTACAAATTTTGTAGCTTTCATCCTAATGAAGTATGGGTGAAAGGCTTCTTTTTTATAGTGCCACATGAAGAGTGTGGAATTTCTATTTCTCCTTTTTATGATGACATGATTAGAGAACCATATTATTTGCATTTGCAGCAGAATCCTTTGTTACATTATGATGATACAGATCTACATGGGTGCACCTATGATGTTCACTTGAGTCACTTGGAGACTCATGATTTTCCTTGCTCCTTGCCTAGTCCATTTGGTGTTGGAGGAACTTCATCCCACACTTGGGTGAAGAGATATATGATTGTGGAACGTTATTATTGGAAGAAACATCCTTTGTTATTTCATGATGATATACATATTCATGGGTGTATTGATGAGACTTCCTTGAGCCACTTGAAGTCTTCATGTTTTCTTTGCTCCTTATTTGGTTCGGATTTTGGTGGAGGTTATTCATTCACTTATTGGATGAAAGAACACATGGATGATTATTATTTTGATGCATCTTACATTCTTTTGGAGCAGCATTATAGGACATGGGATACTGACCTATGTAATTGGAGCAGATTTGATATAATACTTGATGCTTGTGTGTATGGGCCACATAATGATATACTCACTTGGATGTACAAGCACTTTCATGATTTTTTGAAGAGGTATCTTCAGGATGTACATTTGTATGATGTTGTTATGTAATTTCATTATCTATATTTTGTACTCACGATGTTTGTAAGTGTGCAATACAAGAAATGGGATCCTGGCATTGCTTGGTTTCATCTCAGTTGGAGTAGCAGTTCGATTGTTGGTTTGAGAAAGCAAACCAACCTTCAGTTGTTTGAGTTCATCTTTGTAGAGCAGTGTTCCAGTTTCCTATGTGGGAGAAATTTTGAGAGATGGATTCAATTTTCACTTGCTTGGTGTTCATGGAATTTCATCATAGACATTTCACACCATGCATGTATTAGGATCATATGGGACATTGGGATCATTTTTGGTCTCATTGGTTTCAATTTTGGGGGAAACAAGCATCAATGGAGATTTAGTCACCACTTGAGAAGATGATTGTAATCAGAGTTGTGAAACAACAAGCATGGTGGTTCCTCTCTGAAATTTTATTGGAATCTTAAGAAACTCAAATTTTGATAACTCAGTACCAACTTCAAAGAATTATACAGAAGCAAAAGGGGGTGAAATTTAAAAAAGGTTTCCAAAATATGGAGGTAAATATTATTTGTGAAAATTTGGTTTTTATGGATTTGATTAATCCTTTTGGTGTTAGTGGTGATGTTACAGGATATATCAATATGCACAATCCACATATCTTTAATTCTGGGAACACAAAATTGCAGTACATGAGTGCCATTACTCAAATTGCAGCTAAAGGAAGGAGTACCAAATGAGGATGCCACTTGGGAATATGAAGAAATTTTCAGCATAAAAACTTGGAATTTCTTGAGGACAAGCAATATTGAGTGGGGAGGACAGTCATGTCCCCAATTAAATAATTTCCAAATAATGTTTCACCAACCTACTAGTTCCCTAGGTTAAGATGGAGACAAAAATTTTGTAATAAGGGGATATGGGACCCAAAAGTACTTTAGTTTACCATATTCACATTTAAATGGGTCACATAAATGATAAATTATAAGAAAATAAGGCAGCATGGGTTCATGAAGACACTTGGAAGCTTGTGGAGCCTTTGGGTGACTAGATTCCCCACACACTTGGCATGATATTCATCCAAATTCGAACACACGGTTAATGTAAAATTATTGGCTGGTGATGTGGTTTCAAATATCATATAATGAGCTAAGGAATTCGAATTGGTAAAGGAAGGTAACTCCCATGGAAGAGGAAGATACTAGAAGACAAGGTGTGTCACTTGGAAGGAGATTTTATGCACTCTATGACAACAAATGATGGAATATTCTATGAAAAGTATGACATATTCAGACCTGATTTCTGACACATGAAAAATATGACATGACAAGGATAAAAATAGCCACCAAGAGGTTGATTTTGGGAGTTAGAGGAAACCATTCGAATTGGGGATAGAATTGGAGCATGTAGAGGAAGACATGTGTCATGAGATTTACTAAACCACTAAGATGGGTTGGATAAAAACCATGGAGGTAAATTCAACCTTAGGAGGCCTCATGAAGTTAATAA
This sequence comes from Pseudotsuga menziesii, assembly GCA_001517045.1. Classification (NCBI taxonomy): domain Eukaryota; kingdom Viridiplantae; phylum Streptophyta; class Pinopsida; order Pinales; family Pinaceae; genus Pseudotsuga; species Pseudotsuga menziesii. The sequence goes on along the minus strand of LPNX010815055.1, from coordinate 102,481 downwards.
AAGGAATTCATGAGGAAGGAGAATATATTTTGATAATTTTTTAATTGGACTTTGGCATTTTGGAGAGCTTTTGCTTGTCCATTGCACGATGAGTGTTCACTCTCCCTACTTGTGAACCAATTTCAAAAGAGTTGGATTCCTTTCCAAGTTTGTTGATGGATATGTCATTCATACCTCTCATGGAATATTATTGAAGGAGTTTTAGTTTCAGGTTGAATTTCCATACAGTCGAATTCTCATCTATCTCCTCATTCTCTCATTCCTTCTTCTCCATTTCCCCACACTCTCATTTAATGGCACGCTTGTTGGAGTGGTGTTTGCACTTTGTTGAGTATAGTTGATTCCCAATATTTGATACATTATTCATGGATCTGTAATCTCATATCATATGATATGTAAGTTGAAATATCATAAATACATGTATGAAAGGCTTGCATTCCCCATGCTCTTGAATAACTAGTTTTCATGGATTTGGATTCAATCTTGAAGTGGTTTTATATCAGATTTATATGAGGGATTTTATATGAGATTTATGATGTTGGGGAAGCCATATATTATGTAATTTTATATACTTTCATTTCGATATGCTATTCAACTCGAAATCCAAGAAACTCTTGTGTGAAAAGCTTGCATTCTCATGCCATTGTATCACTAGTTTTCATAAAATTTGGCTTCAATCTTGAAGTAGTTTTATACCAGATTTGTATAAGGGATATTCTATGAGTTGGATGATTTTGGGAAAGACATATAAGATGTATTAATCTATAATTTCATTTCCTTATTTTCTGTGGCTCGTAATCCAATAAAATCATGTGTGAAAAGCTTGCATTGCCATACCATTGGGTCACTAGTTTCCATGACTTTGGCTTCAATATTGAAGGGTCTTGTATCTAATTTGTATGAGGGATGTTATATTCAAGAAATGAGTGCAATTGAATCGTATTATTTTGCAGTGGAAAGGAATGAAATATACAAACTGAACAAGACAAATTTCACAGAAAACTGATAAGTATTGCTCGATAAAATTACAGTATTATCTTCATTAATCCCAGCAGTGTTACAATAAGGAGAATTCAAATCATGTGGATAATATTCAAATATACCAACTCAATATTGAATGATTGGCTAACTATAAGTGTCTAAATCATTATCGGAGCTCACTATTCTAACTCTAGATGTGTAATTCAGTCTCTAAATCAATTAAACTAGTTAAACTGATGAGGTAGGTGAGAATATGCACCTAACCCTATGCAACCATGCAGGACTGGAAATAACTGAACTGGAGGACATCTAACTAAATGTAATTGGAGAATAACTTAGCTTAACTAGTTACCAACTACCAACAACTGAAGGAGTTTGGTGGTGGCACTCCTAGTGGCTCCTAAATTGTAGGGATTGGTCTCAGAGGCACATAAATTGATGCATGAACGTGCATTCAGTTGCAGTTAATCTCTATATGTGTTCCCCACACTCTAGTGGTTGGTACTGATGGACCCAAATACATTGGTGGACCCAATGATACTAGTGGATCCAAATGTCATTGGTGGACCCAATGGAACCAACAAGCATAAATGGCTCCTAATTTAGGCATGATTATCTAATAGACCATAAATGGACAAGGGAGGATTATATAATCCTAACACCCCCCCTTAATCCTAACTTGGACAACTTTGGGCCCTGGAAACTAGGCCAAAAGTCACCCATTACAATCTAAAAGAATTAAAATCTGCTTAATAAACCAAGGAAATAGGGGAAAACCTCATGGGAAGGCCCCCCCCCCCGCCAAATAAGCAGGAACAAGAAATATAAGCTATTATTAGGAGAAAAATATTCCTCTTTGGGAAATAACTTGCAAAAAATATGCTGCAATTTGCAACAGTATGGTTCTTATGTGCAGCAGCATCCTGAATCTATGCATGTGAACCTCTACAAACTAATGACTATGTCTGGAGGAATTTTCCTCTTTCGAAGAATAAGAAAGTGCTCAACTGAATCATGAACATAGACAGTTGCAAGATGAAAACTGGACCCATGTAGAGCAACTGAGATCAATTGATGAGAGAGAAAAAGTGCTTGAGAATTCGAACCAGGTGAGGAAATCCAAAGAAACCGATATATTACAGCCTTGAAAATCAAACCATGTGAGGTAAAATTATCTCCAAGTGTTAGGAGCAAGTGTCCAGGCGAATGCAGAATGTCTCCATCTTTACTAGTTCTATGAGGAGATGAACATGTGATCAAATAGAAAGGTAGAGAAGCCCTGGGACTGTGGAGAGAGAATGCTTGAGCTCCATAATCTGATATATATTAAAAAATAACCAATGATTCACAAAATATAATATCAGCAACATCATAAGAGAAAACTAACATCAAATCCCCAACAACAATTTTGAAAGAGACCTGCGGTACTTGATTTTTCACACCAAAATTGATGAGAAAAACTACAAGCATTGCTGGAAGCTCTTGAAAATTAAAAGTTGAACCAAATAATATCATATCATATGCAAATAATTTCATTTCATATCCAAGAGTGTGGAATAAATCCAAGTGATCCACTAAGATGGTAGATGCACAATTTTCTCCTTCTTCAAAACTCTGAGTATTGGTGCATTCAATCATGTAGGAATTTCCTGGAAGCTCAATATCAATGAGAGTGAATGGACCAATCCTAAAATATGATATTATTTATAAAATATATAAGGTATTAATTTTATTCACATCGAAAACATCATTATATATAGAGAAATCAAATTCCTCTTCATTTCCTGAAGCAATCACTGGTAAACTATGCACAAAATTTAAAATAGAAGAATCATTGGAGAATTTTTGCATAGAATGGAAGGAGAGTTTTTATTCAATAACAGAGATTTGAATGTCTTCTTCTGGATCAGATATGTGAGAATATGATATATCATAGATCTCATAAACTTCTGGAGCAATAGGAGAAGGAGTCACTCTAAGGAGACTTTCTTCAATTCAAATTGACTGTGTGGAAGATTCTACTTCTTCTTCATCTTGAACAGCTTGCTTTGCTGCAGAAGAGGGAACATTGAGTACATCATCTAATTCATCATGCTATATTTTAATAGAACCTCTCCTAGTAGCTGGGATTTGGAAGTCACATCCCATATCTTTGCTAGGCCCTCCTGATATAGTGAGAGCAGTGAAGGATTCCCTAGAGGAAACCATGTGGTTGGATGCTCAAGAATCTATAAAGTAAGCCTTAGATGGAGTGAGGTCTGATTTCAAAGGAAGGCATCTCTCATACTTTTCAGTATGATCTACACTATCATACATCTTTACACCTTGTGGAAGGGAAATATTGTTCTGTTCAAGGAGTGTTGTCAACTAGTCGAGGGTCTTCTTCATGCATTGGTTTTCTTGATGAAAGGCTCTTTGACAATATGGACATCTAGTATTTTATTTTCTAGAACCCAAGGCTCCATAAGAATATTTATGATTCTCTTTTATATTTGAATCAGAGGATTTAGGATCATCCCCCTTGTTCTTCCCTTTGTCTTACACATTGGTAGAGTCTGACATCAAGACAGATTGATTCTTGGAATTTTGGAGCACTCCCATTTGAATCAACTTATTATGCTCATGTATTAAGGACTCAACAAACATATCTATGGAAGGAATATTCCAATTGGGGATGGAAGCTCTTCCGAAATGGAAGGTAGAGACAAATACAGAGTACTCAGAACTAAGTTTGTTGAGCACAGAGAGAAAAAGCTATTGATCCTTCCTCTCTATTCCGCATTGCTTACATTGTAGTGCTAGAGACTTGAATTTTGTGAAAAGTTGTTGGATAGTTTCAAAACTGTTGGGATGCAATGCAATTATCTCATTCTCCAATATGTGCCCTAGAAGCTCATATTGCTTTCCAAACAAGAATTCAAGCTTTTCCCAAGCTTCTTTCGGAGTCTCGAATCCCTCAAGATGAAAGAGGATATCCTAGGAGATGTGAATGCATAGAAAGCCAAAGGCTTCATCCAACCGGTTTAAGAACTTATTTTTCTCAATAGGATGATGAGGTTATCTCTCTCTTCCCATAGTCATCCTATACAAGCCAATATTGCGCAATGATACCTACATATCTGCCCTCCAATCAACATAGTTGAAGGGTGTAAGGATCTGGGGTAAAAGGGCCGAGGAATCAATCAATTTTCCTTCTGAACAATCAATCCTTCAATCAAGCTACGTAGTACCTATAAGAAACATTGCAAAATAAAAAAACAATTCCCAATCATGTCAGAATCAAGAATTCCATCTCGACGTGTACAATTTCTTAGGGTCTGTCACACCTCTAGAGACTTCTCTGGACGAATCCAGAGTTAGCAATGCACACTTTGCAGGACTTATGTGGAAACCCAGCTACTTCTGGTGTACAATGGAGATTGGACAGACTTGATGTATGCCTTAATAGGCTCTAATACCATGTTTGAATTATTGTTCCATTGATATTCAGGAAATGAGTGCAATTGAATTGTATTATTTTGCAGTGGAATGGAATGAAAAATACACACTGAACAAGACAAATTTCATAGAAAACTTATAAGTATTGCTCAGTAAAATTATAGTATTGTCTTCATTAATCCCAACAATATACAATAGTGTTACAATAAGGAGAATTCAAATCATGTGGACAAGATTCGAATCTACCAACTCAATCCCGACTATCTGGCTAACAAGAATTGTCTAAATCACTGTCGGATCTCACTAGTCTAACTCCAGATGTCTAATTCAATCTCTCAATCAGTTAAACTAGTTAAACTGATGAGGTAGGTGAGAATAGGTGCCTAACCCCATGAAGCCATACAAGACTGACGCTAACTGAACTAGAGGACATCTAACTGAATGTAATTGGAGCATAAATTATCTTAACTAGTTACCAAATACCAACAACTGAAGGAGGTTGGTGGTGGCACTCCCAGTGGATCCTAAATTGTAGGGATTGGTATTAGAGGCACATAAACTAATGCATGGACATGCATTCAGTTGCAGTTAACCTAAATATGTTTTCCCAACACTCTAGTGGTTGGTACCAGTGGACCCAAATGCATTGGTGAACCCAATGACATTGGTGGACCCAAATGTCACTCGTAGACCCAATGGATCCAGTGTGGTGGACCCAATGATACTGGTGGACCCAAATGTCACTAGCGGACCCAATGGAACCAAAAAACATATATGAATCCTAAGTTAGTAATGATTATCTAATAGACCATAAATGGACAAGGTAGGATTATATAATCCTAATACTTACAAATTTGGGAGGTTCATACATGCGTTGGGAATCCCAGTTGGCCTACACCCTAGGGGGGATTTCATCACAATTTCCTAGTTATTTTCGGCCTTTTTGTCATCATCCCCAAACAAGTTTGTAGAGTTCTAGAGTCTAATAAAAAGTATATATAAACAACCTTGGTATTTTTTAAGACCCACCATACTATATCCTTTCAAATTCGGGACCATTTGGTGAAATATAGAACCCTCTAGAGTCATGACTAGTTAAGATTGGATTTTTCACAATTTGTTCATTTCTCCAAAATTTCCAAACAGGGACATTACATACACCAAGAATAAGAAAGGCATCAATATCCCTTGACCCTATTTTCCATTCACCCATATCAATGGACTTTGTCAAATGTCTTCCTTGAAGAACATTTTGTGTTTGATCATCCTTCACTTACATTAGCAACGACTTTTCCCTTAGCTTGTGATTTTGGTATGAGGAGAATCTGTATTAGAGATAGAGAGATATGATACTATATCCAAATGGGTTTGGTGAATTCCATGGTCAGATATATATGATAATATTAATTAACAAATACCTAAATCTAGATCGGTAATTTCTTCAAGGGTATGAGTTAAAGTGAGAAGAGAGAAAAATACATCTTGCAACGTGTTGTTTGGGGAATAATTTTGGAGAATCTTGTTGGTTGTTTCTCTTCAATGTTGGTTTCTTTTCAAGCTCTCCATTGTTCCTGAAAATTCACATACAATGTGTTTTTTCCATTCTACTAACAACAAATATCATGAGCTTCAAATTGAATTAGATTTAACATTCTACTAATTACTAAACACAACAATTTGGGGGACAATTGAATACTTTCATAATACATCAAATAAATCATGGAATATTACAACCTCATCAATGAGTTTCTCCATCCTCCTTTGTTCTAGGTTCCCTCCTTCACTTCCCAAGCCTTTGATCACCAAAATGTTTTTGAGAAAACTTGAGTCTCTCACTATTCCTTTAGCACAACTTTTCTCTTCAATCTTCCTCCTCCAACTCTCAACCCAAGTAGCTCTTAAATAGATTTTGGATTTGGGTGTTTAGGATAAAAATTGCAATATGGGATAGAATACCAATTCATTACTTTCATTATTTTTCTTCACAATTTGTTTTTCCATATATTTTAAGAACTTCATTATATTTTGAGATTTTTGCACAAAGTACTTATTTCATGCAAGGTTGACCACTTGAAGCTTGTGATGTTTTGATTCTAATCTCATCATAGACAACTTCAATCACTGTAGTTTCCCATTGTTAGGCTATGTCAATAACCATATGCACCTTTCTTCTAGGAAAGTAACAGTTGGGCTATAATATTATATCTATTTTAGCGATCCATCTCAATCTTCATGTTGTGGGCGAACCTAGTACATGATTTTGGATTGCACTTTCAATGGTGTCAAATATTGTGTTAATAGATGCCTCCTAATGTGTCAGTTCTAAAGCAATTCTATGGTCCAAAAGACATTCGCTTTTATACTTTTTAGTGATATAGGTTGGAAGGAAAAGGAGGTGAATCATGGACACGGGAAATGGAAAGAACCTGCCAGCAAAACAAGGTAATGTCGCAAATATATAATATATTCTTGAGGTGGGTATACACATGCTCAACAATAAAAAAGCATGGAAATGAACAATGCATAGTGAATCCAAGTCCAAATTACCTCAAAAAATGTAAAATGTAATGTAATTGTATTTACAATAATGCAATTGTATATTATTGTGCTAATGACAAATATACCAATCAAGTACATATTTAGCTAATGACTAGATAGATCATTTAGACTTTGTGGAACATGAATATACTCAATAAATTCAGCATTGTGTTTAATAAGACACACTCGAAAAAACTTTCGATATAGTGTATAGTCTTAAACCTAATATTTATTGTTCAATTGAGACACAACCAATTGAGATTCAAGTTTGACAACACTTCGACGGATTCTAAGGGTGATATCCTTGACAAGGAGCTCAATGATTGTGTTGTATTAAACAACAATATTGGTTGCAGATCTGAGAAAAGTTATCCTTTGATAATAGCTGATTAGTAGGTGAAAATATCACCAATGTGGCAGAATAAATGTTTCGTGAGATACAACTGGTGCTATACACTTATCCTAGATAAGTGAAAGTCCCTTGTGACATCTTCCAAACCAAAAACCAAGCAAGATAAGTGTGTGCTCTAAACAATGATTGTACAAAATTATATACAAAAACAATTGTGAGGAGATTAGTTCCTACATGAAGTATTTCTTTAGATAGAGACCATACCTGATCTCCAATAATGGCTCCTAAACATAGTTCACTAGATCATAAGCTCCTTGTTTTAACAACAAGTAGGCCAAACCATCTTGGTTCAAATTTCCTTGCCCCTATTTTTTCATGGTCATAGTCAGAAACTAAAACCAAATCACCTTCAAAGAAGACTCAGGGGTGTACATATTTTTCATATTGGTTCTTGACCCGTTTATTTTTTTCTTCTTCATTCAAAGAGGTCTCCCTTCGAGTTTCATCAAGACAATGAACATGGAAGAGTCTCTCTTATTTTGCGGAATTTTTAGGTAGGAGTTCAATAGCCAATTTTAATGGTGGGATTTCACATTCAATCACCAATACGACTTCCTTTCTGTAAACCAGTTGGAAAGGATTGAAACTAGTTTCCTTAGCTGAGGTACGATATTCCTGAAGTGTAGAAAACAAAATCAAGTTACAGTTAGTTTTGTTCTTGTTCAAAGTTTGTTGCATCATGGTCTTCAAAACCTTATTGATGGATTCTACTTGACCATTACATTGAGGTTAATATGGCGAGAAAAAATCCTGCAATGATCCTAATTTAATGATGAGTCTAACCATGAAGGAATTACTAAAATGAGATTTGTTATAATTAATGATCTATTTTGGCATGTCGAACCTGGTTATGGAATGATTGAACAAAAATCATGTTTTGTTTTTTCCTAAGTTATTGAATGTAGTCATCGCTTTATCCAATTTGGTGAAGTAGTCCACTTCCAGTGTGATGTAGTTATGGCCATTTTCCAAAGGAGTATTACATGTCATAAAATCAATGGACCCATGGTCACCACAGGATGTAGTGGAGTAGGATAAGCATGTATTTTCCTTGTGTAAATATGACAAGGATGACACTTTTTTAGGTCATTCATACAATATTTAAAGAGCGTTGACCAAAAGTATCATGCACACAATATATTCTAAGTTATAGTAAAACTAGAAAGATGGACGCCACATGCTCCAGCATGGAAGTCGAGTAAAAAATTGCTCTGCTTCTGCGTGAAATAAACAATGTTGTAAGGTTAATTCAATTCCTTGACGATACAAAGTGTTCCCAACAATGAGGTATCTAATTCGTGATTGATGTTGAATGTGACATCCTTCAACACTAGACAACTGGGCATCAATTCATTGGGTTTCTAGATATACAACAATTGTTCCATACTGAGGATCATAAGAAGCAATGAGGAACAAATATTCATTTGGAATGGATTTCAGACCTATAGTTCCCTCTTTATTGCAAGGAAATCGAAACATTAACTCAACAAAACCTAAGTATATCTTGAATTTGGCATTAACGAATTCAAGATTGAATCCACATGAAAAGATATGTTGCAATGGGTTAGCATCCACAACCACAAATGTTTTCAGTAGAAGTATGTAATGTATGAATCGTTGGACAATATGAACAGTCACCAAGGCCAACTTTTCTACATGGGAATAGTGGTATTCAAGGCCTATAAGACCCTTACTAAGGTAATACATTATGTGTTTTTGGGATAAATCATTCTCTTGCACCAAAACCACCTGTAAAGTGGATTTGATGGAAGCTAAGTAAATCATAAAGTATCTAGCATCGTTTGGAGGACTCAGTACTCGGGATGACATTATATATTTTTTCAATGAATCAACTGAGCATTGAGATTGGTCGTGGTAATCTTGCTTAAGAATATGCATGAAACCTTCACCAATCTCAGCATAATTAGCGATAAATCTCCAATGAAAGTTTGCTTTTCCTTGTAGACTATAAAGTTTTCGAATAGTTTTTTGGGGGAACTAACTTATTGCCTCAACCTTAAAGGTACCAACCATAATCCCATGTTTGTATACAATGAATCCAAGTAATATCCCAAATACCACACAAAACATGCATTTATATGGATTCAACCTTATGTTATACTGACGACAACATGTGAATATGGCATGAAGATGTGTGAAATGATCAACCCTTACCATTGATCTATATGCCAAATCATCCAGATAAGTTTTGACAATGTGTTTAATATCGTGAAAGGCATATGATATGGCTCTTTGCAAAGTGGCACCAGTGTTGGCCAAAAGGCATTTTACGATATGAAAGAGTGCCCCATGGGAAAGTGAAGGAGGTATTGTGCTGGTATTCCTTATTTACATGTTTTTGATTGAATCTGGAAAATCCATCCATGAAGGAAAATATTTTGCTTTTAGCACAGTCATCTATAATGATCAATAAAGGGGTGGGAAAATTATCATTGGGACATGCCAAATTCAAGTCCTTAAATTCGGTACAGAATATGATGGTCCCTTGATTTTTATCAATAGGAATAGGATTGGATACCCACTCAATTAAAGGCACATGATAAATGAAACCATCTTTTAAGAGTTTCTCAACTTTTGCTTTGATGGCGAAATATTTATTAGGATTGATTGGTATTAAATTTTGTCATATAGGTTTGAAATTGGGGTATGTTTTAATCTCATGTTCAAATAATGTTGGGATCAATGCTAGGAATTTCTTCATATGACCAAGTGAAAACATCTCAAAACTCTTTGAAAAGAGCGGTATATTGCACAATTTCCTCTGGAAAGAAATCAACACTGATATTAATGTTTTCTATGACACCTTGTTTGATATAGATATTGATAGGAATAGTTTGTGAAATGTTTTTAAAATTGCCTTCTACAAATACATGTGTTTTTCTATAGGGAATTGGTACCATTCCATATCATCATTAGGTGTAAGTTTTTCAAGCCTAACTTCCAACGACTCTCTAGAAGGTAGAAATGATGATTGATGATGCATATCATCCCATGGTTGTTCAGATATATTCATGACTTCTAATATAGCTTCATCTGATAAAAAATGTTGGTCTAAGATGTCATGAGATTTGGGAGTATCAATGGCCCATGTGGGCGAAGTGTAAGGATCGTATCCTTCTTATGGGGAAGGATTTTTATCCTCATATGTTGAATCCATTTGAATAGTTTGGTATGAAAATTCTATAGAAAATAATGGTAATTTCTTCAAGGCATCCCATTCTATAGAATTGGGCAATACTTTAGCATCATTTTCCACCATTAAGCATTATGTCTCAACCTATTGCGATAAAGGTAAGTCATCCGTTGGAATGGGTTTGGGAAAAATCGATAGTGGGAATTAAGCCTACATAATGATAGTGATACTAAAGCAACTTGTTGATTGGGTATCAGTGGTGGGAGAGTAAAGTTCCCATGAGGGGAGCATCTTTGAAAAATCCTACCACGATGTCTTGAAATGCCATTCGTGAATCCTCAACAACAGGGGAATTCGATTGGACAAGAGTTTTAGGCGTATAGTAATATAACTGGTCAATTGTCACAATCTTCTCTTAGTGAGAGAACTGAATCACTTAGAACACTGATGATACTACATTCATCATTGCAAGTATCCAATTGCAGCCCAATAGAAAATTGTAGTATATGGGCGTGTCTACTACCTCAACGCCAACTATGACTATTTTTCCTCCCGATTCAATTGGGCAAGGCTCTAATAATCTCGTGATGAGGGAAAGAATGTCCATCAAATTCCTTTAACATAGTGTGGGATGGAGCTAAGGTGGTTGTTTTTAATGCTTGACAACATTTCAATGACATGACACAAGTTTAGGCCCCTTCATCAACCATGGTTCAAAAAATCTTCTTTCTATGATATGGTACTTTGATTTGAAAACCAATTTGTGAAGGGAGTCTACATGAAAATTGGTTCAAGTCAAATGATGTCAAATTAGTATTGGATGGATCAATAGCCTCGATTACAAACAATAGTTCCTTTATTTGTGCAAGACAACATTGCAATACCTCTAGAGTCGACATGGAACATGGTTCTTGAAATAAATATTCAATAACATTGTAGTTGTGAGCAACTCTTGAGTTAGGATTTTGTGTTGTTCTATGTAGAACCCCTTTTGGAGGGTGAGATACTATGTTAATAGTTGGTTTCTCAATGTTGAGAGATCCATTTGGATATGATGTTGATGTATCTGAAGTATTTGGAGGTACATCATAATATCAATCTCTTGTTTGAATGTTCACCTCTTGATCACACATGAATACATTAGAATTTGGAGGATTTCACCCTTGTGGGGGGGTATCCTAGTTTCTCCCCGATAGAGGTATTGACACCATAACAACCATTTGTTGTTGTTGTTGTTGTGGGAAGGGTTGTGTCAACAAAACGGGTTATTTTGGTTTCTCGCCATGTTGAGACATCATTAAATGAATATCCTCCATAAAAGGGAATTGATGAGTGGGATAGTGTCCTTGGAAAATTTTACAAGGGAAGTTGAATTTTCATTTCTCTTGGGTGCCTTCTCGTGGAGGGTTCTCGTTTTGTGTTTGTCCTATCCCCGAATTGGCATTTTGATTTTTTCTTGTGTTTCTTAATATTTCCTTTTGTATCTATGGATTGGGTTGTAAGGAATTCCGAAGTTTGGGAAGGATTGGCAGCTTGTTGCTTGGCCTGGCCAGCTTTGGGTTGTGAAGTTTGGACATACATATTTCCCATTTTTTGGGTAACTTGATCTAGTTAATTAAAGAAACCAATCACACCATCGACATGAAGTCCTTGGGGTGGCCTATATGGATCTGATGTAGGTCTTGCGACATGGGGTATTAAATCATAAAGAGTGCTAGATTGTGAATAAATCAAGTCCATTTGTTGGAAACTCTAAATGAGTTGTTCTTCAGTCATGGCTCCAAACATAGCCACATGTTTTGAAAGAGTAGGAAACAATAATTTTACAGACCATTCTGCTAATGATTGATCTGGGATATCTTCTTTGATAATTTTTCGACATCTTCACCACTCATGAATATGATCATATATATGAGTAGAAGTGGATTGCTTAAGAGAAGTTAACAGTTTTGTGCATGTTTCATAGCAAATAGGTAGTTGAAAATGTGTCAAGAATACCATAAATAAAGATGAAAAAACCATGAATGTACTACGAGGCAACTCAATGTACCATTTCACAACGCTTCCTGTAAGGATTCCATGAAACAAATGCAACCTGATACTATCATCAATTAAGGAGTTAGATGAACACCATAAATGAAATGCAATCACATGGTTAGATGGGTCATCTCCTATTTTTCCATCCAATTTGGGTATATTCGATGTGATTTTGTTTGGAATCGGTGACCACCCATTCATATGTAGAACATGTTCATTCATCAATTGGGATAATTTTGCTAGATTTAGAGTAGTCATAAATGGTGAATTTATTGGTGTTGCCATAAAATCTTGTTGCAAGGGTGGAGCTTGGTGGCTCCATGGACATTTCCCTCAGAACTGATTAGCATTCCAAATTGTATTCTTCCCCTGCAAAGGTCGGACCCAAGAAGACTGGGTATTTCCTGGAACTTGAACACTGCATTGCATAAAGAGGTGGATAGGTGGATTATTCCCCCCCCGCATGGTACCTAGTGGGGGGATTGGATTTCCACCAAGAATTGTTCTAGTATGAATTGGAGGATGACCCCATGGTATATTTCCACCCATCTATGGAGAATAATTCCATGTGATTTTCATGTTACAAGGTATAGAGATACCACTAAGAATATAGAAATTCCATTGTAAAGGGTTTCCCTCATAAGTAGAACCTGGTCAAATATTTGGGCTACCATGAAGATTTGGAGATCCTCTAAATGTGTGCGTTGTGTAGGATTGACCATCCCAGCCATATGTAAAACCAAAGTTTGGTAGAGCAGGCCAACTAGTTGGTATACATGTCGATGATGAAGATGTATTTCTAGGATTGGAACTTATAAATGTACCAAACGACACAAAAGTGTTAGTTGGATTCATGATAGGTGTGGGTACATTAATGTATGAGATTGGTACACTTATGGATGGAATTCTGAATATGTTTAGGTTATCCAGTGTATTGGTCAATGTGGAAGTATTATGACTTTATATAGCCATTTGAGATTGCGTGGGTGCGAGCCTGTGTTGTCCTAATGAAGACATTGAATTAAATGGAGTCTGTTGCAATTCTCTACAAATTTTGGAAGTAAAAGTATGACCCACCAGTGAGTCACCTACACCACCTATGACTGGATATGAGGGATTTGTAAATGTATATTTACGTAAGCATTTGATCTATCCTCTAAAGTTTCAATTTCAAAAGGATCAATTTCATCAACTATGTCTATGTTTAATTCGTGGTATGATGCTGATTATTTAGATTCAGTTTGGTGGTTTACTTATTAAATAGTATTTTTTATGTTCAAAGTTAGTTTCGTTTCTAAGGCACTATGATGTGACTCTTGTATGCGCCTTCGCAATGTAGCGGGTCCTTCAAACTTTTGTGACTGACCACGCTGCCACCTTGAATGGATGATCGAGAGTTTAAGTAAGATCTTGTTTATAATGATATGTAAAATGAAATCAAACAAAGAAATCAAGCAATCCTAAGGATAACTATAATCAACAAAAATCATAAGTTCCTCCAACTAAAAATGTCCTAAGAGATTTAGCAAGCAAACCACTTTTTCAAAAAACTAAATTTTAGTGAAAATCCAAATTAGGGGGCCTTCCAAAATAGTAGCTATTGAGGGGTACCAAGCCTCAATGGTTACTAGACAAAGATGAGAGAAAGAGTTACACTAATATTCCATGCAACAATCACTAGGGATGCATTGAGTACTAGCCTTTGGGAAACACCCTCCCAAGGAGCTGAAACTGAGATTCAATGTTTGTATTAGGTAGCTCAAGTATTCCCCACTTGCAATGACCCATTTGATGTCCTAGGAATAAGAACTATGGTCACCACTGCACAATCGACGACTTGGAGAAACGGTCGTACATCAATATAAATCACATAGACTAGATATTATAACAAAGTGATGTCACCCCGAGGACTTGACACTTTACTAGAACAATGTAGTGTTCTTATATCCCACCAAACAAGAAAAAGGGGGGGTACCACTTTCACTTATCCAACTTGACCCTGTGATTAACACATGTGTTAAAGGTGCTTTCCCGACAAGTGTTCCTTGCTACTAATGGATTTTCACTCTTTAGTAGTTCATTGTTTCAAAATTTAGTGGACTTGTGTTGAAATAATGTAACTTCGAAGAATATTCTAATTGTACTTTACATTATTATTATTATTCCTCCTTTGGGATATGTCGTTAATGTAAAATTTCATGAGGCAAATCCTCCATTGTAAGTCGGGTCAATAGTACCCAAAAGAGTTTAATATAAATATTATTTTGAGTTTTTCCTACATAGGTCGGCCCTGTCAGTTTGAGAGGTCGTCCTAGTTAGGTTAAAAGTTCAATTCAAATATTGAGTATAAATAGGGAAGTTCCCTCCCTCATTTAGACACACAATTCACTCAAGCATTGTGCAAAAGAGAGAAAGAGGAATGATATCGAAAGAGGAGGATAAGTGTTTTTGGCTCGTGTGTTAGGGTTTGGTCTCTCTCTCTTATGAGACCTTGTTCTTTGGGAATTGTAATTTGGTAATCTATATTGAGGAAGTTTTGTTGGGTTTTCTTCCCCTTGTGGGTTTCCTAGGATAAATTGTTTTGTACCTTGTGATTGTGTATCTTTAAGAAATTCTCTTTATGTTGTTATTGTGAAAATGTATTAAACACTCATGAAGTTAAGAATTAAGTTGTAACAACATATAAACTTAACACCTTGGAGATATTTACTCTCCAATCCTGAACTAAGTCTTTAGCTTAAACTAATATTTTTTTGCACTCAAAATGAAATCTTGGTTACTTTTATATTAAAATGTTCATTTTTTGGGTAAATTTGATTAGTCTCGAAGGGGTTGAATGAAGCTGCAGGATGTTATATGACTCGCTGCGTGAACCAATCAATGCTTGTATACTTACAAAATTCACACTTTTCTTTTGATGAACACTCTAAACTATTGAAAAGTAAGAGGTTCGTCTTTTCTTTCCTTAAAACATGTAATGTGCAATATTTCAAAACTGAATCACTATTTCAAATTGAAAAAAAATCTTTAAAGTGGAAATGCTTTACTATCTCTCTTTTCCAAATAAGTTTCCAAATATAAATCAAAGGTTCAAAAGGTTGATTCAAACATATGACATGATCAAATTAATTCAATTTTGCTAATTGGGAAATAAAATATTCAAATTAAAAATGCTTTATGATTTTCCTTTTCCAAGAATCCCTCAAACTAATGCAAAATGAGGAAATATGATTATGTTCAATTTACTAATTACATGTAAATCTGATCAAATGTTGAAACTAATATTCCAAATCTAAACAAATCATCAATTCAACATTTCCAAATGTCAAGAAAGTGCCTAATCACTAAGAAATTTCTTTAATCTTAGAATTCCCAAATTGAAATTTTTTTCAAGGTACTAAATTAAAATCTCTTTACACTTGAGATCCATGTTTCTCATATGCAAGATCGTATAAGGCACGAGCACAAAGGATAAATAGAGCTTAGATATGATTTTAAAACTCAAATTTCTTTACACTTGAAATCCATGTTTTTCATATGCAAGAATGCACAAAGGCACAAGCACAAGGATACACATTAGCTCAAATATATGCTTCTAAAACTCAAATATGAATGAACTTCCACCAAAAAGTTCCTATATGCTATCGATAAAGAACTTTATAAAGTTAAAAAACACAAGCCACTCAATACTAGTCCTTTTAATGAAAAAACAATTTAAACTAAGAATTTTAAGGAGAAGTAAATGAAATTTGAAGAAATCATGTATTGAAACAAAGATATCTCCAAAAAAACATTGATCAAACACTATATCTAAACCTCTAAATCAACAAATTGTACACAAATTCTATACAACTTTTCTCATTGACGGAGGTACTGGTTTGATAAATCTTCAAAATAAGGTACTTCTATTGGCAAGGGGTTCAAAGGTGCATAGACAAAGGCAAAGGCAATCGTAGCACCGAAAAAGTGAAGGAAAAGTCAACCGCAACAAAAGAAGATACCGACCTGAGTTTGGTCATTTTGGTCGAGTTAGTTAGGAAGTCAGTAATGTGGACCATTTTGTAATAGCTTATCAAGACTATAAATAGAATTAGAATTGTAAAGAGAATTATCACTTCGGAGGATATGATTGGTATATAATTTGATTGGTTCCGTTGTAAGTGAATTGATTTGTTGATGAATGTATTTCTAGTCTGAGGCTAATCGACCGAGGAATGCTTGCGATGTGTTTTGGGAATAATATGAAGATGGTGTTAATATTTCCATTCTTTTTTGTACCTGTGCTTCTGTGAATCTTATGAACTGTGTCAAGATGTGATCTATGAATTTACATGCTCGAATCCGAATGATGCGAAGCCTTGTAGGGTTCATTGGGTTAATACATGTTGATGTATTTGTTCATACAATTATGAGTTCATATGAACTGTGTTGTCGCAATGTTTGTGTCGATTCAACTCTGAGTAAGAATGATTGTGAATGTTAATGATAAGTAGATATGATTAATGTTTATTAGATCTGATGAAAAATATGCTTATACCTTAGATCTATGAGTAACGTTGCGATAGAGTAAGAGATAGTGTGAACGCCCTCTTCCCCCTGCATCTGTCCCTTAGACATCTCAAGTGAGAATGCATATGCTTTGCAGGTGTTGTTGGATAGGGTAAGACTTGTCGGGGTCGATGTTTATGGAGTTTGTGATGATGGGTGTCAACAGATCTACGGACTGAACCCCTGTCGACAATGTGTGTGTCAACAAATGGTTCCGTTGTTGGGACCATAGTAAGAAGGAGAAGAAGAGGATATGTTGTGGTACCCTAAAAACCCTGATATCCAGAACTGGTTTGATCAGAAAGCCCAAGAATTTGTGAAAGGATAAAATCAAAACCCTAGAATAACGACAGAATATTGGTTAGGGAAATACATATATTTTGATATCCATAAGATATTCTTCGCTGAATTTTCGATAGTACTATACGAGTGGTTAGCACAACTATTTTACAGAAGAGGAATTTCCAAGGAGATGAACCTGATTAATGGACCCCATAACTCATTCAACAATTGTGAAGGGTGAATAAAAAATCTTCAAGAGTTGTCGATGTATGGATAGATAGCATCTTGGAAGGTTATATTACGAAATTCATTGTCGACACAGTAAAATCCTACAGTGACACAGAAAGAGAATTCTTCAAACGACCAAGTGGGATATTTTTATTGTCATTGCAACTGTGGATTAAGATGCTTATCTGCAAAAAAGGAATACTAAAGATGAATTCCGACGAGTAAAGCCTTGGGGTGCGGAGGATGTGGGTACTGCGAAGGTGAGGGTTTCGATGGAATGATATAAGGTATATGGATGGAAGTTACAATAAGACTGTGAGGGAAGTTGTAGAAGAGTGTGGTATCCTGTGAAGTGGGACGATGTTTTGACAAGAGAAAAGGCGGGGGACTAAGGAGGGTCCTGATGCAAACATAACATAAAACTGCGAGAAGGGACCACAACAGACTAAGCGACCCTACAGTGACGAAGGAAACGACTAGGCTACACCTGAGTCCAAGGAAGGACCAACCCAAAACTAAAATGCACCTACCCCTCTATGAACCATGTCAAACTAAGGAGGAAGAAACGCAAGCTCATTGCAGGTTTGTCCTGTGTGTCAGCAGAACAACAATGGTAGTGGATCGGCGAGTACTGGGAGAAGATCCAGAATGGAAGGCGATGATTTGAAACTACCCCTGGTACAGGATAATGGGACTGAATATTCCGAACACTATTGGTTTTTATGTGAAGCAGTATGGATGGTAAAGCAAGTGCAAGATGCAGACATCAAGAAGGGACAACTAGCGATGACCTTTCGAGCTCGGGTGTTATATTGGTACATGAAATTTGTACAAGTAACGATAGGATATCCTCAGAAAACGCTAGTGAAAATCATGATGGGATTGATCGAAGAATTCAAAAAGATGAAATCTGAATCACAGTACATTATTGAACTCGAGGAGATAAAACAATACCCTAATGAATCAGTATGGAACTTTGATCAACGATTCAAGACACAGATGGCTAAGATGAGTTTTCGAATGGGGGATGTGCAACATAAGGAATGGTTTATCGAAGCTTTGGTACCGCACATCCATATGCTATTGATGCAACAAAAGATCACATCCCAGGAAGAATCTATGGAAATTGTGATGAAGCTAGAAGCTTCATCGGTTGGAGAAACGAGGATTGGGATGAGCCAGATCCAATCACAATTAGAAACCCTCACTGTTCAATTGCAAGATACTAAGAAGGGAAAATAAGTTCGTGAAGAAGTATGGTTCGCTCGATGTTGGTATGCAAGACATCATAAGGATCAATGTACAAACTTCCATGAATATTTACAGGCTGGAGCCCCAAATTCGCTAAGCCAAGGAGGATTGTCATGGTGTTGAATTCGTCAGACCAAAGGACATCGGTCTGAGGAGTGCGTATACCTCGAAAAGGTTTTGTCAAAAATAGAGATATTGTTTTGTATTTTTTGTTAATTGGTTGGCCATGAAGAAAAGGATTACAGAGCATATGACTTGCTCCAAGAACGGACCATGGATACGTATTTTATGAAGGGATAGGAGTAGAAACCAGAAGAAAGATCGCTACCACAACCGTAGTATAAACCACGTCAACCGCAGAATGCTTAGTCATAGTTTAACTAGCAGCAATCGCAGTATGCACAGCCACAACATCATCATCAGTAATCGCAGTTCAACTAACCGCATCAACAGTTTAACCAGCCACAATATAACCAACAACCATATCAACAACAATGAGGGTTCCTTGGAGGATTATGTGGAGGTATTAATGGAGGCTTTAGTCGAGGATGAGCTATGGGACGAGGTCGTGGACCGATTACTTTTTATAATTGCAGAGTGTTGGGACATTATCATAGGGATTACATGAACCTGTAACTTAAGTGTACTTATTGTAGTGTCGTGGACCATACTATCGAGGAGTTCCCACATTTGATTGTGAAGTGGCAAGCAGAGAATGCGTTGTAGCCTCCACATAACCAGAAAACAGCTCAAAACCAAAATTTGAGAACGAATGTGGGGAAGATATCAGCTAAGCCCAGGTCTCAGCCAGTGAATGTCAAATTCATAACCATAGGAAGAGCGACGACAAGAGATGATGGACCACTTATAAATGTTTGATTGGCAGTTCAAAAGAAGGTACAATTTGATGTAAATGTCGAGAAATAGACCTTCTTCGATGCATGAGACATGGTAACTAGGAGTTCTAGTAAGTTACATGTCTATGAAATCCCACTAGTCTTCAATTCGACAAAGTTATCAGGATCATCATGAAAGGTTAGTACATTGAAAATTTTCCTAGAGAGTTGTCTAACGTTAGAAAAAGATCCAGATGCATTAGAGGAAATAACAGGCTTGTTATATCGACATGAAAGAGGACAATGGGACCATCCAGTGAATTCCTTGCAAAAGAAGAAAATGGGACAGGAGATGAGGCCCTAAACGTTTAGATAGGAGAGTATGATGTAGATTTTTTCATGTTGGATCTAATATCAGATGTCAATATCCTAACAAAGAAAATGTGGGAAATGATGGGAAAACCGTAGTTGGTTTGGTCTCTGATACAACTGCGACTAGAAAATCAGGCTAGAGTGTCATCCATTGGTAGAGTACCACGTCTTCCTATTGAAGTGGAAGGATTGAAGACATACGCATACTTCGACGTCATCGAGATAGTTAATGAGACTTTCTCACACCCTACGTTTTTGGGAATCGATTGGGAAAATGAGAACTTGGAGGTTATCAATTTCAAGAAGCAGGTCATGAAATTTGAGAATCATGATATGAGGGTTATCGCCCCATTGGATCCCCTCAAAGGAAAAAGATATGTCGAATCAATAAAACCTGAAGCGACGCGAGGATGGGATAACGCTTATAATATTTATAAAGAATACATCAATCCCACTGCAGATGTGGAGTTGGGATGGTAGAGTATTAGTTTAGCGTCTTCAGACTCTAACGATGCATTAGAAAACTGGCAAAATCGACTACACAAGGTATCGATCAAGAAATGTGTGTGAATCACTCAGTCGCAGAGATGGGTAGTGGCAGAAGTTATTGAATTACAAACATATGAAGGACTACCGAATTTGGCGATCTTCATTCTGGATTTTGAAGATAAATTTTCAAAACCACAACTATTGTTAGCACTGGACGAAGCATTGAAGGCCAATCCAGCAAGATGGTGGGATATGCATAAGCCAGCGATCGCAGATTGGAAGATATGTCAATGACTGATGGAGGTTCAATTTGGCGAAGATGAAATCTATCAAGGAGAGAAATATGATGGAAGGAATGATTCCAACGATCACTTGATTGCATGCTAGAGCACATGGGTATTGAGGCCAAAAGAAGAGTGGGTCCATGCATTTGTTCATATGTTGAACGAGATACCATGGAGGTGGTATGTTTCTGCATAGTTGCGTAGGGAAAATACAACATGGGAAGAATTGACTGTCAGCTTTAGTCATACTTTCATCTTTGCGAATGATAATCTTTTCATCCATAGCGCACTATAGGACATTCGCAACAAAGTGGTAGAGATAGTTTCAGATGAGTTACCAATAGAACCACAGTGGATGATGACACCAAATATGATGATGACACACTATAATGTATCAGAAGATCTAGATGATGGAGATGATCCAAGAGCTGTCAATATCCCAGAATCAGAAGGAAGTCATGATATCGTAGCACCAGAAGTACCATGCGACAAATTCAAGAAGCCATTGAAACTGAAGAAGGTTAACATTGGGACAATACAGGACCCAAATTTTGCTAGTATTGGAGACTAATGGGACGATTAGATGATAGGGAAAGTCACCAATATACTGCATGAATTTCAAGACTTATTCTTGATTAAGTTCTCTGAGATGAAGGGTATTTCTGGCGACTTGGGAGAATTGAAGATCCCGCTGAAACCTGATGCAAAACCAGCAAAGAAGAGACCATATAGGTTAAATCCAAGAAACAAATAATGCGTCAAAGCAGAATTAGAACAAATGATGGATGTTGGAATTATAGAACCTGTCGAAGAGTCAGAATGGATCATTCAAATGGTGGTGCATGACAAAAAGATGAGAGAAATATGGATCTGTGTTGATCTCAGGAAGTTGAATGACGCGAGTCTTCATGATCCATTTCCAACTTTTTTTACTAATGAAGTACTAGAAGGATTGTGAAAGAGGACAGACACAAAACCACCTTCATAATAGTGGGGATGTTTTCAGTATATGGTGATGTCGTTTGGTTTTAAAAACACGCCAGGGATTTTCTCTAGAATAGTTGCCATTGTGTTTAAGGACTTTATTCATAAATTCATGGAATTCTATATGGACGATTGGACTGTCTATGGCCTGGTAAAATATAATATTGTGAATCTTTGACTGATGTTGGAAAGGTGTTGACAACATCATATTTCATTAAATATGAATAAATGTGTATTATGCACTCCATTTGGGATTCTAATGAGACATATTGTGTGTAGGGGGTATGTTGGTCAATCCTGCCAAGATTGCGGTAATAGCCGACTTACCAACACCTACAATAGTAAAACAGTTGAGGGAGACATTGGTTCACACAGGATATTACCAGAATTTCATAAGAGGATACACACCGATCACTGCACTAATGGATATGTTGTTGAAGAAGGATGCGAAGTTTGAATGGAACGACGATTTCCAGAGAAGCCTCAAGACTTTGAATAAAAAGATGGTCGCAACACCAATATTGGCCTTTCAGGATTGGATGAAGGAGTTCCATGTTCATGTAGACACTTTTTTAGTCTCATTGGGGGTAATATTGGCTCAGTCGGGGGAAGGATAAATCAGCCCCCCGATTGCGTGTACAAGTCGGTAGTTATCTACAACAGAGAGAAACTACACAACGAGAGAGAGGGAAGAATTGGTGATGGTGTATACATTGCAAAAATTCTTCCACTATATGTTAGGAGGGCATTTCCAAATGTTTATAGATCACTTAGTGTTAAAACACCTGGTCAACAAGCCTATGTTGGGGGGAATATTCGTCGATTGTTGTTATTATTCCAAGAGTTTGATTTTGAGATCATTGTAAAACTAGTACGGTTGAATGCAAGACCTGATCATTTATCAAGGATAGAGTCAAGCGAAGAACCAAGTAGCATCGAGGATGGTTTTCTTGATGCGCAGTTGTTTAGAGTCGGAATGGTCAATGACCATTATGAACAGATCATTCAATTTTTAGTGAAGGAAAATCCTTGGAGGAATTCACTACGAGCCAAAAGAAGCAACTGGTTGTAAGAGCTGTTGACTTCCACCTAATTGCAGAAATATTATACAAGATGGGGTTGGATGAAATTTTGCGGCAATATGTTTTTCCACATGAGTAGGAAATAATATTTGATGAGGCACATGATGGGATCCAAGGAGGGAACTATGGAGGACGTGTAACTGCAAGGAAGATACTGAGAGATGGATTATGGTGGCCTACAATGCACATCAATTCCGCAGACTACGCCAAGAGTTGCGATGTGTGCCAAATAAGGGGAAAACCATTGTGGAGAGATGAAATGTTGTTGGTACCTCAGGTAACGCTGCAACCATTTAATAAATGGGAAGTGGACTTCGTAGGACCCATAAATCTACCAGGGAAAAGAACAGTGCAAGATACATCATCAACGCGATGGATTATCTAACAAGATGGGAAGAGGCAGCACCGGTGAAGGATTGTACAACTATGATGGAAGCAAGGTTCTTGTTCGACAATGTGGTTACTATATTTGGTTTTTCCAATATCTTGATGAGTGACCAAGAGGGTCACTTTTTCAATCAAACGATTAGAGCGATGACTGAGGAGTTTCAGATCTAGCACAATAAAATTACACTATATCATATGCAAGCAAATGTAACAGTCGAGGTGTTCAACAAGGTATTGGAGAATGCGCTGACGAAGGTATGAAATACAAACTGCGACGACTGGGATTTGAAAATTCCTGCTATAGAATGGGCTTACTAGACAGCATGTAAGAGATTGACGGGACAAACGCCATTCAAGTTGGTTTATGGGAAATAAGTGGTGATGTCAATGGAATACATTATTCCTAACCTACGCATAGGAGCAGCAACAAGTATGAGGGACGAAGGAGTGGTTGAGGAGATATTGGTGCAATTGTTGCATCTTGAAGAAGATCATTTCATCATAGTTTTTCACCAGCAAGTGGAGAAGGATAAAAAAAAGGCCCTGCATGATCACCATGTAAAAGCAAAGCACTTCCAACACGGAGACATGGTTCTCCTTTATGACAGCAAGTTCGTGAAGCACCCAGGTAAGTTGCAAATGGATTGGTTAGGTCCCTACGTCATACAGTTCATCATCGACGGTGGTGGGGTACACTTGTAGCAGTTAGATGAAGTATTGTTACCAAAATAAGTGAATGGAAGTCAGCTAAATCCCTATCGAGATAGCCAGGCGCAACACTGTTAGAATATTTAGACACTTAGGAGTTAGTTAAGATCAACTTGTGTAATATATCTGTTAGGTAAAAGTGTGTTTCTTTAGTATACATTTGTAAATATTCTAATCCGACGGTCATGATATGTTCTAGACATAGAGTGATCTGACGGTTCAACTTCTCTTAGATCATACCTACCATTGATCCATGGCTTAACACCCGATTGGTCTATTATCTCTATTTAAAGAGCATAGAGGATCCTTGGCTAGTTGATCGATTATGAAAAGCTCATGTAACTTTTTTTCTTTTGCATAATAAATTGCTCCAAGTAGCTATTTGGCTGGGGCCGTGGACTATTTCCCTCTCGAGGGTTTTAGCCATGTGACAAACATTGGTGTGTTGATCTGTGATCTATTTGTGTGAAGAAGTTGCTCAAGGTGTTTAGTATTTTGGGAGTACCATGTGTACTTGAACATGGTATCAGAGCGTTTATGAAGAGCCACTTTCGGTTTTTATCAAGATCTGGAACCGGTGTTGCTGAAACTTTGAAAGGATTTATGGTTCTAGATTTATATGAATTTTTGGCCTATGGGAGCTATTCCATTGCGTCCAGAGTGTCGTTTCCATTGGGAAATAGTTTTTGTTTCATCGAAAATTGTTTTCGTTTGTTCCAGAAACACCCATTTCGGCAAATCTGAAGGTATAATGTTACAGTGACGGATTTGTTTTTTTTTTTTAATCTCTCATATTTTATCAGTTTTATTATTAGATCTTTACTATTTTAGTCTCGGACTGTTGCCTTCCCTTTCTGCGTATGCTCTTTTCCGTGCACCTTGCGCGATCACGGCAAATAAAAAATAGTAAGGGAAAGTTCTTTTCTTGTCTTCTCAGCTACGTATGCTCTTTGTTGTGCACCTTGTGCGATCACGGAAAATCACAAAAAAGGAGAAAACTTGAAGATGTAGACTTTCTGGGTAAGCTAACCAATATCTAACTCCATTGTGTGGAAAAAAAAATTGTTTTTGTTTTTCGTTTTTATTTGTGATTTGCAGGAAAAAAAAGCAAGCACGGAGAATGAGAGAGAAGAGTAAAAAAAAAAAAAAAACCCTTCCTCTTTCCATTCTTTTACGTACCTTTTAAACTTAGCTCACTTGGTCCAAAGTTGCTTTATTCCTTAATAGGTCTTGAATTTAAGTCTTATTAAGCTACTTTTTAGTGCATGCAATTTCTATCTTCAAGTTACTTTATTGTAAAAGTGCATCTCACATAAATAAAATAAAATAAAAAGTGAGTCACTTAAGTCTTTTAATTTATTGTCGCACTATTTAAAAGTAACATTATTGTAAAAGTGAACATCACTTATTCTACAAAAGTGATTCACTTAAAAGCAACTTTATTGTAAAGTGATTGTCAAAGGTTGATCTTGGAAAGAGGGGGGTTCTTTTTTTTAATTGGTCAAGTTAATATCTGCCACGTCACTATTGGGAACATCTTCAACATTTTCTTTGATCAAGCATAACTTCATCATCCATAATCATTTTTTAGTGCCGTTGTTTTTTTAAAAACGCATATTGTTTCGAGCTCTTTGCATATAGACAGTTGGTTTCTGTTCTTTCAACCATTATTTTATAGTATGGCCGCCCCTTGTGATATTATACTTACAAGTTCTAACTATTTCTCATGGAAATATCATATGGAGGATGTTCTACGAAGTAGGGGACTTTTCAGGATAACCTCAGGGAAAGAAACAGAACCCACTGATGATGATAAGAAAATTAAATGGGCAAATAGATGTGATGAAGCTCGTGGATTGAATGGGATGTCAATCTCTACTGATTTGCGATTCCACATATCTGGAATTGATGAACCTGATATAGCTTGGGAAAATTTGGAATCTGTGTTTGGTAAACATAATGAAATTTGGGGTCATCAACTTGAGAATGAGTTGATTTCCTTGAATCCAAATGATTTTTCATGCATTCCAGACTATTTATGTAAGTATAAAACTTTTAGACTCTTATGTGTAGAATGCAAGATTAAGAAAGAATATAAACAATGTATTTATCATATTCTTTCCAAACTTTGACCTGCATATTCTATTTTTGTATCTACATTCTACTCCATGAAAAAATCATTGACTGCAGCTAGCTATCAAGAGCCTAGTCTTGAATCCTTTTGCGATTCCTTAATTAGAGAGCAAGATAAGCTCATTCATCTTGGAATAATTAACAATGCAGATACATCTGGGAAAGCCTTATTGTCCCAACAGAAAGAAAAGTCAGAGCCTCCCAAGAAACATAATTTTCGCAATAATAAGCCAAACAATAAGGGTACCAAACCCTCTCATTCAACTCCTTTAAAAAATGACAAAGGATCCAAGACAAAAGGAAAGAAGACTGAGCGTCATTGCAATTTTTGTGGGAAAGATAATCGTGATGAATCTAAGTGTTTCAAGAAGATGGCATCCTTGGAAGCAACAATGAAGAAGCACCATATCAGCCTAGATTCGTCTTCAAAATCTACCTCTCATGGACATGCACTTTGTGCTTCTGGTTACTCTTATACTGCATCTTCTTCTTCTACTTCAACTGAATGGCTCATTGATTCTGGAGCATCTTATCATATGGCTAAGGATCAAGCCATCTTTTCTACTATGCATGAATGTAACACCAAGCAAATATTAGTTGGTGATGATAGATCTCTAAGTGTTGTAGGATCTGGAATAGTTCCAGTAGAAAATGGTCATTTCAGTGATGTACTATGTGTTCCAAAAATTTCCTGCAATTTGTTATCATTCTATCAAATTACTCATTCGGGTGAAGGTAAAACTGTGACGTTTACACCTCACCAAGTTGTAATCAAGGATTTTAAAAATCCTCAAAATGTCCTTGCTACTGGAACTGTTGATGATATTGCCAGGTTGTACAAATTTAACAACTTTGGGTCATCACCTTTTCCTTCAGTTTTTGTTGCTCATAGTGATAACTTGAGAAAACTTTGGCATGAGCGATTTGGTCACTTAAATTATCTCTCATTGCAACAACTATGTAAAGACAATATCGTGACTGGCCTTCCGATGGTATCTTGCAAGGATGGTGTTTGTTCTGGTTGTGTACTCGGAAAACATCATTGGGACAGTTTTGACAAACGTGCCTCTTGGCACGCCTTGGTTCCTTTGGGTCTTGTGCATAGTGACTTGTGTGGCCCTCTTCCATCTACATCATTTTCTGGTTTCAAATATTTCTTAACCTTCATTGATGACCACTCCAAACACACTCGGGTTTACTTCCAAAAACTTAAGAATGAAGTATTTAACATGTTCTTGGCCTACAAGGCCCTTGTTGAAAAACAATCTGGTCATCAAATTATTAAGTTAAGATCTGACAATGGAGGAGAATATGTTAACAACAAATTCACTACTTTCTGCACTGAACAAGGAATCCAACAACAACACATTGTTCCATATACACCACGACAAAATGGTGTAGCTGAACGGAAGAACCGCACTTTAAAAGAAATGGCTAATTGTATGATCCATTCTAAGGGGCTAAGTCTTCAATATTGGGCTGAGGCCATAAATTGTGCAAATTACATAGTTAATCGCACCCCCACTAAAGTTCTATGAGGTATAACACCGGAAGAAGCACGGAGTAAACTTAAACCAGATGTAAGTCACTTTCATGTGTTTGGTTGTGAAGCATGGGCTCACATTCCGGATGAAAAATGGAAAGCATTGCAGCCTAAAAGTGAAAAGTGCATATTTGTTGGATATTCAGAAGATGTAAAGGGTTATAGAGTTCTTCAGCCACATTCTCGTGATATAATCATTAGAAGAGATGTTAAATTTGATGAAAATATCTTGGCCTATGAGCCTAACTTGGTGGGTGTGCCATCTTTGTCCTGCGAGCCTGATTCGGCGATTGTTCCTTCTTCTTCTTCTTCCAAATTTCTTGACAGGTTTCCAACTCCAGTTGCTGATGATGACAGTGAGGATGAAAATCCACCTCCACCTACTCATGTTCCTCCAATTGCACCAGCACCAATACTTCCTCGATGGGTCCGTTCAACATGTGAAGCAGCTGGTGATCTTGCTGGTGATCCTAGAGATCAACGTCGAACATGTTCTCAGTTTCAGCGAGCCTCTTCTCTTTTGGTTCAAGTTTCCAAGAATCATGATCCAGAAACTTTTGCAGAAGCTTCAGGAAATCCAGATTGGGATGCAACTATGGATGAAGAATATCGTTCCTTAATGGCGAACGATACTTGGGATCTTGTTCCTCTTCCAAAAGGAAGAAAACTTGTCAGATGTAAATGGATCTACAGAACTAAGTATGCATCAAATGGAAGTGTTGAAAGACTTAAGGAAAGGTTAGTTGCCAAAGGTTTTTCCCAAGTTGAAGGTATTGACTACAATGAAACCTTTGCTCCTGTCGCAAAAATGAATTCCATCTGCCTTGTTCTTTCCCTTGCAACCTTACATAACTAGGAAGTCCATCAAATGGATGTCAAGTCTGCCTTTTTACATAGTAATTTACAGGAGGAAATTTACATGGAACACCCTCCTGGATATGTTCAAGATAACTTTAGCCTTGTCTGTCTCCTTAAGAAATCCTTATATGGCCTTAAGCAAGCTCCTAGAGATTGGTATGCCAAAATGGATAGCTTTCTCCTTGACACTAGTTTTTCTAAATGCCATTATGACCCCAATGTCTATACCAAGAAAGTAGGAAACCATCTCATCATACTTGTTCTTTATGTTGATGATCTTATCCTTACTAGTAGTGACCCTAAACTTATAACCCACGTGAAATCCAGTCTTAAGCAAACTTTTGAAATGTCAAACTTAGGACATTTGCATTATTTTCTTGGTCTCCGAGTCTTGTAAACCAAAGAAGGAATCTTTCTTTCCCAGTATAAGTATGCTTGTGACCTTCTTTGTCGCTTCCACATGGAAGACTGTAAACCAGCCCCTTCTCCCTTCCAGTCTGGAGTCAAACTTTCTGCCACTTGTACTTCCCCTGAAGTAGATGCCACCTTTTATCGTCAGCTTGTTGGTAGTCTTTTATACTTGACTCATTCCCGTCCTTACCTTTCCTTTTCCATTAGTCGTGTTGCCCGTTATATGCAAACTCCTCATGAAATTCATTGGAAAGCAGAAAAAATAATACTTCGATATATTCGAGGTACAATTCAGTTTGGGATTCATTACAATATAGGGGGGAAACCTTTGTTGGTTGGTTTCACTGATTCAGATTAGGCCGGCGATCCTGATGATCGAAAGTCTACTGCAGGTTATTTTTTCAGTCTGGGATCTGTACCTGTCACTTGGGCTTGTAAGAAACAACAAGCTCTTGCTCTTTCTTCAGCAGAAGCAGAATATCGAGCCGCAGTTAATGCCAGTCAGGAAGCTTTATGGCTTCGACAGATCCTTTCAGAGTTTGGATTCGAGCAGCAGCAGCCTACTCCACTTTGGTGTGACAATCAAAGTGCCATCAATCTTGCCAAAGAACCAATTCTACATCAGCGCAGCAAACACATTGAACTACACATGCACTTCATCAAAAATCTTGTTCATGATTGTGTTATTGAAGTGCTCTATTTCCCTACCAATGATCAAGTTGCAAACATCTTCACCAAGTCTCTTACAGAAGCAAAGTTTTCTAAACTTCGATCTATATTAGGAGTTTAGGAATGTGTCCTTAAGGGGGGATAGGCTCTAATGCCTCCTTCCTTCTCCCAATAGTGTCACTTTTGTAAATCCTTCAATCCTACCCCAAGTTGTTCTTAAGGGGGGGATGTTAGGATATTTAGACACTTAGGAGTTAGTTAAGATCAACTTGTGTAATATATCCGTTAGGTAAAAGTGTGTTTCTTTAGTATGCATTTGTAAATATTCTAATCCAACGGTCATGATATGTTCTAGACATTGAGTGATCCAATGGTTCAACTTCTCTTAGATCATACCTACCATTGATCCGTGGATTAACACTCGATTGGTATATGATCTCTATTTAAAGATCATAGAGGGTCCTTCGCTAGTTGATCGATTGTGACAAGCTCATGTAACTTTCTTTCTTTTGCATAATAAATTGCTCCAAGTAGCTATTTGGCTGGGGCCATGGACTGATTACTTCTCGAGGTTTTTAACCACGTGACAAACATCGGTGTGTTGATCTGTGATCTATTTGTGTGAAGCGGTTGCTCAAGATGTTCGGTGTTTTGGGAGTACCCTGTGTACCCGAACAAGCACCAATGTGATAGCTGCAGAAAAAAAAAAGGAAAATTCAAATAGGAAACTTGTCAATGAAGGGTAGAGGAATAACAAAAGTATAATCGAATCAAGGTTTGAACCTCGATGATATTTGGAAAGGCATGAAAGGGTCAAATTAGGAAATAAATGCAGTAATTAAATTGGGAGGGAAACAACGCAACTGAAGAAGACGCACAATTAATGACAAAAGTGGTCGTTAGATTTGCAGAAACAATGCAGGATTTGGTCAATCTATGAGGGATTTGGAAATGATGGTCCAAATATTTCGCATGGAGGGATCTCGAAAGCTATAAAAATGAGTCAAGGGGCATGGGTCGACCCATTGTATTAATTGAGAAGACCAAGAAGCACTAAGAGAAGTAGAAGAGAAGAGCGGAGAGTAAGGGAAAAGAGAAGTAGAACAGTAGCCATGTCACAGATAATTTCGAGCACTAGTACACAAGGATCGCCAAGAGAAAACACACCGATTGTAGAAGAACAACTGGAGATAGCAACTGCACTAGAGAAATCATTCAGGAAGAAAAGGACTGCAATTAGGTTGATCACTCCAAAACGCAGGACTCAAATCACTCATAATATGACAAGGAAGGGTGCAGCAGAGGTAAAATTTGGCTCGTCGACGACGACGAAAGAAGACACGATAGTGAGGGGTAAACCTCAAGGAGCATCGGTAGATGACATCCCAGGGTATGTACCACCAAGAAATCAATGGGAAAAGGTGGTACGAGTAAATAAGAACCAGAAGTATGCCATTGAGATGTCGGCGACACCCTGAGGATCCCATGTGACAATGAACATCGTGCCGAAGCTACAAAAGCTTCAGTATAATGACCACAATATTATGGCATACCCAGAATGCACAAAGGAGACATATGAGCATAGGGCTCACAGCAACACGAGCCCAATAATGAGAGAACCGATGCAATGGGCATTGGGACTGCAGTGGTCTGGGATACTATCTGTAGTAGGGT
Organism: Pseudotsuga menziesii; assembly: GCA_001517045.1. NCBI lineage: Eukaryota > Viridiplantae > Streptophyta > Pinopsida > Pinales > Pinaceae > Pseudotsuga > Pseudotsuga menziesii. The sequence continues at coordinate 71,182 of LPNX010815055.1, read as the reverse complement.
TAAATCCCTAGGTATGTGCAGAAGCACCTACCTTCCGTGTATAGGACGGCAGGATAGAGTCTTTGGATGGAGAAGTACCTACAACAAATTGTTAGAGGTAACAGAGAAAAACCTGCAACAAAAATGTCAGAAATCATAGCATATACATCTAAATAACCTACGAACTAAAAGAACAAAAGAAATGGGACCATATACCTTCCATTTGGTTTTCAAATGGGGTCACCATGCCCAGGCTCAAGAAGTTGCCTCTTCACAAGGTTGGATGGTTTGGAGCAAGGATCAACACACAAGAAGTTTAGCTAATGGAGGAGATGAAGTGAAGGGACTGAGTGGCTTGAGAATGATGCTTTCTCAAGGCACTCATGCGGGCATAATAATAGTAGGAAGAAATGGACATGAATTGAAAGTGACCCCCACCCTTGTATTTATATATTTTTTTCTTGTTTTAGGGTTTCTAGCCCCTGGTCAGGGTTTTAAGCCCTTTTCACCTCTTTCTTAGCTCCCTTTGGGGTTTTTAGGCCCTTTTAGGGTTCTTAGCCCCCTTTTTGAGGGATTTATCCCCTTTGTGAGATATTTTGGCTCTTTTGTGGGTTTTTAAGACCCTTTTTGATATTTTTTGAGTCTTTGAGGGGAAAGCATAGGTTAAAATAGGATGTGAGGGTCAACAAGGGTTAGGAAATGGATGTCTTCATGTGGTGCTGACCATATGGAGCAATTTGGGTAATTTTTTGGCTTAACAGATTGCCCCCTGATTTGTGAGGGCAAGAGCTCATCGTATGGTTTACGGACATCATAGGATCTCTGGGGAGAGGCAGTGCTTCCTGGTTTGGGACATGGTGGATTTGGTTTTGTATTAATGTTGGTTCCCATCAATGGGTGCGATACAAATAATATGTGACATGTATATGGACGAGGCAGGAATACCCATGCTCGTAACAATGTCAAAATAATAGTGTGATCAAAGATCTCGAACACAAGAGCTGATCATGTACAAATGTTGTTACATAATGGTTGCCTCAATGAGAGGCTCAATACAATACTGATCTGAAGAACTAATAGATTGGACCCATGGAATTCTAATGGAATGCAATATCTTCCTAACTGATGACCTGCTGGATCTGGAAGTTTACATAAGTGTAAGGACTTACTGACAGAGAGTCAGAGTATCTGTGGTACAATATGCCACATCAATCATGAATCTATACAGAAGCACTGCTATGGGGTTTCTGAACACGGTCTCCGATGGAACCCGGTAATCACAAGGGAAATGAACATGTCTTGGTCCCTTAATAGATTCATCAATGTGCCAGATTAAGGTGACAACCAAGGTCTTCGACCAAATACTACATGGACCAATACCCTGTACGAATCTCAATGGTGCAATGTGTTGATGTAATTGTAACTTCGGAATGTATTCACTTGTATTTCTTATCTATTGTAACCCGATGTTCATTCCGGGATGTATTGTAATGTATTTGAGTCATTTCATACCCCGATGTTTATTCCGGGAAGTTTCTATAATGAGAAAGTCATGTCAAGTCATTGTGTGTAACCCTCTTATTGGTCAAGGGTTAAAGTCCCCATAGTTGTGGGGCCCTTGGGTTATTAGACTATCCTAGTGAAGTAGACCCTAGGTGAGTCATTGTAAGTCGAGGCAATAGTCCCCACCATTTTGTTACCCTCCTATTGGTCGGAGGAGGCAAATTCCCCACAAGTGGTGGGGCACTAGGGTTATTAGACACTCCTAGAGATGTCGGCTCTATTAAGTAATTGTTAAGTAAGGACGACATGTTGGAGTGCACTTCAAGTGAACGAAAGAATATAAATAGAGAGTGAGAGCCTCTCTATTTATCACTTGCAACACACATCACTCACTCACTCAAGTATGGCGCATTAGTGAGGAAGGAAATACACTGGGACTAGACAAGAAGAAGACTACTGCTGTCGGGGGTGCATCTTACTGTTTTCTGGTTTTACCATTTTGGTGCTGATTCTATCTCTGAGGAAGTTGCGGGGTTTTCTCCATTTATGGTTTCCCCGATCAAAACTCTTTGTGTCTCTTATCTCTTGTGATGTGCTTATGTTTTATTGTTGTGCTTGTTATTCTCTCAGTGAAAAGATCCTAAGATCATAATGCTAGCTTATATGATGAAAAACTAACATGGTATCAGAGCTAACCTGAGAAGAAGACATTGTGTAGCTATAGAATCTATGGATTCTTACTTTTTGGGTCTCTCTCCACAATCTATCAGCAAAAGTATGCTAGGCTGACTCTCCATTGAAGGGCGCATCTTTCTGTCGAAGAGAAATTCGATTCTGAGCATTTTCAGTTTTCGATGCAAAAATTAGGGATTTCTATAGAAGAGGAATTTTTGAGTGAGACCAGCATAGAATTTTTATCCTCATCAAAACTGAATTTTAGAGACCCGGATCAAGAAATTTGGTTGGGTGAAACTACAGGAAAGTCAAACCCTAGTTTGACCCCAAGCTAGAAAAACCCTAAATACTAAAACTGATAAGTTTTGGTACAGTCGCTATATTTCGAGGTTGGAAAAGTATCAAAAGCTGAAAATTGCAGAGGCCGAAGATAAAATCCTGATGAACACTGTATCCAAACATCAGACTCAGATTCTCTGTATTCCAGGAGATATGATCTCTCAAAGTTAGGTTTCCATCCTCTTCCAGAATTCATCCCTAAACAGGACATCTGGGGAGATATGCAATATCTTGGGCTACAGAGGTCAAAATCGAATTTATAAAGATGTTTCAGAAAGGGCACGGACTTTAATTTCAGTTGTTTGAATATCAGACTCAGAATATTAACCTGTGACATGTGGCATGACGTACAACTTCGCTGTTCTAAACAGTCCTGTAACAGGTAATCTTGGGAAAAGGATCATAAATCCAAAATGGTGAAACAAATTCTGATGAAACCTATGTTGTTGGATCAGGGACATGCAAGGTTACTTCAGTGAGAAATTTATGACACATAGGAGCCACAATTTCGGAGATATAACAAAAACAGTAACAGGAATTTCTACAGAAGAAATTGGAAAATTAGGGCTTCCTATTCCGGGAGCTTCCCTCCACTGTTTTCAGAAAAGGAGTACATTGGACAGGACCATTTGAAGAGATATATCTGTATATCCAATCAGATCTGAAAGATTCTAAGTTTTGAAAATTAGGGTTTCTGTGACAACCCTAGATCCGCTAGCTTCGGAACCAGGACGGACACCTCAAATCGGTGAGATCTAATCCTTTGCTATTTTCATTTGAGGTTCTCATTTCAAAGTGATCTATCACATCAGCTTGATGATAAGCTTGGTGAAGTTGAACAACTTCCAAGCATGGAAGTATATGATCTCTATGAAGAACATGAATTGGACACCTACATGAGTAGAGAGGTTCCAGTTTCAGAGGGAGATGAGGCTAGAAGCCTTACACAAGAAGAACTTTGTCAAGTCCAAGAAGATCATGGTTGATTCAGTCATGGATCAACTTGTACCACAAGTGTCTTCCCTAAAGACACTGAAGATGCTTGATTCCTTGACCAAGCTATTTAAAGGGAAGAACATAAATCAGAATATGACCTTGAGAAACCAGTTGAAGAATGTGAAGATCCAGAATGCAGAGACCATGCAGTCATAAGAGTCTCTCAAATCAAGAACAACTTGAAGCGGTAAAAGAAGAAGTGAAGAATGCAGAAGTGGTGATGGCCACCTTGAATAGCCTCCCAAGATTGTGGAATTCATTCATTCAAGGAATGTGTTCCAGAAGGAAGTGATTACTTTTAGTAGACTCTGGGAAGAAGAAGAAGCTCGACTCATAAGAAGAGAAGAGAAGATGGAAGCAAATGAAGATCAAGCTCTCAAAGAAGATACCTCAAGCAATGAGGAATATGATGAACTCAACTCTTGAAGAATATCTTATCCACCTTAGCATTTGGATAAGAAACGTTGCTATCATGAATGAAGAAGACGATGAAGCTGAAGACTCAAGAAGGAGTATACCCACGAAACAAATAAAGATACGTATTCAATTGTCATTTCATTGTTTTGTTACGCATTTGTTTATATTCAATTAATGTATTATGCATGATAGAATGCTTGCATTAATGACAATATACTACTAATATGCATGTGATGGGTAAGTAGCTCATGGTGCTATACAACTCTCCATTGCTACTTATCTAGAATGAAACCTCTTTGCTGACATATTGGATTAGTGCACAATCTCAATGTTGTCCTGGTAGAGATGGAAGGCATCTAGAAAGTTTCAATGAGATATGGATGACTGTTGTATTGGCTAAAGTAGTTGCATGATCATATATTTATGCATAAGTGTTTGCCAGTATAAATATTCCTTATGAAATGTTCTAACCATACAAATGCATTTGACTTGTAGGAAAGATTGCATACATAATCACCTACAACCAAAGAAGAATGAAGACTTGTTCCAAAGAACAAGTGACGACATTTCAAAGACAAAGAATAATATGACGAATACAATGACATCATTGATATAGAACCTTCCAGCCATGAAGAAGTAACCAAGAAGAAATGGAAGACCAGTTCAAGAAGAATGATGTCTAGGATGCAGTATCAATACATGAAGAGAAGTTTGTAGCTCCATCATGCAATAGATGGAAAAATCGTGGGATACAAAGCAAGATTCGTAGCACGAGGCTTCTCACGAAAGGAAGGCCTAGACTACGAAGAGACATTTGCAGCTAGTAAGAGTTGAGAGACATACATGATGAGATTGATGAAGATCTTAACCTTTGCTACAAGGTTGAAGATGCAAGTCCATACACTAGATAGTCACATAGAATATTAGTAGCATAGGAAGCTACTTGTCACTCCGGTACAGAATGTTTTCAGTGCATAGAGCACAGAAGACAGAGGGAGTATGATGCTTCGCTTCAGAGGGAGTGACTACAGAAGATCTAAGGTTCGACTTGGTACGACAGGATGGGCAGATTATTGATGACTCTAGGCTTTACTGAGAGTAAAGTGGATTCCAACCTTTGCTTCAAGGTTGAAGGCGGAAGACCAGTGATGTTCCTGTTATGTGTTGATGCACTATTGTTGTAAGCATGGAGGTGTGGCAGAGTGTGGATGGAATCTTCCTTGGACAAGGAAAGTATGCAGTAGAGATCCTGAAGAGGTTTGGGATGATGGAATGCAAGACTATGGCCACACCTATGGCATCGAACCTGAAGCTATTGAATGATGCTTCATTAGAGACGGTTGATGCTACGATGTATCGTCAGATGATTGGGTCCTTGATGTACCTGAGACCAGATATTTTCTTTGCTGTGAACATATTGAGACAGGTTCACCTGATGGTTTCAAAGCATGCAGGGGTACAGTTGATTATGGGCTCAAGTACGATGCGAATCAAAAGATTAACCTAGAGGGTTATGTTGATTCAGATTGGGTAGGCAGTGCCATCGACAGCAAGAGTACTTCAGGATGTTGCTTCAGTATGGGATCAGGTGTGATCTCTTGGTTTAGCAGGAAGCAATCCTGTGTGGCACTGAGTACAGCTGAAGCAGAATATGTCGCAGCTTGTTCAGCTAGTTGTGAGGCAGTATGGCTACGGAAGCTACTGTCTGATATATTTGATCTCCAGTTGAATGCTACTTGTATACATTGTGACAACCAGAGTTGCGTGAAGTTGTCATAGAATCCAGTGTTCCAGGACAATTCGAAGCATATCAAGATCAAGTATCACTATATCAGGGATATGGTGCAGAGAGGAGCAGTGAAGCTCCAGTATGTTGCGATGGAGGAATAGATAGCTGATGTATTGACAAAGCCATTAGCTAGGGTGAAGTTCAAGTACTTCAGAGAGAGACTTGGTATTCTCTAGATTGAGGTTCCCTCCAAGAGAAAGTGATGAGATCCAAAGCCATTCTGACGAGCAGGTCAGATGTAAGGGCTGAGCCATTCTGTCATGGTGAGAGGATTCAGTTCCTTCCATGTCAGATATGAGTGCTAGAGATCCAAAGCCATTCTGACGAGCAGGTCAGATGTAAGGGCTGAGCCATTCTTTCATGGTGAGAGGATTTGGTTCCTTCCATGTCAGATATGAGTGTTGACTGCCATTCTGGGAATGGAGGAACCTGGTCAGTTACCAGGAACACTCAGTCAGGGACTGAGAGAGCCATTCTGACGAGCAGGTCAAATGTAAGGGCTGAACCATTCTGTTCATGGCTAAAGGATTTAGTTCCTTCCATGTCAGATGTGAGTGTTGGCCATTCTGTCGAGAAGGACAGATGTAAGGGCAATTGCCACTCTCCAAGAGAGTGGAGGAACCTGGTCCGTTACCAGGTAGCTCAGTCAGGGACTGGGGGCCATTCTGATGAGGGTGTAGGATTCAGTTCCTACCAGGTCAGATGTGAGTGCACAAATCTTTCATCACTGTGGTAGGATGAGTTCTGGCCTGGGTGAGAGTCGTTCATCATTGTGGTAGGATGTGTTCCGGCCTGGGTGAATGTGTGGAAAGCTTTCATCATTGTGGTAGGATGAGTTCCGGCCTAGGTGAGAGTCATTCATCACTGTGGTAGGATGTGTTCCCGCCTGGATGGATGTGCCATTCTGACGAGTAGGTCAGATATAAGTGCAGAGCCATTTCACAGATGTTAGTGATGTGATGTCCTATCATGCTGGTGAATGTGAGTGCTGGGCCTTTCTGATGTGATTTTAGTTTACTACATGATCAGATGTGAGTGCTGGGTGTGCCTTTCTGACGAGCAGGTCAGATGTAAGTGCTGGGCGAAGACCTACCTGGTGGTTAGGCCTACAACTAGCATGAAAAAGGGCTGGCTCTGTAGAACTTCCTATGACGAGATAGTACACACATGATGATGACCAGAGATGATCCAGATCGAGCTATGATCCAGATCTAGTTATGATGTCTCCGAGAGATCTAGATCGAGTGATGATCCATATCCAGTCCAGTGATGTTGATCCAGATCGAGAGATGATCCAGATCCAGTGATGATGTTCCATGATGATCCAGATCCAGTGATGATGCTCCATGATGATCCAGATCGAGAGATGATCCAGATCCAGTGAAGATGACTTACAGATGAAGATGACTTATAGATAAAGATGACTTGAAGATGAAGATCACTTTGAAGATGACGAAGACCTGACGATGACCTAAATGATACAGAGAAGAAGACTTGTGCTGATAAATTGTGTGAAGAGAATACCTTCCTAGTTAAGAGGAATTGTTGATGTAATTGTAACTTCAGAATGTATTCACTTGTATTTCCTATCTATTGTAACCCGATGTTCATTCCGGGATGTATTGTAATGTATTTGAGTCATGTCATACCCCGATGTTTATTTCGAGAAGTTTCTATAATGAGAAAGTCATGTCAAGTCATTGTGGGTAACCCTCTTATTGGTTAAGGGTTAAAGTCCCCATAGTTGTGGGGCCCTTGGGTTATTAGACTATCCTAGTGAAGTCGACCCTAGGTGAGTCATTGTAAGTCGGGGCAATAGTCCCCACCATTATGTTACCCTCCTATTGGTCGGAGGAGGCAAAGTCCCCACAAGTGGTGGGGCACTAGGGTTATTAGACACTCCTAGAGATTTCGACTCTAGTAAGTAATTGTTAAGTAAGGCCGACATGTTGGAGTGCACTTCAAGTGAACGGAAGAATATAAATAGAGAGTGAGAGCCTCTCTATTTATCACTTGCAACACACATCACTCACTCACTCAAGTATGACGCATTAGTGAGGAAGGAAATACACTGGGACTAGACAAGAAGAAGACTATTGCTGTCGGGAGTGCATCTTACTGTTTTCTGGTTTTACCATTTTGGTGTTGATTCTATCTCTGAGGAAGTTGTGGGGTTTTCTCCATTTATGGTTTCCCCGATCAAAACTCTTTGTGTCTCTTGTGATGTGCTTATGTTTTATTGCTGTGCTTGTTATTCTCTCAGTGAAAAGATCCTAAGATCATAATGCTAGCTTATATGATGAAAAACTAACACGATGATGTTGTTGAATTCGAGCACGTGAGACACAACCATCTCGAGAGGCACTAAGTACTCCTCTCAAGTGGTCCAAGGAACTCATCTATGGGGTTAATGAAACCATGATACAAGGACCTCTGGGTCTATCCTCTGGAATAGATGTGTTGTCGTCGACAGAGGGAGACCTGCAACTGACCAAGGCGATGATGTTTCCCTGACAAGAAGCGCGAGGGAGATAACCAAAGATATGAGACAATCTGGGGAATGACACACTGAATGGGGAAACAGGGGCAGGGAATCACGGGGGACTCAAACTTCCTTTGTTCAGAGTATGACGGTAGGGCTAACCAGGAAACAAGTGAAACAAATTCAAGGGAAAGGGATCATTGCTGTTATAATGGAAATGTAACTCCAGATGGGAAATTATTTGGGGAGGCAGATACTTTTGGTATTCATGGGATCCAAGGAAGACTCATTGCAAAATACTCTGAACAAAGGTGACCCAAAGAGGGGGAATGCTGCCAAACTGTAACACATGGAGTGGTTCCTAAAGACATCGTTATGGTACGATCTCATGGATTTTTAGCGAGCCCAAGAAAGTAAATGCTCAATGGTGATTTCAATTTTATAGTGTCTGAAAGCATGAAGAAGACTCCATTAGGGTCTCTTTTTCTTTGATAGTCTCTTGTGCTCGAAAAAGGATAAAAATGTACATAGCAAAGCTCGTCCATCCTTTAGGGGATGGGAGACTTCTTTACCGTTGGTAGTCTAATTAGGTCTGAAAAGGTTAAACCTATACTAATTGGACGGTTATTCAGATACTTTTACGAGCATGAACGGAACCAATTTTGCTCGGCGATCTTTCTTGATGAGAAGGATGGAAAAGAGCTTAAAGACAACCCATGGTGATATTTTTCATAAAGTTCGGTCCCAATGCCTGAGAAAGCATAAAAGGATGCAGAGGGAAACGTTCTTGGCTTGAATGTGCCAAAGTGGTCCTTTTCATGTGGTAGTCTATACAAGGCTGCAAAAGGAGATAAACGAGACTTTGTAGATGCCCTTTCCTATACTTTAACTAGCGAGAAATAAAGAAAGGGCGCTCGACAATCTTTTCATTCTTTTAAGAGTCAGAAAAATGCTTAATAGAAACTTCACTATGGTCAACCAAGCCGGGGGCACTAGTGGTGCCCCATGGCGGGACAGTGAAAGGTGCTCAAAGGTGACCAACCATGCATCACAGATGGAGAAGGTGGCTCCTGAACATACCAATACATGCATGGGATGGTTCACGGCAGAGGCACACAAATTGATGCAGAAGAGGCACGTGAATCGACGCGGTAGAGACACACAAATTGAGGTGACCTCCGGGAAAAATTACGGAGAATCATGTGTAAACATCCCATACCAACTTAGGGTGGACGGATTAAACTACATACTGAGTACTCACACGAGAGTGTGACAAGCACAAGTTCGAAGAAAGTTATGTGCCAAATGCATACAAAATGACGTGACTTCTGAGAAATGGTCTGAAAAATCAAGTATTTAAACATGAGATGATGGTCTCATGAAAAGAGAGAGGGCGAAAAACTGAACCCTAGAAGGTGTGAGGGGTGTCTCAAACAGACTCCAGATGAATCTGACTAGCATCTAATGGTGCTGCCCCTATTGCAGTGATGCACAGGGAAAATATAGACCAAATGGGGGGCTATGGGTATGGACCTGAGAATTAGTAGGGAGGGAGGCATTCTAGAAGGTCGTTTCTCGACCCAGGAGCTTTTCACACAATGGTGACAGCTTCCTATTCTGGTAGAGGATGATCCATACGTGAGCGTGGAAAACTGGGGAGATATGGAGAGGCCTCGACCTCAGGATAGGTCTAGGGGCCTGATGATATGCTAGCATGGTGGTAGCTATATCACATGTGCGACATACTGTGTGCATGTGCAGATGTGGGACCGAACCCCCCAGTGGGATACCAGCGTCAACGCAAGGGTAGGGATCATATCTACCTACTCACATTAAAATTATGCAATGGAGTTCTACAATGGAGTCACTATGACTAGATGTGGAATGACTATTGGAGGGGGTCACCAACTTATGGTAAAAATGATGCAAAACAAAAAGAAAAAACTACACTATAAGTGACTCAAGGTGGTTATATCAGTCATAGAATGTCTTGAGGTAGAGCCTGTTGTGAGGCTTCTTCAAGAGGCAACGGTTATGCTCTCTTGCCGAGACGAAGGATGTTGGCAAGGCGGGGTGACGGAATATGGTCTTTTATGGGAAGAACCGATTCCACACTATGGTTTAAAAGGAATGGGGTAAAACTGGAGGCAGTCTTACAGATATCTCCGTCATCACGTAAGTGGTGCCGAGATAGATCAAGTGGATCTTCCATGGCCAATGAGACGGGAGGGAAACTGGTGCTAGAGAACATGTAAATGGTATTGGTTTTCTGAGGAAGGAGTCAGAGGGTGGATTTCCTCAATAACGGTGATCTCAGATTCAAGGGAGTGTTTCCGAAGATTACTCAGAGCAGTTCGAAACTCGGCCAAGTCTTGGCAGTGGTGAGAATGGTTTCCATACAAACCACAAAGGGTGCATGCATGGTTTTTCCTCAAAGAATTTTTCTTGGCCATTGGCAAATTCGAAAGGTCGACTACCGGAGCGTTCTTCGTCGTATCCATGGCATCTAAGTGTGTGCAAAGGAAGGGGATTTCAGGACAGTTTTGGGTTGCGTGACCCTGTACATCGCACACGACGCATGATGGAGTCTGTCAAGGTTCAGTTGTTGCTTTAGTGTTCTTTCCCCTAGCCCTCTTTGGGTGGGGTGTGGCTGGTGCAGGTGCGGAAGGTGGCTTATGTGGGGCAGGAGGGGGGTCTGTCTCGATTGCAATGGGTTGAACGGTAGTCAACCCAACCTGGGGAATTGGAGGTTGTGCAGGTGGTTCGAGGTACTACACAGGGATCCCCAATGTGAAATTGGGTAAGTTTAGAGTATCCATCACTGGCTTGCTCATAATGTCGGGTGGAGGGAAAAGGAAAGGAATGTATGGACTGGGAGAGAGCCCCAGTAATTCACTGGAAACTGCATTTAAGGATGCATCTACAGATGGGTTTGCAGCTATGGTTGCGGATGGGGATGCGGCTGCGGCTGCAATTGGGGTTTGAGTGCAATAGTGCTGGATGAGAGCATGCGTAAATTGGAATTCTGGGATCTCCGTTGTCCAAATCAAATGTCATCAACTTGGAGTCGTAGGGATCTATGGAATCAAGCACGGCTAGCAATGCTTTTCGCTATGGCGAACACGTTTTAGTACTTCGAGAGCGAACATGGTCATAGGTGACTGAGCCAAGTCATCAATGATGTTATAGTTCAATGCGGTTCTAGCCCTGGCATTGTTGGCAATCCACCGCATGGGGGGTCGTGGGGGGAAAGGGGGTAAGTGAAGAGGTATGTTGGTTGTGTTGGACGTGAACACCGCTGATGGGTTAGTGGTTTCAGTATTGGATCCATACTGATTTCGCCCGGTCTGCAAATTGATCTCTTCAGTTGTCATGGCTAGCAGGTGGTGAACACCTATCTCTGTCGGTGAAGGTGTGGCAGGGGCTGCGGGAGCAGGTGGGGGCACAGGTGTGGTTTCTACTAGTCCTTAAAGAGGTAACGGGTTTTGGAGCACCATGGGTGGAGGGCCTGGTGGTGTTGTATTAGGTTGAGCTTGAACTTCTGTATTGGTACTGCACTGAACTTTGTTATGAATGACCTGCTTCACGTGAGCCATGAAGGGGCATTCGTATGTATAATGACCGTAGACGTCACATAGACTGCACGGCTGGTTGGTCTGTAATGGAGCGTTTCATCTAGGTGGCTTGAGTTGTTGGGGGTTTTAGGATGTCGGACTAGCGTCAGTATTGTTAGGAGGATTTGTCTATTGGCTACCTCCTTGTGGTTGGTTGTTCCCCCTATTTCTGGCTCGGTTTTTTCTGCCTTACCCTTGTTGGTTATTGGGGGTAGGTTGGTTGGGACGATTTTGCTAAGAAAAAACTTGTCCCGTGGGAATGGGTGGAGCTGGAGCAGGGGATGGAGCGACCTTCATGGGTGGTGCATAGTAGACAGGAGGAACTAGGGGGGCAAAAAATCCGGTCATTTACCCTGAATACTATTGTGTCGGCCAAGTTGGTGCATGGACATGTTGTTGTGGCACAGGTTGTACGTAGGAGGTTGTGGCTCCGGAATGAGACATCATCCTTGAGTAGTCAGGAGCTTGGTTTGGGTGGGAAACACTAGGGGTGTTTCTTGGGTGTGGTGGCATCATAGGCTATGCTGCATGGTGTTACGAGTGATGGGAGACAGAGCCTATGATGCCATTTGTGGCATGGGATGCCCCCGGTGCATCGCGGTAGGAGGTGTCAGCATGAGGAGCATCAGGAAGAATGGTGTACAAGTATCTTGACTGAGCATAAATTAAATCAAATTGTTGTGCCTTCAAGATGGCCTCTTCCTCGGACTAGGGGCGCTCGGAGGCAACGTCCTTGGCTATGGGTGGTAGCAAGGTCTTCAAAAACCAATCAAGGAAGATCATGTTGTCAAGCTTGATCTTGCATAGGTTAAGACGTCACCGCCACTCACGGATGTGGTTGGTTATGTGAGTCGCAGTGTTTTGGTGGCAAGATAGCATGATTTATACACCCTCATCATAACAGACAGGGAGTTGGAAATACTGCAGGAACATGAAGGCCAAATAATTGAAGTCCGGATAGGAGGCTTGAGGTAGCTCTATGTACCATTTGGTTGTGGTACATGTAAGGGTGCGTTGGAATAGTCTTATTCTAATGGAATCATCTACGATGTTATTCGATGAGCACCATAGATGAAACTCATTATGTGGTTTTGGGGGCACTCCCCTACCTTCCCTTCAAACTTTGGAATGTCTGAGGGGATTTTGGTAGGCATGGTAGGCCAACGGGCTTGATGATAGATTGGGTCGTTGGTTAACCTGGCTAGATTAGGAAAGTTTAGGCGAGCCATGTATGAGGGGGGTCAGCAATGGTGCCAGGATTTACAGGAGCGTTGTGTCCTTGTGTGACTGGGGATACTTGAAACTAACTTCCTGCAACGGGTATAGTCGAAACAGTAGTGGAGGGGTCACTACCCCCAGGCTCGAAAGGTGGCACTGTGGGAATCACATAAGCTAGTATAGGGCCACCACTATTGGGTAGCGGACTGATCACAGTATTCCCAGCGATACTAGGACCTTCGGTTAGGATGTTGGCCGTGATGGGGGGCAGGGATGTAGGTCCACTACCAATCATCCCCCGCGGAGAAGGGATTGGGGTTTACGTCAACCATGGAGCTGGACAGTGCGGTGTGTGGATGAGGCTCGCATTGGTAGGAATATGAGTCTGAGTCAGAGGATGTGCGTCCTTCTGATGATGAATGTTGTTGAGAATGGTCTCGACGGTGCTGGTTCAAAGCCCCAAACTGAGGGGACTCCCCCCTGAGATGAGAGGAGGATCATAGTGGATCAATGGTGTCTCTCTAGTAGTAACCGGTAATGAAGATATGGACCCCGGTTTAATGGATTCCTAGTGGATTACAGGTGGTCACTAGACCACCAAGACTGCTAGAAGACAATGCTTGTATTTTTCCTCACAGGTATTACTAGTCAATCGGTAGGGGTCGTTGGCCCATTTCGCTTGGAAGGTCCTCTCGTTGGCCAGCTACTTTGGGGTTCTTATGGTACTCCTCATAATGCATTTTAGGGCATAGCCCAAGAACTTACCATAGTTAAGGTGGTTGAGACTTATGTCGTCAAACCACAAAGTTTTGCATTAAGTAAATTGGTTACTTTTTAAAGGTTAACTTGGGGTCATGAACCGAGTTTGGTTGAATTAAAATGGTGTGGTTGTGTGCACTTCTGTGAATGAGTTTTGTTTATTTTAAATTATTTTGCAGTTATGTGGTAAGCAAGTGGTTTTGGTTTTTTGTGTATAGATCAAACAGTGGGAAACCTACTATATGTAAAGCCAACAAAATGAACAGAACTGGAGTGCAACTTAAACTGTGAAAATGTAAATCTGTAACGTGTCTACCCTATTTTTGTATTCCTATAATCCAGGAAGGATTGTTGGGCTCTCATCAAAGTGGGAATAAGCACAGTCGTAGATCCACAGGTCACTCCTCAAGCGCAAGGTTGCTCAACAGGGAGGACGTGAACGCCATGAAACCCCCAATGCTTTCCACCCCGTCTAGCTTCCAAGGTACTTGTTTTTAATGGACTAAAGAAATTACAAATATAGGTGCCTATTACTACACTTGTTCAACCCTCCATCTTATCTCAGAAGACCTCAGAGGGTAATGAGTAAGTAGAGGAGGAAGGGCTGGACAAGGAGGTTAATTCCCAATGTATTTAATTATGAAAAACTGAAGGTAAACTGGTATGAAATTAATCAGAATAGTAAGCATATTGGCATTTAACTAGTTAATCAAACAGGCAACTGAATGTAAAGATCACTTGAATTGTTATGTAGATTTGCATTTAAACAGTTAATCAAACAGGCAGTCGAATGCAAAAGAAACTGAAAAAATAGCTAGGTCACTTCTGTTTACAGGACAGCGGCGACTTGGTCGCATAGACAGTCCAAACAACAGCGGCAGGGGAAAAGGAGGAAGGGACAGTGCCCTGTGGGGTAGGTCGCTCGTTTCGGGCCTAAACAGGCGACTAGGTCGCTCAAAAAGCTGAAACAAAAGCTTGGGATCGCTCAAAAAGCATAAACAAGAGAGACTAAGCTCCTGGGAGGCCAAGTCACACTTAATAGGCCAAACCAAGTGACTGGGTCGCACTTAATGGGACAAAATGAGCGACTGGGCCGAATATATATATATATTGAGACTGGGTTGCTCCTGTAGGGCCAGAATAGACGATTAGGTTGCTTCTTTCAGCTCGAAACAGGCGACTCGGCCTGAAAACAAGAAAATTTATAAACGGAGTCAGGTACGGCTGACAGTAACTAGTATTGGGGCTGAATGGAATCGGATCGGTCCTCTAAGGGCTCGATCAGGTGCGAAAATGAAATAAAAGCAACAAAAACTTAAAGAATACTAGGGATCTTAAGGGATCGACCCAGTGGAGTCACCAATCTATAGTAGGGTTAAAGCCCTAGCTACGTGCAGAAGAACCTACCTTCCATCTATAGGATGAAAGGATAGAGTCTGTGGATGGATAAGTACCTGCAGCAAATTGTTAGAGGTAAACAAAGAAAAACCTGCAACAAAAATGTCAAAAACCATAGCATATACATCTAAATAACCTACGAACTAAAAGAACAAAAGCAATGGGACCATATACCTTCCAATTGGTTTTAAAATGGGACCACCATGCTCGGGCTCAAGAAGTTTCCTCTCCACAAGGTTGGATGGTGTGGAGCAAGGCTCAACACACAAGAGGTTTAGCTAATGGAGGAAATGAAGTGAAGGGAGTGAGTGGCTTGAGAATGATGGTTTCTCAAGGCACTCATGCAGGCATAATAACGGTAGAAAGAAATGGAAATGAGTTGTTAGTGACCTCCACCCTCTTATTTATAGCTTTTTTTCTTGTTTTAGGGTTTTTAGACCCTGGTCAGGGTTTTAAGCCCTTTATGCCTCTTTCTTAGCTCCCTTTGGGATGTTTAGGCCCTTTTAGGGTTTTTAGCCCCCTTTTTTACGACTTTAGCCCCTTTGTGAGCTATTTTGGCTCTTTTGTGGGTTTTTAAGCCCCTTTTTTTTAGCCTTTCAGGGGAAAGCATAGGTTAAACAAGGATGTGGGGGTCAACAAGGGTTAGGAAATGGATGTCTTCATGTGTTGCAGGCCATATGGAGCAAGTTGGGTAATTTTTTGGGTTGGCACTATCCATTATCCATATGCCACACTTCGGAAGGTCACCAGAAGTCAACGCATGTGTGAAATAGTTGTTGGCATGTTTTCATGGAGGGTGTCTGTGGTTTGGGACAAAGGTCCATGTTACCGTTGATTTGATTTCTTGCATCATAATCCTCCCCAAGGAGTTGATCTATCCCAATATTTCCACGAGAAGGACAATGACAATAAATTGGCAGTGAGACTATGGAAGAAATACGGTGTGGTGAAAGACAAACGAGCATACATTATTGACACTATTAATGACAAGGATGTTCGTGTCGGAGAAAAGTTATCGAAGGTGAAAATAGTATGGAAGAATCAACCCAATCAGTGTACATCGGGGGTGATTGCATCTGCGGAGCAGTGCGCAACAGGAATACATATGAATTGGTCGTTGTTTTTGTTAAATGATTTGATGGAGGATGTTGCATTGGCTCAAGAGGTAGGGAACCCATTCCCCTACTCTTGGTTTCTTATACTCATCGCATTAGTTGGCTGGATGGATCCAACTCATTATCAAGGGATGGAATTTGACGCGGTTAACGTATGTCGAGGTGCAAGATATAAGAAATTATGGGCGTTCGAAGATAAAAAGCGGTAGATCGACAACAATGTGCAGTTCTACCCATACTTAGATGCGTTAAGGGATGAAGCAGTGAAGGTATCGCATCTCACAAATGCAGCTGTGAAGAAATACCATAATATATAAAGGTTGGCGATGGGACCTTATGCAATACACATCCAGGCACAGCGAGACCCAGAAAGTCAATGGCTTATGACCCCTGATGAAGAGTTGGATGCCATCATAGCAGATTCGCTAATGGAGTGCCAAGTTGCAGTGAATGATGAGGACATGTTGGATCCAGGAGATGGGCCATCGGTGGATGTCCTAAAAGAACCAGAAGTGTCAAAGGAGTCTGAAGAAGTAGAAAATTTTCGGGATGAAGTTTCATCCACAACTCCAACAAACTCAGAGTTGGGGAGGCAACAGGAAGAAACAAGAACAAAGCATTGCTTCGAGCAAGGGGAATCGAGCAGTACCGTAGGGATATCTGAGAAACATATGAAAAATGTACTAACTTCGATCATTACGACGATGATATAGAGTCAAGCAAAGATAACGCAACATGCTAAGGGGTACTTCCACTAGGTTATCGACTTATTGTAAACATTAACCAATGCAGTATTGGAGTCAAAGGTAGCACAAGATGGAACACTACAAAGAGCGGTCGAGGTGGAGAGTGGAAAGAAAGTATAGATAGTATATATATTGTCATGAGAAATTACAACCGGGAATGAGGATTTAGATGTAACACTGAGAGGATTTGACTTGGTTGGTGTCAACCTCAATGAACTTCAGATGCATATGTTGCAATGGATCCAGCACGAAGCAAGTTAGGAGATTAGCGACCAGGAGGTGACAATGCATTATTAGCTGGTCCAGTCGAGGAAGGAGGCAAAGAGAACTACAACATAATTACAATGACTAAAGGCATAAAAATAAGTTTTGATAGAAGAAAGGATGAAGGCATTCGATGAAAGGTAGCGGCTAGAAAGAGCAATCGCGCTGGCATGCAAAGAAATAACGGAGATCACTCTGGATATGTTTGTTGAGGAAAAAGTCTTGTGACTGGGGCACAACATAGCGAATATAAGAAAGGAGAATGAGGAGTTGCGGGTTAGAGCAGTACCAAGCACTCCATCTGAGAAACTAGCAGAGAGAAAGAGTAAAATAGAAGACGTAGTAGTAGATATTGAAGAGATGGACAAAGCTTCCCAATCAATTGCAGAGAAAACGACACAATATTGGAAGAGCGTGGTCCTAGATGAACAACTGCAACAATTGGGTGCGCATCTTAGCGAGGTGGAAGCGCAACTGACAGCGCTGAGGGGATCACTCAAGATGATGCCCCCATTTATGCAAGTGGCCAAGGAAGTTGAGAGGAAAGCACCAAAGCAACACTTCAACAAGGCACAAGAATAACACCAGCGAAGTACTGCGTAGTTGGATGAATTCCATGATACCCCAGAGCAGCTAGCACTCAAAGCTATGGAGGGACTTGCAAATACCAAGGAAGCACGAGCTAAAGTGGCATAGGTTTCTGACAAGCACTCGACAGAGAAGGAGGTGGAGTAGTGCGCAGCACTCAGCGCAAAGGTCAAGGATGTTGTTGAACAATTCTGCACGAAGTATGATAATTTCAAGAACAAGTTGAACACACCATTTGTTTCCATCTGAGGTGGCTCGAGAGCGAGCCACAATTTTTTGTTTGGGGCATGATGGAAAGGGGTTCGTAGGCGCATTGACAAATTCAAAGGCAATCATGGCATCGATAAGTGAAGGAAAACACAACTGCAACGAAATAAGATACCAACAAGTTTGGTCATTTTGGTCGAGTTTGTTAGGAAGTCGTTTATGTGGACCATTTTGTAACAGCTTAGCAAGCCTATAAATAGAATTAGAATTGTAAAGAGAATTATGAATTAGGAGGATATGCTTGTAATTAATTCTATTGATTTCACAGAACATATTCATCTTGAATGTGGTATGGAAACCTGTGTCAGTTTCTCAGTACTCGACGTACATTTCGAACTACTAAGCAGAGTGCATCATCAGGAGGAAGTGTAAGAGGATCGGAGGAAACATATTCTATAAATGAGTAATGGAAGACTGATGGATAACCAGGGAGTTCAAGAGTCTATCAATTAATTCATCTCATTATCTCTTAATGTTTAGATGAGAGGTTTCCAAATATCACTTATAACCAAACCATCATCTCTATTAAAAATTTAGGGTGTTTTTCAATTTCTACTGCCTCTCGAATGCATCTCTTATTGTAATGTTCTTCGATGGCTATGACTTTGGCATGTTCAATGCAAATATAATGGTTGTTCTTGATGGAGTGTTCATCCACCACATATATTTTTGTTATGTTATGCATTATTTTTGAACAATGGTCTTTCAAAAAAAAATTACTGGACATGATGGTTTGGTTATAAGTGATATTTCGAAACCCCTCATCCAGACATAAAGAGATAATGAGATTAATAATTGATAGACTCTTTAACTCCTTGGTTATCCAATAGTATACCATTACTCATTTATAGAATATTTTTCCTTCAATACTCTTACACTTCCTCCTGATGATGGAATTTGCTTAGAAGTACGAAACGTACATCAAGTATTGAGAAACTGACACAGGTTTCCATACCAAAAAATTCAAGAAGGATATGCTTGTTAGATCATGTGATCGGTTCTGTTGTAAGTGAATTGATCTGTTGATGAATGTATTTCTAGTCTGAGGCTAATCGACCAAGGAATGCTTGCGATGTGTTTTGGGAATAATATGAAGATGATGTTGATGATGCAATTCTATTTTGTGCCTCTGTTTCTATGAATCTTGCGAACTGTGTGAGGATGTGATCTATGAGTTTATGTGCTTGAATCTGAATGATGCGAAGCCTTGCAGGTTTCATTGGGTTAATACATGTTGATGTCTTTGTTCATACAATTTTGAGTTGATCTGAACTGCGTTGTCACAATGTCTATGTTGATCTAAATCTGAGTAAGAATGATTGTGAATGTTGATGATAAGTAGATCTTATTAATGTTAAGTAGATCTGATGAACAATATGCTTAGACCCTAGATATAAGAGTGGCATTGCGATAGAGTAAGAGATAGTGTGAAAGTCCTCTTCCCCCTGCGAAAACATGGTTCCTGCAGCCCTCCCTCAGACATCTCAGGTGAGACTGCATCTACTTTGTAGGTGTTGATGGATAGGGCCAAACCTGTATGGGTTGATGTTTAGGGAGTTTGTGGTGATGGGTGTCGACAGATCTTCGGACTGAACCCCTATCAACAAGGAGTGTGTCAACAAATTCTAGGCTGATTGATATGCAATTAGAAGATAATAGAGGATTGAAACCATGATTCTTTCCAATATTTGCATATCTAAAAGTCTAATCAACGCTCCCAATTTCAAAAAGCCAACATAACCACTATGCAATTTTTCAACATTTTTTGGGGGTAATGAGATGAAATTTTCAAACTAGAGGGATAAAATTCCTTAATAAATTCCTATATCCTACTCTAAATCAAATCAAACATCGCCAATAGTTTCTTCCACAAATTGCAAGCACAAATGCTTATGGAGAATCAAAATGCAAATCATTATTATAGGTAAAATCCAACAAAATTGGTATTTAGCCATAAAAATTAATCATGAAATTGATCTATTGAGTGAGGAAATAAGGGTATATTGGTCTCCAAGGTATTAAGAATCATTTTAGGTCACAAATCAAGCAAAATTAGTAAAAATGCAAAAGTTGACCAAAAAACGTCAAAAAAGACCAAAAATAGGTCAAAGTCACACCTATTGGAGCATTAAGTGTGACCTAGTTTCCTTTTTTGGCCTAACAACAAAAACTTAGAGATTAAGTTGAATCTATAGGTCTAAAATTCATGAATCGGCGGAAATTTTGAAGAAGAAAAAAATAGAGCTGAAAAATGGGTAAAATGGCTCCAAATGGCCTCAAAATTTCCCTAATCATTCCCAAATGGATTCAAAATTGAACTAAAGAAAAGTTTGACAGAAATAATAAGTAAGACCACCAAAAACAATAGACAGGAAGTGCTAAAAAGAAATTCCCCTCCCCATTTGGAGTCGCCATTCAGGTATGAGAAGAATCAGTAGCAGAGCTAGATAGATAGGCTAAGATTTAGCGATGGGTTTTGTGAATTCCATTGCCACACACACACACACACATATGAGAATATTAATTAACAATTATCCAAAGCTAGATCTCTAATTTATTCATTGATTTGATTTAAGGTGAGAAGAGAAAATTTCCTCTTGCGATGTGTTGTTTGGGGAAGCCTTTTGGAGAATCCTTTTTCTTGTTGATATTCAATGTTGGTTTCTCGTCAATCTCTCCATTGTTCCTACAAATTCATATACAATGTATTTTCTCCATTCTATTAGCAACAAATCTCATAATATTCAAATAAAATAATATCAAACATTCTACCAATTACTAAATACAAGCATTTGGGGGACAATTGAGTCCTTTCATGCTACTTCAAAGAAAAAATGGAAGATTACAACATCACCAATAAGTTTCTCCCTCCTCCTTTATTCTAGGTTCATTTCTTCACTTTCCTATCCTTTGATCACCTAAAACAATTTGAGCAAAAGAGTCTCTCGTTATTCCTTCAGCAAAACTTTGCTCTTCAATCTTCATTCTCCAACTCTTACCCCAAGTAGCTCTTAAATAGCGTTTGGATTTAGGTGTTTAGGAGAAAAAGTACAATGAAGGGATATGTTAGAGATTTAGCTCTCAACTAGCTAGGCTACTTTACTTTATAATGTTGTTTTATAAAGTTTAAAGTGACTCTTATGTAAATGAGACTTTTTATAAAATATTCCCTTGTTTTAATTTTATAAAGTTACTTTATGAGATAAAGTGCATTTGTTTCATAAAGTAAAGATAATTTTATTAAAATTAAACGTAACCGTTTTTAGGGGGCGTTTCTCAACCCTTGATCTTGAAAAGGAATGATTTAATCTTGGCCTTTGGATTTAGGGAATGGGGAAGGTGAAAGGTCACTCTCAAGTTATAAG
Source organism: Pseudotsuga menziesii (assembly GCA_001517045.1). NCBI lineage: Eukaryota > Viridiplantae > Streptophyta > Pinopsida > Pinales > Pinaceae > Pseudotsuga > Pseudotsuga menziesii. Next base: position 49,668 of record LPNX010815055.1, on the reverse strand, counting down.
AGAGAGCCTAGGGTAGTGTGCAAGACAAGTTGAAGGAAAGAATTTCCAAGAGTGATCATTTGGCTGAGTTATTTATAGAGAGAGAGGGAGCTGCAATTTTTCTCAAGTGGGCACAAATCCCATGGAGATGGGCACGTTTCCTAAGGAATTTATTTATGTTGAGTTGTATTGTTCTGTGCAGTCTGTATGGTACAGTAGAGGCACAAATTTCAAGAAAAAATTATGGGCATGATTTTCAAGAAGAAGAGAAAAAAAATCTAGGCACGAAAATACATACAGTCTGTATAGTCCGTACTACCAGTTGGGCACAGAAATCGAGGTGGGCATGAAAATCGAGATGGGGAAAGAAATTGAGGTGGGAACAGAAATCGAGGAATCTGGAACAGTCATATAATGCTGAAATAAATGTTGTTGTAAATTAATTTTCTTCTTGATAAATGCTACAATAAAATTTCTCTTGGACTGGTTTTCCCCAGGGTGGGGTTTTCTAGGGTCACATTGACCAAATTTCTGTTGTTTTATGGGTTTATCGGTCTGTTGTTTTTTTATGTGATTTTTCGCTACTATAGACTTAGTTTCAGTGTTTTGGATTGTTGGGTTATTGATTTAAATGCATGAGAGGTGTTTTTATTAATGACAAATTTTAAGTCTAAAATCTGGGTAAACTAAGTGTTTGACAAAAGTCTGAAAATTTTGCCAATATTTCTACATGGTATCAGAGCTGAGGCTCTGTGTTTACAGTTGATTGTGGGTACAACAGTAGTGTGTAGTTATTTGGGAAAGGGTTCTTGTTTTATTTTAACAACTTGTATATTGGAAGACCTTATATGGATGTGGCTTGCAGGTAGTGGGGAAGAGTGAAGCTATTGTTCTTTTGGTGGTCTATTTTTCTCTTTGATAACATAGATGGCTGCTTGTATCAGATATGAGGATCGGTTGGATGGTATGTCCAACTACTTGCAGTGGAAAGTCAAGATTATTGTTGTTCTCAAGGAAAACAGACTATGGATCATAGTTAGCACCATGGTAACTCCTCCTGATATTGATCCTGTTGCTTTGGATATGCATGAGGTAAAAGAAGCCAAAGCCCAAAGGTTGATTCTGGATGGTATAAGGGACCACCTTATTCCACGTGTAGCTGAGAAGAATACTGCTTATGAAATGTAGACTACATTGAATGGCTTGTATGAGGCTAAGAATAAGAACCGGATAATGGCTCTCAAGGAAAAATTGCAAGGAACCAATATGGAAAAGGGTGAGGGTGTAGAATCTTTTCTTACCTTGGTGGCCCAGATAAAAGATTTGCTAGCTGCAGTTGGAAAATTCATTTATGATTATGAGTTAGTAAGGATAGCCTTGAAAGGATTCACTAAGGAATGGGAATTCTTTGTGAAGTGTGTGGTTGCTTGAGAGAAACTTTCAGATTGGAACATATTATGGGATAATTTAACTCAAGAGGAGATCCGGGAAGGATCCCAAGGCAATGGAAAAAAGGATGGTGCTAATTAAGAGAATGTTGCTCTTTCTGCTAATAGCAAGAATAAGTCCAAGCAGGGCTTGAGAAAAGTTCGATGTTTTTCTTGCAGCTAGTATGGACACTTTGCTTCTCAGTGTCTTGAGAAGAAGAAGGAAGAAGATACAGTTGCTGCAGCTACAACAGAAGAAGAGGACTTTGTGAGAAGATTCAAGAAGGAGTTCTCGTTGTTCTCCCTTATTTCTAGTGTCAGTAGAAATGGAGTAGTTCATAATGGTACTTGGTATGTTGACAGTGGAGCCTCACGTCATATGACTGAAATATGGCATATATTATGTATCATTTATGAGACTAGTCCTGACCGGTTCGTTCAGTCAGAAGTGGGGAAAGCACGTGCAGTGAGTGGAGTTGGAAATGTCAGATTCCAACTTAGTCATGGAGGATACATTGATCAGGATGGGGTCCTCTTTGTTCCATGGATGAGGGTAAATGTGCTCTCGGTCTCAGCCTTGGAACATGCAGGGTATTCAACATTGTTCTGGAGGGGACATGTGTACATTTTTCCAGATAGAGATGATCTAGGAGATGTTTATATATACTCGGAGAGAGTGGGAGTGATTGATCCATATTTGATTGGTGATCAATTCGTTGAGCTGTACAAGTTCAGTGCACACCCCACGCTTGACTAATCGGATGAGGAGTAGGAGGCTCCTGAGGCTGCAGTGGCGCCAAGGGTACAGTCTCAAGTTTTGATGGAAGAGATGGAGTCTCTTCTTAGTACTGACAAGAGGATCAGTCGGTATTAGCGAACCAATGCTATAGAGTGGAGAATTGATTCTCCTAGGAGCTCAGGGTTCAGGGTGGCTTCCAGAAGGTTATCTTCATATTCGAGTTCAATGCAGGTGGTAGCATTGGTTCCAAGTCGGAGGGAGCTCCTATAACGAACAGTGTGATGGATTTGAGTGCGAGACATGTTGACGATGGCTGTGAGTACCTCCCTCGCTAAGAGGGAGTGTTAGAGATTTAGCTCTGGAGGCACTCTGCACGTTTTTTTCTTCTATGCAGAAGTGACCATGCACTAGCTAGGCTACTTTACTTTGTAATGTTGTTTTATAAAGTTTAAAGTGACTCTTATGTAAATGGGACTTTTTATAAAGTATTCCCTTGTTTTAATTTTATAAAGTGACTTTATGAGATAAAGTGCACTTGTTTCATAAAGTAAAGGTGACTTTATTAAAATTAAATGTAACCGCTTTAGGGTGGGGGGGAGGGGTTTCTCAACCCTTGATCTTGAAAAGGAAATATTTAAGCTTAGCCTTTGGATTTAGGGAATGGGGAAGGTGAAAAGTCACTCTCAAGTTATAAGAGAAAGCCTAGGGTAGTGTGAAAGACAAGTTGAAGGAAATCATTTCCAAGAGTGGGCATTTGGCTGAGTTATTTGCAGAGAGAGAGGGAGCTGCAATTTTTCTCAAGTGGGCACAACGCCCAAGGAGAAATATTTTTTTCTCAAGTGGGAACGAATTCCAAGGATCTGGGCATGTTTCCCAAGGCATTTATTTATGTTGAGTTGTATTGTTTCATACAGTATGTATGGTACAACAATGGCACAAATTTCGAGAAAAATTTCTAGGCACGATTTTTGAGAAGAAAAGAAAAAAATATGGGCATGGAAATCCGTACAAGTTAGTACACTCCATACATTTCGTACTGTCGGGTAGGCACAGAAATCGATGTGGACACAGAAATCGATGTGGACACAGAAATCGAGGAATCTGGTATAGTCATTTAATGATGAAATAAATGTTGTTGCAAATTAATTTTCTGCGTGATAAATGTTGCAATAAAATTTCTCTTTGACTGGTTTTCCCCAGGGTGGGATTTTTCGAGGGTCACATTGACCAAATTTCTGATATTTTATGGGTTTATCAGTCTGTTGTTTTTTTATGTGATTTTTCGCTGCTATAGACTTAGTTTCAGTGTTTCAGCTTGTTGGGTTATTGATTTAAATGCATGAGAGGTGTTTTTTATTAATGACAAGTTTTAAGTCTAAAATCTGGGTAAACTAAGTGTTTGACAAAAGTCTTAAATTTTTGTCAATATTTCTACAGGATAGAATTCCAATTCATTTCTCTCATTCATTTCCATCACACTTTGTTTTTCCATAGTTTTTAAGAACTTCATGATATTTTGAGTTTTTTGCACTAAAATTACTTATTTCATGCAATTCCAACCACTTGAAGCTTGCGGTGTTTGATTCTAAGCTCATCATAGGAAACTTCAATCATTGTAGTTGCCCCTTGTCGGGCTATGTCAATGACCATGTGCACCTTTTTTCTAGGAAAGTAGCAATTGGGTTATGAGATTGTCTCTTTTAGTGTTCTACCTCATTCTTCATGTTGCATGTGAACCTGGTACATGCTTTTGGCTTGCACATTTAAGGGTGTTAAGTATTGTGTAACCGATTTCCACACCAATGACTCAATGTAATAATCCATCATTATGAAGTCAAATCACATACAAGCAATTTTTTCTCTACTCAAACTTCAACAACTCTCTTTAGACAATTGAAATCTCCAAACCACTACTACCTCCCGGTATAACCCAAAACCCTAGCCATATCTTTCATTGGGTGACTTCAAAATGAGAAAGCAATGTTTTTAAGAAGCAATCCCTTTGCATCAACAAAATATCCTCCACATTATACTACAACAAGAAGTTTCATTGTTTCAAAGTGTGGAGGAGGTGAAAACTTTGGGTTATGCTTCCAACGTTAGCATTCAACATCTTTCTTAGGAGCATACTTCCCTTGCTTCCTTGGTTTCATTGGTAAAGATGAATCATAGAATCAACCCTTCCTCCTAATCGCATTGAATGATGAATTTTGATTTTTCTTTGTGGTGCATCATTCTCTCTTTTTTACAAGCATCGACACTAGGATTGGAGGGTGATACTATCTCATTGAGTTCATTTTGGCAATCCATTGTCACAAATTGTTTTCATTAGTTTGGGGGACAAATGATGTCTTATGAAGGCAATGCAAGAAATGTATGTAAGTAGCAATTGACAACTATTTATGTTTCATGGGTTGTATAGAGTACATAGATGGAATCTAATGTCAATTTGTGATCCACATACGATGTTAAAGTCATTGTTTTTCTCTACTCAAATTATATAATTTATAGTTTTTATCTAAGCAAAAAAATTCACAAATATCTTCACATATTCTTATGTAAAAATGCATATTACATTAAAAAACGATATAATATCAAGGTTGGCAAGTGCAAGGGGGGGATTGGGTGTGCAACAAACAACGAGGCAGAAGCTTTAGCTATTTGGCAAGAGTTAAACCAAGCTAAACGTATGGAAATTTATCTCCTAATATAATAGGTGACTCAATGGTTCTAATCAGTCATCTTGCTCATGGAACAAATCCAAAAGACTTAATTCTAAGTCATTTGGAGACGAGGATTAGAAGTGAAGCAAAAGGTGTCAACGAGACTAGCTTATTCTATGTGTTGAGGACTTTAGAAAGATGCTAACAAAATGGCTAGTTTAGCCGACAATTTTTCTATGGGTAAACTAATTACTAATGGCATATCCTTAATCAATCTAATACTATAACTCCTTGGTCAAATCAAAGTTTTTAAGAATGTTGGGTATAGATTTGAGTGATTTTGACATTTGGCTAAGGCATGTATTGTTCTTTTGGGATCATAATCGATATTTTATGGAGACAAGGGTACAAACGATGAACACAACCTTTATAGTTTCTCTCACTCAAGTGAATCAATTCCCATGATGACAGATTCATTATGGGGTCATCTCTATCGGAAAGAGGATGAAATAGCTGATGATTTTAGTCTTTTTAGCATGGTGCATTTCATGAGTGAGCTCAAGTGTATGGTTTTGGGCTATATCAATACTTCAATATACTTCGGGTGCCAATTTTGGACTTTCTTGGTTGAGTATTTCAAATTGGATCAAGTGGAAGAGCTTAGTGTAGTTGGGGGCTAGTGAAATCCATGAGGTAGGCGATTTGTATCTAAACTATCATGTTAATCATTGGTATATTGAATTTGATGTCGTTGCTTCCAAATTCATGTTAAAACTTGAAGATATTATTTTTTATCTTTCAAACCCCGATGTTTGGGTGGTCGTTGGTTGTCCTATCTAGAAGGGGGACATCATTGTCTTAGTTGTTAATGGAATCCTATTGGCATGTTTTATTTTCGATTTCTTGAGCCAATTGGTTGTTCAGTCCTGGGTTTGTAATTGTCATGCTAATATTTGTTGAGGTGGTGAGAATTATCGAATGACTGGGAAGACTGTTGGGTGATATGTTTGTCACACTTTTGGTATGAACCTGATACTTCTCAAAAACAATGAAAATTTTGATATTTTTAGGAGGGCTTGCTCTCGATCTGTTCTCTTTTGCTCCTTTTCGCATGCATTCTCTATTTTGTTAGAGTTATTTCTAGACTTTCCTGGGGCGTTCAATCTCAATCAAATTATTTTATCCCTTTAAGGTGTAATGGACCAAGAACATGATAACAAGGATCTCTCAAAGAAAGTGAAAGTGAACCTATAGGATGAGTAGAAGGATAACAGGAATAGTGAGATATAGAATCTTGCTCATTGGAAAAAAGATTGGGAAGTAAAACATGGCAGGGATCGGCTCATAGGTAACATTAAACATGACTATCTAGAAGCTCAATAGAAGCATATGAGGCAAAGATTGATAAGGGCAAAATTTGAAATTGAGTTTTGGAAAAAGAAATGTGGATCTCATGAAAAAATTATAAAAGGCTCGCAGGATGCAGTTCAAAATGTTGTTAATATACAGGTTTCCAACTCAACAATGGACATGATTTTGTTAGGTTTGGTCAATCCTGGAAATGCAGATGTTAATGAAAAAAGAGATGATGGGGATTCTACTCCTCCTCGTTCCCCTTGTAAGAATGCTTAGTTTTCAGTATCCTCGAGATCTTAGAGATAAATTTCACTTCAATGATGTTATATGAAGTATAGTTGGGATTTGGAAGAATGTAACCTTTGTGTAGTTTGGTCTGCTTTCAGAATATGGAATTATATGAACTCTATTGCTCAGTATATGGAGCATTTGTGTAACCACGAGTCTTTCAGTCCAACTGAGACCCTTTTTTATAATACAAAAAAGTAGTCGCTTATGTTAAAAAAAACACTATAATATATAACATTTTTTTATATAATAAAAAGTGATATATAATAAAACTCACAAGTATTGAATGACCACTTGAGCTAAAATAGGTATGTTACGTGTTGGTGGAGAGGGTTGATTAAGAAAAGTAGCTAAAACATTAAAAAAGAATGCACTTATCCTATCAGATGATTCATTAATGAAATTATACTTCAAATTATCTCTCATTTTTATGTTCATTTATCTTCAAATACCAACATGGTATCAAAGTGATAATACTCATGTACTTGTGAATCTTGAGAAGGAAGTCAAAATAAATAAAAATCTGAAGTCCAAAGTTCTATAATGGAAGTTCACAAGTCAAAAGATTTTAAATGCAAGTCATTAAAGTACTTACACTAGAGATCAATGTTTTTAATGTTTCTAAAATCTACTTGAAAATGGGAAAATCATTATACTTAAGAGCACATCAAAGAGAGAAGTCATCAAATGAGAATAAGACAAAGATAATGATTTTTTTCATGGATTAGAGATGAAGACACTGACAAAGGTGCCATAATCCATCCAACAAATATGTACATAAAAACTATAGGTAAAATAAAGATCCACTAGAGATGAAAGAAAAATATTTTTAGTGCAAAGCATATGTGCTTTTTAGAAGATAAGTTACTCTAGAAACAAAACAACTTGAGAGAGAAGATGGTGCAAAGAAATTCAAACCATGATGATACAATGGTAGAAATAGAATGAATTTTGGACAGCAAACGGTGCAAAGATGTCGAAACAAAAATGATACAATGCATAGCCAGCAAAAGGCACAAGCCTAAAGACCATCTTCTAGTAGAAGTATTCATTTAACATAAGACAAAGGAACTCTTTTTGAAGAATTTTCAATTATTACCTAACAAATTTCATTTTTGGGAGTTTCGCTCTATTTTTAAAAATCAAACCCTATGAACAATTGGACAGTCACAACTTCCATTCATGGAAGGTGAAAATTCAGTTGGCAAAACATAAATGATAAGGCCACGTCAATTATACATTGGTTGCATTAAATTGTGAAATGTGTTATCTTGACCTAGAAAAGTCATCCAAAGAAATATGGATTGAATTGACTAAATTGTTTGAATTAAAAGCACTAAGCACCAACATTTCACCAAAACTAAAACATTTCAAGGTTAAAATATACAGCAAAGCAAATATGTTAGAGCCATATAATTATTTAATGTTATTAACAAAAAAAAAAGAAATGGACAAGAAGATGCAAGAGTTGTATTGTTAGTTAGTTTACCTTCAAATTATAACAATGTAATATTCACAATAAGTCACTTGCCTTCATAGTGATTTTGGAAACTATGATATCTTTGGATAAAAAATGAGTACATGAAAAAGGTAAAGAGATGGAGTTTTTAATAAAAACAGTAACATAATAAGTCAATTGCCTTCAAAGTGACTGGAAACTATGATATCATTGGATGAAAAATGAGTAGATGAAAAATGTAAAGAGATGGTCTTTTTATAAAAACAGTAACATTAAAATAGACAATGCAAGGAAAAGTTGTAACACCTAGAAAGAGAAAAAGTTATATTGTACCAAATTAGGTCATAATACTCTAAACTGCATTACATTGTGCAAATATACTCTAGGCAGGATTAAAAAGAAAAGAATAGTGAAAATTTTATATGGCCAATGATTCAGGGTATGAATATGTTTGAAGATTTTCATAACCAAAAAGAGTATGATAAATTTGGTGATGATTACTTGAATGATAAATAAGGGTACACAGGAGGATGCTGGTATGAATATGTTTAACCAAAAAGAGAATGATAAATTTGGTGATGATTACTTGAATGATAAATAAAGGGTACACAGGAGGATGCTGATTTGATTGACTAGCTATGGGAGGTCAAGTGTATTCTACCTCCATAACAAAAAGAGTGTGTTGGTCATCCAAGAGTCAAAGATTGTCTAGAAGAATCAAGTGAAAGTCTTCATTCATAGAAAGCATCATGCAAATCACATTGAACGCCTAGAAAAGTCTTAGAAATTGAGCTGCATTGCATTGTTGAATACCTACAAAATGTCTTAGAACTAGAGCAGCACTGTCGAAATGAAAGATTTTTACAAATTTTATAATGTTTTAATCATCAAATTTAATCAATTTTATAAATTAATATTTTATTCACTCTAAAGTTTTAATATACTAAAATTAATATTAATAGTATATATTAAAGATTTTAAATATTAAGTAATATTAAAGATTAAAGATTATATTGGTGATCAGATAAAAAATATAAATAAAATGATGCATTTATATTGCATCAAACTACTTCATTAAAGAAATTATACTTTTTACTATTTCTAATTTTAGTTGATTGGATAAAAACAAATACTCAAATCAGATTATAATTGCTATAATTTCATATTTTATGTTAATTGATTTTAATAAAACAAATACCTAAATCAAATTATACCTTTCGTTATTTCTCATTTTATTGATATGCATCTGTATCCATCAACATATTCAACATATAGACATGAATTATACATCTCTATTCATCAACATGTTCAAACATATGAACATGAATTATAGCTTTAGGATATACTATCTAACATTCTATGGTATAAATTATAGTGTTATGATAACATGTTATATAAAATGTAGTATGAATTATAACCTTATGATAGCATGTTATATAGCATTCTATAGTATGAATTACAGCATGCTATAGAGTATGCGTCATGATATATTTACAGTTACTCTTGGTGCAGTTTTAACAAACCTTCAACTTACCCTGTCGGAATTCTAACATAGCATTCATGCTAGCGTTATAATATGTGTCATGATATATTTACAGTTACTCTTGTGGAATTTTAATGAGTCTGTCGCTGTCAATTTTACCATTTCACATTTTACAAGCCACATACAAGTAAACTTTGGATTCAATTTGCCACCTTAATACCATAAAGGTGTAAAAATAATTCTAGGCAAATAAGTTGTATATACGTACAAATCATATTATGTGGATCATACTCAAATTGATCTCTATCTACATCAAAATTTAAATTTAGACTGCTCTTCTTAAGCATCCATAGATAAATGCTTTTCAAAATACTGGGTAACCCTATCCACTGTGCAATCAACCTAGCCACCATATAACTGACAACAAAGGCCGACCGAGACAGACACCGTATAATTGACAACAGAGTCTATTGGAGGTTAAAACTTGAATTTATCTGGCCATGCATATACTTTAATTGGCCACAGTACATTGGAAACATGATGTTAGAAATCCGCGGATGGAAATCTAGACAACTCTTAACTACCAAACCTTTTTTTTTTTAAATCTGTCACTATGAGAAAACCACATTTCTGTAACATGCCAACTAACTAACTGATACTCAAACAGCAGATAAGCAAAGACAACTGTGCTGTTATTTATAGATTTATATTCTATAATATATCAACTAACTGATACACAGACAGCATAAATGCAAAAACTTGTGCCTGTCATTATAGATTTATATTCAGTAATATATCAACTAACTAACTGATACAAAAACAGCATATATGCAAAAATATGAAAAAAAAACTATGCAGCTATTTATAGGTTTATATTCACTGCTATCAATCGGAATTTTTCCAGATTAATATCCTTACAGATATACAATATAAGTAATTGGCATTGAGAAAACTAATACAACTCTGATCTCAAAATAGCCAATTACAAGCATGAAGATAAATGCCTATGCTTTAATACCTTCAATCATAGTAGCATGATTTGAGTACAAATATGGATACAAATACGATTCGATACAATAAATAAAACAACACAAAATAATAATAAAATTAACGAAAAAAATCCAATACAAATAAAATACAGAAATGCACTTCTTATAGATAATACTTTTAATCAAATATGCATCAATATATATTATATAAATGTACATTAATATCTATATAATAAAGTTAAACATATAATATTTTTAATAAAATATTGAATCTAACCATTAAATATTGAAAAAAAATCATTCATTTCTTTTTATACATAATTTTTACAACCAAAATTACTATTAAAAATATATATATATAAAATCTCAACAGGCTGGAAATGCTTGAATGAATAATCAAACATGAAATTGAATGGTATCAACAAGCTGGAAATGCTTGAATGAATTATCAAACATGAAATTGAATGGTATTTACATTTTATGGAAATGCTCGAATGAATTCTCAAACATGAAATTGAATTGAATAGTATTTATAATTAAATGGTATTTATATTTTATAGTGTTTAATTAATTAAAATTTGATTTTTTAAGTTGCTTTCTAAATTTAGTCTTAGCTAGTAGGAGCCCATAATCCTTGAATGAATTATCAAACATAAAATTGAATGGTATTTAAAAATGAATGGTATTTATATTTTATAGTGTTTAATTAATTAAAATTTGTTTTTTTAATTGCTTTTCTAAATTTAGTTTTAATATTAGACTAATTTCAAATGGTTCGAAATTTTTGTACACGACAAAGTCAATACCGCGGAATTATGCCACTATGCTTTCAACATTGCCACGTTAACAAAGATGCAAACACTAAATTCAATGAGCTCATTCAAATGAAAGTCTAGCTGAGCTTGTTCGGCTCACTTCATCAATCATGCAAGCTCTGCCTAACAATCTGACCACCGAATTCAAAACATCTTCGTAGACCGTATAAGAACAATTATAGAAGTAGACAACTGTACAGTTACAAGGCATTTTAAGAAATTTTAAATTAATTTCAAGTTCATCTGCGGCATGCCCATTTTATGGCTTCTTCATTACTCTCAAAAGCATCAGAATCTTCATCATCTTCATCAAATGGATCTTCTTCCTCGGACTCGTTGAAGAAGCCACTTTGGCATTTATCATCAAGTTCAGATTCCTCTTCACTGGGATAGTCATTCAATGGGTTATTCTCATCTGCAACCAAAGATCCTCTCATTTAAAGCCAGAAAATTATCTAGTGTAAAGTACACAGGTTCAATTTCCTGAAACAAGTTGAACACTTATTAAAAATGAAATGTCTTTTACCATTAGAATCATCAAATAATGAAATGTCTTTTACCATTAGAATCATCAGTATCGACTTCTGATTCTACCGTATCACCATAGTAAAAATCATCTTCTTCCTCTACTTGCACCCTGCAAAATATAATAGTGCAAATTTATATTTCTCATCCAAGTTTTTAAAAGAAAAGAGACCAACAGATATGCAAATCTACAGAAAACTGATGGCCAATCCAATGTTTCGGCAAATCTTACAGTGGATAGTCAGCTACAACATCTTCAGCCACGTTCCGTTCTTTTCCCAAGGTGTACACATCATAGACATAGTCTTCTGCACAGAATCTAAATATTTAGATTCAAAATTCAACGTACTGCATATATCTGCAGATTTATGAATGAGCATGTGTGCAAAGCCAATTTTAGGTAGACGCGCAGAAACCTTGTTCAGAAGTCCCAGAGGAACATAACTCAGCTTCAACTTCTGCTGCAGCAGAAGGTAGATATTCTCTCATCATAGGTAGGAAATTACACAAAATTTTCCTTTCATGATCTGATACAGCTTCACTGCAGACAAAACAAAGTGATAATTGTTATTTTTCTGTATCTATTCGAAGGCACAGTCCAAGTGATAAAGAAATTACTTTCAACAGATTTTAAACAGTTTGAATCTTCGGGACATACTGAGAATATCAGCTAATTGTATAAAGTGAAGAGGATAACTGTTGCAAAAAAAAGACCACAGTAGAAGCAAGTACCCAACAGACACAAAGATCAAAATATGAACTCCCAAACTCTTAATCAACTGAATAAGAATAATAGAACTCCTTGAAGCCTTTGTCCTCAAAGAATCAATGTGCAATGTTCACGGTGACTAGTAAACATTGGCATGCATGGCCCACAGTGACTGGGTACCATTTGAGAATTAAAATGTCAAAATGTAATGCCATGTCTCTATGCCCATTATATTCATATTCTTATGATAACTCAGGTCATTCAACCCTGTTTGACTACATTTTCACTTTCTGCCATTGATAAAAAGTAGAACGTCCGACTGTTAGAATTCACTTGTTTATTGACGTTGAATAGATACTGATCAATTAAGGGAAACAAATAAGCATTATTCAAGGCATTGCAATATCACCACTTAGCTATTCTACTTTTGACATCCTCTTAATGACAATTTATGCTTCTTATCAGAGTGACGGGGCAAGGGAACTTGTTTGAAATGCCGAAGGTACCACATGCTTTACCTTTGAATGGTGATTAAGGAACAACCAGAAAACGCAGACGTCTGTGCTGTTTACAAATATTTGCAATTAGCTGTAACAAAGGAGAATAAAAAAACGTGTGGGGGTGCTTTTACCTAAGCATTGTAGAATTTTCAGCACTTTCCCAACCCAGTTTCCAACTCCGTTTTAACACATTGTTTAATGACCAACCCAATTCGTTTTACTGCTGCAAATTAGATTTTTCTCATAAATAACATAGGACTGAAACACAAAAAAAGCTTCTACAACATTTTCACTAACAGCAAATAAACACATTCATCCATGAAATTTCAGACACAGTATTTTTTGTCAAATGAACCAGGAAAAACCCCATCCTCCAGGGAAAACCTGTAAGAGAAATTTTGATTTTCTGGAAAATTTACAGCAATAGACAGAAAAAATTTCAGACCAACTTATCTCAACCGGAAGAAATTTTCTGTCTCATTTTCCGTGCCCAACAGAAAAAATTACAAACTCAGAATTTTTCCTGTTTCTGCCTCCTCGATTTTTGTGCTGTTGTACGGACTGTACAGCAAGTGGGCTGTCTTTAAAACCGTGCCACAAAGAGCTGCCTCGAGATTCGTGCCTGCAAACTTGCCTCAGGATTTGTGCCCAGAAACCTTCTCAAAATCTGTGCCTAAAAAACGCCTCAAAATCTGTGCCATACTTTCCTTCTCGAAAACTGTGCACTGTACGGATTCTGTACAGTACGGCCTGTACGGACAGGCAGCAATAATTGCTAGGCTCGAAAACTGTGCCTGCTGGTTTCTCGAAATACATGCCCTCTCTTGCTGTACTTTCCTTCTCGATTTGTGTGCCAAGAGGAAAAATGCTGCCGCTGCTATTTCTCCCTTCTTTCTCAGAAAAAATGGCTCTCCTCTTTCTCTCAAAAATGCAAAAGTGCCTCTTCACTTGGAAACTTTCCCTTTTGGTGAAAAAAAATAGGGTGAGTGAAAAGCCATCTAATCCTAGGGCTGAAATTAGTCTAGATGAGTGGTTGTGATTAAAATCACTTTTCTCCACAAAATAATTGATTTCACTCACTTCTTAAATATTTCTCTTAAAGTGCACTTTTTCCCTAAAGTGCAATTAATGCTCATCTCAAGTCATTAATATAAAGTCCAAGTGACTCAAACCCCTTTTCTTAGTGACTTAGGGAAAAGTCACTTAGGGGAACAACTCCTAGGTAAATTTCAACACTCCCTCTTACGGAGGAAGTTGTTCTTCACCACACCCAACTTGTCTTTGAAGTGAATAAACATGCCTCTTCCAAGAGACTTCGTCAGGATATCTGCAACCTACTCATCAGTGGAAATGTGTTGTAATGTCACTGCTCCTCTCTGCACATAATCACGAATGAAATGATACCCGATCTTAATATGCTTTGACCGGTCATGAAATACTGGATTCTCAGAGAGCTGGATGTAACTCTGATTGTCATAGTAAATCACCGTAGGCCTCAGCTCCTGATCAAATAAATCAACCAATAACTTGCAAAGCCACAGCGACTCACAACTGGCTTGACTGGCTGCCATATAGTCAGCCTCTGCAGAACTCAAAGCAATACACTTTTGCTTCCGACTGAACCACGACAGTGCTTCCGAGCCCAAACTGAAACAACATCCGGAAGTGCTCTTCCGATCTGCCACACTGCCTACCCAATCTGAATCTGTAAAGCCAATCAATTTGATCCCATCCGATCTACTGTAGTCCAGACCATACTCCACTGTCCCTGCAAGGTATCTCAACACATGTTTTGTAGCTACCCAGTGCACCCTCCTAGGCTCCACCATGAACTGACCGAGAGTGTTCACCGCAAAACACAAATCTGGCCGAGAGTTTACCAGATACATCAAAGAACCAATGAGTTGACAACATAGTGTAGGATCTACCAACTCTCCCTCAGAAGCATGAAGCTTCTTCCAGTTGGTGACCATCGGTGTAGACATCGGCCTGCTATCCTCCATCTGAAATCTCCTCGGAATATCAACTACATACTTTCTCTGTCCCAGGAAAATATGACCAGGATCCTGCCAAACCTCCAATCCCAAAAAATAGTGCATCAACCCAATGTCTGTCATCTCATACTCTGAAGCAAGATCTTTCTTGCAAGCTGCAATAGGCCTCTCTCTCCTGTGATAAATAAGTCATCCACAGACAACTGAAGCATGAGCGGATCATCTCCAACCATGATGAAATAGAGATTCGGATCTGCCTCACTCTTCTGAAAACCCATCTGCTGCAAGTAAAAGTCAATCTTGGAGTACCAAGCTCTAGGAGCTTGCTTCAACCCATACAAGGCTTTCTTCTGCCTACAAACATGAGACTCTCTCCCATGAATCTCAAATCCTTGAGGCTGCTCAACATAAACCTCCTCCTGTATGATTCCATTGAGAAATGTGGTCTTCACATTCATCTGATGGATCTTCCAACCCATTTCCGCAGCAATGGAAATCAATGCCCCGATAGAAGTATAACGAGCAACTGGTGCAAAGGTCTTATCATAATCAACTCCCTCAACCTGTGAGAACCCCCGCGCCACAAACCGAGCCTTGTACTTCTCCACACTACCATCTGCAGCATGTCTTAGCTTATAAAGCCAACGAGAAGTCATCACTAACTTCCCCTCATGTCTCGAAACTATCTCCCAAACATCGTTCTTCATGATGGAATGGTACTCTTCCATCATGGCATCTCTCCAAACATGATGTTGAGAGGCCTCCTCAAAAGTAGAAGGCTCTGAATCACGAAGACTAGCCACTAATGCCTTACCCAATTTGTCTGGCATTTGAATAGCCCTCACTGGTTCCTTGGGAGTCCCAAACTCCTGTGCTTCCTTAAAGGTGTCTCGAAGCCACTTAGGTTTCTTCTTCCCTGAAGACTGCTCCCACACTGGTTTGTCCTCATCTGATGAACTACCAGAGGTAGAAACCCCAGTAACCTGTGAACCAGAAGTTGGAGTGAACCTATAACCTGAGACACAAAACCTGTCCCCGAAGATCCTGCTGGCTGAACTATTGAAATTGGAGAACCTGTGCCTATATTGTGTGGTCCAGTAACCTCGAAAACCTGTGAACCTGTCTGCTGCACTGAAGGTACCTATGAAACTACCTGAAGTGCGGGAACCTACTACTCTCCCTGCTCTGACTCTCTAGACTTCCTGAAGGCCCGCTCCTCCTCAAATCTCACTTCCCTCCTCACAACAACCTTCCTCTGAGAAGGAAGATAAATGTTGAAGGCCTTCGAAGTCTCATCATACCCCACAAAGATGCCTCTCTCTACTGTGGGCTCAAACATTGTCCTCTTCTCAGAAGGGACATGTGAGTAAGTCAGGCAACCAGATATCCTAAAATGACTCACCTCAGGCTTCTTGTTCCCCACAGCACGATGGAAACTCATGTTCTGAAGATAAACAGTTGTACTGCAATCCTCTACCCAAAGGAAGAAAGGAAGTGACTGATCATGTAACATAGCTCTCATTGCTCCAACAATAGATTTGTTCTTCCTTTCTGCCACTCCATTTTGCTCAGGAGTGTATGGAACAGTCAACTGCCTCTGAATGCCCTCCTCTCTGCAATATCCATCGAACTCCTTAGAGGTATACTCACCCCCGTTTTCCGATCTGAGAGCCCGTATCTTCCTCCCTGTCTGGTTCTCCACAAGAGCTTTGAATTCTTGGAACCTCTGCAAGACCTCCTCAAATTTTTTGCTCTTCAGGAAGTAGATCCAGGTCTTCTGGAATGGTCATTGATGAATGTCACATAATACTCGAACCTTCTCAGTGAAACAACTGATATAGGTCCACACAAGTCAGAATGTATCAAGTCAAGAACCCCTGCTGACCTGCTATCACTACTCGTAAAAGCAATATTGGTGTACTTTCCCAAAGCACACCCCCTGCATACCTCACTGTGCTCCGTGTTGAACTCTGGAAACCTTGTAACCATATATCTCAACATACGCAAAGCTGAATGATGCAAACGAGCCATCCTCCTGTGCCACAGCTCAAAAAGCTCGTTGTTGCTGCTATGTGCCAAAGCATGTTGGGGCTGAAATAAGAGCTTGTACAGTTTCCCACATCTAACTCCAATGGTGTATGAAGCAGATGGTCCCACAGTCTTGGGATAAACACGCACATGTCCATCTAGGAAGGACACCCCAAGACCTCTATCCTCGATCATGGAAACTGAGATCAAGTTCTTCTTCAGCCCAAGTACATATAGTACATCTCTCAAAATCATGGGACTCATGTACTCCCTCTGAAAGGTAATGGTCTCACGCCCAACTGCTCTGACAACTGTGTCATCCCCCAACGCTACCTCCACATCAATCTCTGACTGTGAAAGCTCAGAGAACATCTCTTGAGCACCTGTCATGTGGCTCGAAGCTCTACTATCAATATACCACGTGCTAGTGGTGGATGCACTCAAAGAATGACCTGTCAACAAGGAATACTCCCTCTCACTATCAACATCTGCACTGGTGATGATGAATGCTCTCTCTCTATCAACATGCCCAATGCAAAGAGAAAACTCTCTCTCAAATCTCATTGTAAAATCATCAACCTCTGCCGAAGCTGTTGTTTGCTGCTGCTTCTTCTTCTTCTTCTGTGGACACTGCCCAGCATAGTGCCCCATCTTTTGACAAGCAAAGCACTTCACAGTGCTCCAGTCTTTCTTCTGCCCCTCCTGCTGCTTGGCCCCACCCTTCTTGGGACCCTTTTTGAACTTCTTCTTCCCCTTAGCTGGCAAAGCCACATTCTCCTCATCCTCCCTACTAGTAGAAGCACTACCCTGCACAAGACCTCTATAAGTCTCCTCCTGAACAAAATCATCACATATCCTGTCCCATGTAGGTAAGTTCTCCCTAGCCACTAAAGCCTCCACAAACACAGCACAAGGCTTTGAAACCCCATTCTCATAGTTGTCTGCACTAACTCTGCATTAGGAACAACCTCCCCCACTGCTTCAAGCTCATCTCTCACCTGAGAGATCCTAGTAAGGTAAGATATCACAACCACCTCTTTGGCCATCTTGATACTTTTCAACTTCTCCCTCAAAACCATCTTTCTATTCTCATTTGAGCTTTGAAACAAGCCGGTCAAAGCATCTCACATCTGATATGCATGAGTCTTACTCGAGATGTGAGAAATCACATGGTCTTTAACTGCATCTAGGATTATTCTTCTAACTTTTATGTCCTTGTTGAAGGCGTTAAGTGTTGTTGCATCGGTGGAAGGGAGAACAACAATAGGAACTGTTGTAGTGTTATGAACCACCTCATCCCACAACTCATTCTCCTCCAATATCAGCACTATCCTAGCTTCCCATGGGACAAAATTCCCAGCCCCATCAAGCCTATCCTCCATCCTAATTCCAGTTGAACTTATCTCTGCAAAGTTCAAGTTTCAACAAGGTGCTGCCCATTGACCAAAGAAATCACTTAAGTCTGAAATTTTTCACTGTGTATAAATCTGCCCTCCTTTCAACAAGGCTCTGATACCATGTAGAATTTTCAACACTTTCCCAACCCGGTTTCCAACTCCGTTTTAACACATTGTTTAATGCTCAACCCAATTTGTTTTACTGTTGCAAATTAGATTTTTCTCATAAACAACATAGGACTGAAACACAAGAAAAGCTTGTACAACATTTTCACTAACAGCAAATAAACACATTCAACCATGAAATTTCAGACACAGTAAACACATTCAACCATGAAAAACCCCAACCTCCGGAGAAAACCTGTGAGAGAAATTTTTTTTTCTGGAAATTTTACAGCAATAGACAGAAAAATTTTCAGACCAACTTATCTCAACCAAAAGAAATTTTTTTCTCGTTTTCCGTGCCCAACAGAAAAAATTAAAAACTCAGAATTTTTCTTGTTTCTGCCTCCTCGATTTTCGGG
Source organism: Pseudotsuga menziesii (assembly GCA_001517045.1). Lineage (NCBI taxonomy): Eukaryota > Viridiplantae > Streptophyta > Pinopsida > Pinales > Pinaceae > Pseudotsuga > Pseudotsuga menziesii. The sequence continues at coordinate 30,793 of LPNX010815055.1, read as the reverse complement.
CTACTGTACGGCAGCCATACGGACTGTCTTGAAAACCATGCCCCAGAGAGCTGCCTCGAAGCTCGTTTCTGCAAGCTTACCTCGGGATTCGTGCCCAGAAACCTTCTCAAAATCTATGCCTAAAAAACTCCTTGAAATCTGTGCCGTACTTTCCTTCTCCAAAACTGTGCACTGTACTGAATCTGTACAGTATGGCCTGTACAAACAGGCAGCAATAAATGCTGATGTCTCAAAAACTGTGCCTGCTGGTTTCTTGAAATGCATGCCCTTGTGCTGTACTTTCCTTCTCGATTTGCGTGCCAAGAGGAAAAATGCTCCAGCTGCCATTTTCCTTCTTTCTCAGAAAAAATGGCTCTCCTCTCTCTCTCTCAAAAATGCAAAAGTGCATCTTCACTTGGAAACTTTCCCTTTTTGTGAAAAAAATTAGGGCGAGTGAAAAGCCATCTAATCCTAGGGCTCAGATTAGTCTGGATGAGTAATGATTGAAATCACTTTTCTCCACAAAATAATTGATTTCACTCACTTTTTAAATATTTCACTTAAAATGCACTTTTTCCCTAAAGTGCAATTAATGCTCATCTCAAGTCATTAATATAAAGTCCGAGTGACTCAAACCCCTTTTCCTAGTGACTTAGGCAAAAGTCACTTAGGGAAACAACTCCCAAGTAAATTTCAACAAGCATTTGCATCATGCAAAGAAATTCAAAAGCTAAATCAACTAATTTAGAAATGATGGGCAGTCTGATCCGGGATTTGAATTCAAGGGAGGACAGATTGGTCAAGCATGTCACACAGAGGGGTGCCGGCACCCTACTCATCCACTATTTCAATTAATGGTGCATGCTAATCTTCGACATTTATTTGTCTCCACAACTCCCATAATTTTATAATTGTGTTTCTTTGACTGTGTGCAGGGTTTCTTGTTCCAGTAGAGTGCATCAAGGAGGCAATCAGTGACCAGAAAAATCATCAGCTTCCCAAGAAAGGTGGCACAGGGCAGTGGAAAAGCAAGTCATGGAAGTGAGAAGATCATAAGTGCACATGACATCAGAGTTTGCAAGAACAAGCAATCCTTGGTGAAGGAAGCATTTGAAAACATCAAAAGAGATCTAGGAAAAGTATGATATACTTATACTATTGAGTACATTCAAGATGGAGAAGAGCTCCCAGACTTCAACAGCACCGAAGAAACTGATGCATCTGCAGACAATGATCACTGAAGTCCCAGCTGCAGTGCAGCTAAGGAAAAAGACAGGCATATATGAAGATTACTAAAGTCCTCTATTCACTACAAATTTGGTGTTTATCAAAAATAATAGTGCTAAATATTGTGTCTTCTTTCCCAGATATTTCGTAGAAATTTGATGTAGATGCTATACTAGTTGAATCAAAATGGAAAAGCAGGAAGTTTCAGGAAGTATGACAACACTTTCTCAAAATGTCTGACCCTTGGAAGCAATCTGGAACCAACAAAAATAGCCGAGGCACCTTTAGCAAATTTTGTACTCTTAATATAAATTTTGTTTTCATTAAAAGCACTTATGTATCTTTTAACAAACTGCCAACCAAAAGCCTACATATGAAGTGACTGACCTTTTAGCTTTCTCTTTCCTTGATGCCTTCGCCTCCATTTCTTCCTCCACATCAACCCGAACAACATCATAAAGATGGCATAAATCATGGATAGCATTTTCATTTGCTGTTTCAGCAATTCCTTTACGGCTCCTCCATACTTGCTCAAAACGTGCATGTTTGGCAGCATTCTGACCGGTCATAATAAAGTAAAAAATCACATGGAGATCAGTCATAAACAAGGTGGACAATCATATATTGGCAGTTAAAACATACCTTACTCTCTACACATATATTTATAGATTTGAGTGCTACAATGGTCCTTGGTATGTTTTATTGGTAGCCATGCTAGAGTCCTATCACAATGTTTAAATGAAATGTTACACATATTAAAGACCCGAAAGTATAAATTGCAGCCCACTTGCTTTGTTACAGGTATGTGGGTCATGTCTAATTTATGTTGTAATGTGCACAATAGATGAGGTTTGGTCAATTATGAATTGCAGCTTTCTGTCATCATCACTGAGAATGCTAGATCCTACCCTTTTTGCTTAAAAATTATAAAAGTGAGGTAGGTGGTGTTGAATATTGTTTGTTAAGTTTGACTTTGAAAGTTCTGCTGCCTGAGGTGAAGTCTATGAACCACCTTCATTGCCCGATCTTTGCTTCTGTAGAGTGTTTGTATTCACTGCCACAATGTTATATTCCCAAAATCATAATGAACAGTTAAACTAAATATACAACCAGGTATGTTTTAATTGTCACTAATCCTTTGTATAATTTATAAATCATGTTTATAACTCACATTATTCAAATCCTTGTAAATCATATATTGTACTGTTTCCAGGAGATCCACTTAAAGTGGTAATCACAATTGATAAATAGCAAATACATTGTGTTTCACATCCATCCATGCCTCTCCAATACCATCCCAATCATCATATCCATTAATTCATCCGATTCTATACACAACCACCCTTACCCATTGCACTTAGTTTACACCAACCAAAGCAAATCATGGAACTACAGCCTACTGTGCAGTTGAAACCAAATCCTCAGCTATATGTTCAACTGAACTTGCAAGGCTGCACAACGCCATATTGTGCAGAGTCCCATAACACTGTATCTACCAACAAAATTGGTCTCAAGATGGATCTGTCTAAATTCAACAAACCAGATCCAAAATTATTGGAACCAGAACTGGCCAAGAGTCAGAACTGAAAGTACATCAGACAGATCCAAAGGAATAAAAAACATATATATTCATGTACATCAGTGTAAATCCAAACCATTAGACACCAAATATGTAAAATTTGTTCGGTTTAAAGTTAGGGAGGGAGGAAGGGTTTCCTTTTTTTACCTTTATTTCTTTGTCTGCCCCGTCCCCCGTCCCCACCCCCTAAGGAACTGCCACTGGTCCCACCAGTATGAACTGGTATAAACCAACCGAACTGGTTGTGAACCGGCCAATTTGGTACTCAACCAACCTCCCAGTTGGCTTGAGCTACCAGTTCGGGCTAGACTGGACCAGACAGGCTGGTGCTGATAAAACTGAGTGGATCAGAATGAAGCACAACATTAAGCTATTAACTCATAACTCTATTTCAGAATTAATCAGTCACGCTCAAAAATAACAAATTAATGGTGTCCCCTTACAACTAGAGGGACCCACCCATTATCAGTACCTTTGAAAACAGAAGAAAAGAATTCAGTGAACATAATATGGCTAGCATTTCTCATTGACATTTCAATAGAGCAAAAATCTACTGGACAATAACGTTTTCAACCATAGTTACATATATCGTGTTAGTGAATATATCGTCGAGGGTCCAGAATGTAACTTATCGGGAGCAACGGCGAAAATATCGGCAAATGTCGTAAAGCATCAAAAAAATACAAAAATAACCATTTTTTCAGTTTTTTTAACATCTAAAGCAACAACAACATCAAATAAACACATTGATACCTAAATATGAAAATACAACTAATATATAAGATGCATAAGATGTCAAATGGTGGACCATGATCACATGTCGACTATAAACTGAAAATACTGAAATATGTTCCTGATGGAATGATAGAAAATCACATTGAATGATCAAAATAAATGTCTCTCAAGAGATGAATCATCATGACTCATGAGGCATCTAGATAATACATAGTACAATGATAAATAGTAGGAATCATCGATCCCCTCTACCCCTTTTATAGGCAAGGGGCACCACTCTTCCTCTGGAAGCAGTAGGGGGTCCTGTAGGTGCTTTGGATGAGTCAGGTGTCAAATTGGAAGCTCCAACTACTCGAGCCATGGTGGAAGGTAATGGGGTTGAGGTGGAAACCAATGTGACTTATATCCTCCCATAACTGCATATCATAAAAATTATTGCCTATATTGGGATCCTATTCATCAATAGCACCCTATGTTCCCCACCTCTGGGCTCTAGCCCTTGCTTAATGAGTGAAGGGTACATTTTTATTATGGTCATGATAAAAGATTTCAACAGTCAATGCCACCAACATCAAAGTACATAGAGGGGTTGATGTGTGGAATTGGTGCAATCTTGAAATCCTGAAAACTAGTAAGTTTGTTGAATTCTGAATGAAATCTAAAAGAAATCTAAAATTCTACTTTTTGCATATGAAGTCCGATGAGGTTGGAACCACTCTCAAACATCCTGAAACAATTAATGGTAATGTTAAAATTTTAAGTAAAAGTGACATTCTCCTTAACTTTCATTTTCTATCCTTTTGTGACATTCTCCTTCACTTTCGTTTTCTATCCTTTTACTTTAAGAATTTAATATTTCCATTTATTAGTTTAAGAATTTAATATCTTTGGTTTTAATAACACTGCCAAAATCGTAACCCATGGATTTATTTCCCAAATTTCATGCAATTTTTTTTAGCAGGGCGATATCTTCCAAAATATCGCGATATATTCCCAATATATCGCGATATATTCAAAATGTCGTAAATGTCACAATTTTTTAGTGGTGATATATCGCCAAGGGGAATGACTCGCGATATATCGCCATATGGGTGATATATCGCCGATATATGTAACTATGTTTTCAACAACAGAAATGACTATAAATAACATGCATTGTCAATGAATACACCAACCAAAGCAATTCATTGGCAATAAAGCGTTAAACTTTACATCAATCTTCAGATCTGCACTCAAAGAATGAAACCAACAGGTCCTAAAACTTGGAACTTAGTTTATGCCTATTAAAGCCAAAATTTACATATACTAAAACTTCTGTAAATTAAGTTCAGCAGTGCAAACACTGCATTCTCTGTTTTAATTCAAAACAGCAGATAGAAGGAAACCAAATATATATGTGTGCAATCTGGAAATTATGAACAGTAATGCAAACTCCAACAGCAATTGCATCAGCTCACAATTATTCAAAAAAGAATATTACAGCAGTTAATACACATGCTGCTTGCACTTGCTCTCACTGCAACATACACTAGAACTCTCTCTCAGAATGCTTACAAATGTGCCCCTCCTCATTCCTTTATAGATTAAGGGAGAGGTACAAAATGGGCAATGAATGCCTCTGGTGGTGTGCCCCACTCAAGCTCATAAATACACTCCACTGACCACCAATAAAGCACACTCACTAGCCTAAAGGAATGCACCCACTTGACTTGGAGTGAATCCTTACGTAAATGTGCCATCAAGGAAAGCCAAAGGTACTCCCTGCATTAAATGTGCCATTGGGAATAAATGCACCCATCGTGGAGGAGGACAATTCCAGCATTAGCACACTCACCCAACACTGACGCACCCTATCTAAATATACCATAACTCCTATAAACAAAAAAAAGAGAGGGAGAGAGTTATAAAACCCACTTACCCTCCTTTGATGCTGGTGCTTACTCACCATGGATGAAAAGAGTATTCTGCTACTGCTCACCCAGGCTGAAAGTGAACAGCTTCTGAACTTTGACGCAACAATTAATCTAACACTCGCTCTTTGCAAGGAAGGTGTTCTCCAATAACCCCAGCTTGTCCCTCAGCATCTCAAGCATCCCCTCAGCTAGGGGCTTCGTGAAAATATCAGGCACCTACCAATTTGTAAGAATGTAGTCCAAACTCAAGTCTCTCAATAAATGGTACCAGATATCAATATGTTTGGAGCGATCATGAAACACTGGATTCTCAAAAACTCTAATGCAAGTCTGATTGTCACAGCAAACAACCATGGGTTCTGACCACTAATTAGTCAATTCTGCAATCAACTTGCAAAGCCATATAACTTCGCAACAAACAGATGAAGCATCCATATGCTCTGCCTTAGATGAACTAAGAGCAATAGTAGCCTGCTCCTTACTAAACTAGGAAATCATAAATGATCCCAAACTGAAACAATATCCAAAAATACTCTTCATGCCAGAACGGATTGTGCTCTTCAGAGATCAGAGCACATGCTTACCAGCTTTCCAATGATGGTAGAGAGGCTCAACCATAAAATAGCTCAACGTATTACTGAATAGCAAATGTATAAACTAAGTCACATG
>LPNX010815055.1:0-24556 GCA_001517045.1 Pseudotsuga menziesii | reverse complement strand
TATATATATAAAATTAAAATTAAAATTATATCAGATCATCATCATGCATGTTAGAATTAAAACAAAATACATGATACATCATGATTCACACAATGATATAAATCTGTGTTACTTGGGAGCGGAAGCGAAAGCGAGAAGCGGAAGTGAGAGTGGGAGCGAAAAGCGAAAAGCGAAATTTTCAAAAGCTTCCGGTTTGGAAGCGTTTTTTATACAATATATATATATATATATATATATATTGAATCTTGATGCATAAATGTCAACAAATGCACCTAAAATGTTGAATTAGTTATGAAAAGCATAAAAGCATGAAATAAATAGGGATTCTTCAAAAACTAGTTTTGGGGCCACCAACATCAATCTGAACAATCAACGCCACCAACATCAAGGTACATAGAGGGGTTGATGTGTTTGATTAAATGCCAATCCCATACCCTCATACATGATAGAACCCAATGGAAACATTGCAATCCTGAAATCCTAAAAATTGTTAAGTCTGTTAAATTTTGAATGGGATAAAAAAATTCTACTATTTGCATTTGAAGTCCGATGAGGTTTGAACCACTCTCAAACATCCTGAAACAATTAATGGTAATGTTAAAAATTTAAGTAAACATTCTCCTTATCTTTCATTTTCTATCCTTTTACCTAGATACAATTACAAATTACAATCATACATCATTACATCAACATGTAATAAAAGAATTAGAATTTAGAATTTAGAACCAATATTAATCATAATGAACCATAAATAGCAGATTTCTCATTAAGTTATCAATGAAATACAAAATATTGAGGGAATTCCACTCCAAAATAGCCATATCATCAAGAAAGACATCCCACGTCTTTGTCTTTCCCTTCAACCACTCCTGCCTCTTCCTGTAAAGAAGATGAAGGTTGGTGCGCACATACACCATTGTATCTTCCCTGGACTACTCAATCCTGCTCTTTCACACTGTACAAATTCCCATATGTGCTCCAATTCCTCTTGCAACAAGAGGATGAAGTAACCTAAGAAAGGACCCTAAAGGCTAATTGTTGTAGAATAGGGAATGTTGCTCCATGAGTTGACCACCATTCATAAGCCTCTTTGACCCCCCTGTCTTCAAGTACATCATACCCTCCAAATATGTTGGTGCAAGAGGAGAACTCAGCAAAGCCCACCTCAATCTCATTAAGCGATGCTTTATCCTAAAATATCCTTCTAAATGCTAGTTTCCTCCCCTGTGAAATCTCTCCATCCATGTGAGTAGGGAATCTGCATGAAGGCCCATTACCGGCAGTGAGCCACTCTTGACTGTAGAACTTGGGGTTGAATGAGTGAGCCAAGCAATGCAAAGGTGTCCAATTCTTATCCCACCTAGAAAGAAGAATATCTTGTATGGTGGACCATAAGCTCTTTGTTGATGTGCCATACTCAGGGGACTCATTCTCCATAACAATGGTCTTCATGTACTCAATCATGGAGTCCCACCCCCCATAAACATCTCCTAAGATGGGTTGGTCTGTGTCTGCAAACCGCAAAAGAGAAATGATAAGGTCCATGATCTTAACAGTAAGATTGACCCTCTCCCACCAACCATCATCTAACACTATGTCCTTTAGCCTTTTTGAAGCACCTTGATCTGTCTTTCCCCAGACCAAAGATCTAAAATAACCATGGCCCCAAGAGTGGCCTTGACCTCCATCCACCTCTTGATCATAATGAATGAGGAAGCAAACCAAGTATCTACAATTTTCAACAATGATAGATGTGTGTATTGTTTATATATTGTGAGGGCATTGGTATGGTTTTGTACAAAATTCTGGATATGGCGTGCATCATCAATAAGATTGCCAATCCATGTCACATATGAAGCAATAGCTTTAAGTGCTAAGTTCAAAGAATGAACAATGCATGGTATCCAAAATATTTGTGGATTTTTAGCTTCCACAATGCTAGTAGCTTTGAAAACAATCTTTGGTCTGTGTCTGCAAACCGCAACAGAGAAATGATAAGGTCCATGATCTTAACGGTAAGATTGACCCTCTCCCACCAACCATCATCTAACACTGTGTCCCTTACCCTTTTTGAAGCACCTTGATTTGTCTTTCTCCAGACCAGAGATCTGAAATAACCATGGCCCCAAGAGTGGCCTTGACCTCCATCCACCTCTTGATCATAATGAATGAGGAAGCAAACCGAGTATCTACAATTTTCAACAATGATAGATGCATGTATTGTTTATATATTGTGAGGGCATTGGTATGGTTTTGTACAAAATTCTAGATATGGCGTGCATCATCAATAAGATTGCCAATCCATGTCACATATGAAGCAATAGATTTAAGTGCTAAGTTCAAAGAATGAACAATGCATGGTATCCAAAATATTTGTGGATATTTAGCTTCCACAATGCCAATAGCTTTGAAAACAAGTGCATTACTTGTAATTATTTGCACACAAGCTTCAACACCTATATATTGTACATCCTTGTAGTGTCCAAGAGCATCCACCGCTTTCAAGAAGACCGGTCCATTCTGGGAAGACACCATGAAATTGATGAGTGGATAGCGTGTTGCATCTGTCCATCCATCAGAAACAATACTCACACCGGGTGAGGCCCATGATGATTTGATAGGTTGTAGGAATTGTTCCATCTCCTTCTTTTCCTTAGCTAACAATGTGGTTCTAAGCTTCTTTGAACTTGGAGGCACATACCCAAATGGAGCTTTCTCAACTAGAGCTCGACACATCTCAATAAACATTAGAGATTGTCCAAATTAAATGAGATGAAGTTGAGAAAGAAAAAGAATGCAATGGTAATATCAATTTCATCTCACTTCTCTTGTTGATAAATCTTGTCCATTGGACCACGAGTGGAGGTTTCCCTCTTTTTTGGTGGTTATATTTCAACCCCACCCCCAAATTTGCTAGATGGAGTCCTTAAGAAAGGAAGAGGATCCTCAGTCTTTTGTTTATTGCTCGATGTTGCCACATTCCCCAAGCCAACTATATCATCTTTCTCTAACAACTTTGGTTTATCAACACTCACCGCTTTACATGGTGCAAGTCCACAAGGAAGCCCCAACAAACGGCCCCTACCCTTGTAGTAGGTGCTCTTGAATTCACACTTGCAAAAATTACAATTCCAAAGAGTATTTCCTCCCCCACCAGGCTTTGAATGCCCTTGTTTTCTTGTGACATACCTCCATAAGGGGAATTTCTTCTCTTGAGCTTGTTGCCTTGCTACAACAAGGTCAAATTCAGCCCTTGAAACAATAGCAGCAGCACTTGAAACAGTTGGAGCACTTTCAACACCTGATTAAGATAAACTTGGAGGGGATGGTACAACATTGTCCCCTTTCCTTTGACCTCTACCTCCTTGCTTTGATGCTTGGGCCATGATTTCTTGCTGCTGTAGATGAAAACAAAAGAACAATGTTGTTGTAGATGAAATAGATAAATATGGTTTCTCAAATCTTCCTTGCAATCGCTCCCAATGCCTTCACACCTTGCTAAAACCTTGCACCTGCAAATAACCAACACTTCAGAGCTCATTCTATTGACAAACAATGAAAAAGAAAGAAGCAAATCACTCATCAAGTAGCCCACGGAGTGCCTTTCAGCATGACACGTGTCCTGGAATTGTGACACAGCTTTCTGAACGTACCCGATATGGAAAATGGATGTGTTCTAAATTGTGACACGTTGAAATTTGGTGTCTGGTACATGTCCCAGCGTGTCCTTCAAGAATGTCGCGAATACGGACACTTGGGGGTAAACTAACATGTCCTCTGACTTAGTGTATAAGGAAGCATCAACCAAATCAGTGTCTTCAACACAAGTTAACTTAAAATTCGGGTATCAATACCATAGGTCTAGCCAAAGATTTATAATCAAGCATTTGAAATCTTTTCAAAATATCCACAATATACTTCCCTTTCTCCAAGAAGAGTTCACATGCACCTTCCATATCTCTGGACCCAAAAAATAAGGAACAAGACCAATGTCCTTCATATAATATTTGCTGGCTACTTTCTTCTTGCACCACACAATGAGCTTCTTAGAACTTCCAATAAGAATCAAATCATCTACATATAACACCAATACAAGCAGATCAGTCTCATGAAACAAATAATAAATATTTGAATTTGAGCAAGTCTTGGAGAAGCCCAGATTTAACAAGTATTCAACTATCCTAGAGTGCCAAGCGTGTAGGGCCTACATCAACGTAAAAAGGACCTTCTTCAATCTACACGTATGGGTATCTTTCCCATGAACCTCAAATCCTCTTGCCCGATTTATGCATACTTCCTCTTCAATCACTCCATTTAGAAAAGCAAACTATACATCCATCTAGTAAAGAGACCAACCAAAACAAGATGCAATAGACATGATGATATGGATAGAAGTATACATAGCAACAGCTCAAAGGTTTCATCTTAATCAACTCCCTCATTCCAAGAGAACCCTATCGCTACAACTTTGGTCGCCTTCTTTATCTTGTACAGTGATTGAGAATCAATCACTCAATCACTGACTCCCCAATTGGTCTTGGAACATCTCCCACACAACATTCTTGATTATGGAGATCTACTCCTCCATCATGGAATCCCACCATACTTGCTCTACATCTACCCCCTCAAAGCTAGAAGGTTGTCTCAAGAATGGAAGACATTAATGCAACATAAGTAAGATACTTTTTAGGGGGATCACTTACACAAAAGGAAGTCTTTGGCACTCCTACTTGCTCGTGTGCCTCATGTAATCTTTGAGTAGGACATCTCATCTTAGTACTCTTCTCATTAGGAACATGAATAAGACAAGACAACCATATACACATAAATGTGATATATCAGAAAATAAGAGAAGGGAGTTCTACAACAAAATTGTGTTGATTGTTCTATATCAATGTAATTGTAGACATATAAATGCATGTAGGCTTTGTCTAAAGATAGACACATTGCCTTATCTCAATCTAACAGCTTGAGAGAATATCTTAACCACACACTAAACTAAGAGCCAATCTAGCTCTCATCCAACAACCTCCTAAAACCGCTCAAGAAGGCTACTTAGATAGAGGCGCTCTCTACTTGACAATGACCAATACAATAACAAACTGATGTGATTAAATACCAATACATAACACAGGTATGGATTAACTATTCTAATACTCCCCATTAATGAGTACTTGTCCAGTGAGATCTTCATTATTCTTTAGTCTACTACAAGAAATGCTTTTTCAAATCCTGAAGATGATCTCACACTACAAAGACTTCATTTGGTTTGACCTGGTATTGTATCTCGTACGTTGGGCATAGATTTCCCACCCAACTGTCAAAGTCCATTTAAAGGAACATCCATCTACTGGAATACATGGTTATCCAACCAATGCAACCATCAGTCTAGTAGGAAGTCCTTCATGTACATGGTTCATTCAACTCCTTGATGAACTCCCCTTGAATGTGCAACCAACTCCTCCAACCATTTCCAAGAGATAACCAATGCAACCGATGCACCTTGCTCTCTACAGACACATCTTCCTTGAATCTCGCCTAATTCAATTTTGACACACCTAGTCCAACATAACTCAGAGTCTGCAGCCATTGAATGGGTCACCCAACACACTAGTGTTAACAATTCCTTATACTTGTGATGTTAACTATTTACTATACCCAGTGAGCTTCACTCTAATTACTACTTTCAATAAATTCCCAAATTCATATACATAAATAAATGTTAGATCTGATTTATAAGCAACAATACAATAAACTCATTAACTATCTAACATGCGCAACGGAACTGGAAATCAATCACACATAGTTTAACACAACTATTTACCCTAGAAACCCCAATGAGGAAAACCAACATCTAGGGCTTTCTTCAATCAAATCCAAAGAGAAAATATAGAAGGTTATACAATCAGAAGTTTTAGAAGTAGAGAAACCTGGTGCCATGGAAAGGCGTCGCAGATCTGTGGGAAAAATTCCAGCTCTGCATGCAACTGCAACTACTGCTTTGGGGAATGCGCCCTCTGCTCTACTCTGCTCTGAATCTCTGACGAACTGCCTTTTCCGATCTCTGGAAGAGGCAACTCCCTCTCTCTCCCTGAAGAAGTGCTCCCTTTGCCCCTCTTCTCTACTCTGCTCTGTCTGATAAAGAATTGTGCTCTTCTCTCACAAAAGTGTGCCCCAGCTCTGGAGTGCGCCCTCTCTCTTCAAAAGTGTGCCCTCAATCTCTATCACAATAAATCTATGATGAGATCTCAATCAGTCCTCCTCAATCTTTGAAGAAGTACCCTCAACTTCTCTCAGCCCTCTTGGCTTCAAGAAGATGCGCCCTCTCTCACGAAAGTGCGCCCTCTACTCAAGAAGTGCACCTCACCTATCCCTCCCAATCAATCTCTATGAGATAGATTCTCCCTCTCAAAATGATGTGCCCCCTCTTAGTATAAAAGGATGTGGAACCCTCACTCTTCCCTCAGCCCTCTCAACTCAGAGATGCGCCCTTCCTCATGCATTGATTCGCTCAGGTCTGTAGCCTCTCGCTATCTCTACCCTGTATCACACAAGTGAGTGCACTTTTACCCTTTGTATACCTTTTCTAACTCAGTAGTGAAATTAGGCAAACACCTAATTTCACTTTCATGCAAAAATCTTGTCATGCAAACTTTAACTTTAAAATGCATGCATGCATATCTCGCATTCACAAGTTAAAAATCTTAGAAACCGACTGGTAACGTGTTTCTCACAAAATACATCACTGCCTATACTGTCAATGTACCTTCATGCTAGGCATCGGCACATGAAGGACATCCCAAGAAACAAATCTCCACATGTGACAACCTCCCTGTTACCGGTTGAAATGGTAGGCCTAGCCACCGACATTTTAACCGGTAAGCATATGTGGGAAAAGCTACCACTGTCACCTTAGTCACTTGTCCCCAACTACTTCAGAAATCGAAACCTCCTAGGAGAAAGCCCTATTCTGATCCTGAAGGACGCTAAACACCAAAATGTTCTCTTTCAAGGTTGTTAGTGATCAGTGCCTAATGGAGTCTAGAAAGTGAGTAAAGGAGTAGTATGATTTGTATAGTTATGATTGCAGCAGTATATCCACCTTAAACAACAAGACAAGTGTGCTAGCATTGTCCAATGATCATCTAGAATATGTAAGTACAGCAGTACAAGTAACAAAAGTTGATCTTCTTAGTAAATAATGACCTAAGTTTCATGTATTGCAATATTAACATACACATTTTAGTGACATTTCCTAGCAGCAGCAGAGAAGCGTTTAAAACATGCACAACAATATGCATCAGTCATCACCTAAACATGAGAATATCAGTATTTGACAGGCGACCATGTTGCATACGGATGTGTCTATTTAACCATCATTTCATTAACTAACACAATCTGAAGTAAATGTGTGTATATAGCACGTTCAGCGATGAAGTGAGATTTCAGTGCTTTACGTCTAGTCAAAACAATGCATAACAACATTTATGACAGCAGTAAGTACAGCTTGTGTATATTCAGCCATCCACCCAACTATTCATGGCAGCATTAGAAAGTCAGCAAGATATTGTATTACATGTGGATGTGTATGTTAAATTGACCAAACATATCATGGAGTAAAAGAGTATACATGTAACAAATTGCAGATGGCGTGTACTTAACTAAATGCAGTAATACAGTGATGTATCGGTTATCATTTACAGCAGCAACAAAAGCCATATTCAAACCATAGGCCACACAACTGTATGCACCCACTAATTCATAGCAGCATTATATTGTCAGTTGTTAACAGTATGACATTAACTAACAGCAGTATAATCACAATATCAGTCATAGATTAATATTCATTGTGGCATCAAACATTTATTGCATGTGCAACTAGCTAACAAAGAGTCTGAAGTGGTTACGTAGTTGTTAGCAGACTGTATTCATTTTGTAAATACAGTAGTATGGATCAAGCCCAAAATATGTGCATACAACACTCTTAGCAAAAGTGTTTGTGCTTCTACAAAATATAGGCCAAACTTACTATGGTTTTTTGACTTGTGTGCAGGTATAGACGGCTGAGATGAAGTCTTAGGAGAAACAATAGAACATATAGGGAGGGCTGCCGGGGGTGTTAGGAGGATGCTGCTAGGGCAGCGAAGGTGAAGAGAGGAGGCTGTTAGGGCCTGGGAAGGATAAGCAGCAGGCTGCTTATAGCAGCAAGGTTAGGGAGGAGGCGTTAGGATTTTAGGGCAGAATTAGGACTGTTTTAGGGCCTTTTGGGGCAGATTTTGAGATTTTTGCGATTTTTGTACTTTTAGGGTTCCCTATTATTCCGCCTTAGGGTTTTTAGGGATTTAGAGGCTAGGGCGAATGTGTAGGGAAGATGGCCTGAATTTTAGGGAGGCCCAAAACTGCAAAAAAAAAATGGCTTTTAGGGTTTCTAACATAAAATTGCAGACCTAAATTTAACCTAAAACTAATCCTAAACTAACCCTAGAACTAGGTTTTTTAGAAGAGAAAACGTGTGAAAACCAAGGGAACTAGCCCTAGAAAAAAACCCTACCACAAACTAGGGCATCTAGCGAGGATGGCTAACCTAGAGAGGAAGAGTTCCTAGGTCAAGAAACTAGCCTAGAAAAACTAAGGAGAAACCCTAGGGCACCCTCACAAGGAGACATGCCTCAATATGCAAAGGTGACAAGAATGAAATATAATGGCCTATCCTAGGAAAAAGTGCAGCACTAGGGCTACCACTAAGACTTGAACATGCACATCCACCAACATTCAAACAAAAAGATAGGAAGTCTGACCTTCTCGGACTTATGTACAAAGATGAAGGTATTTTTGAAGACAAAGATAATGGCACTCCGAGAAATGAAGACCAAGAAGCTCTAGTTAAAGAAATTGAAGAACACAAGAAAATGGTGAGTTCTCCTTACCCTCATGGCAAAGTTTCTTATAATATCTTCGGCCTCTTGGAAGAAAATAACATAATCTTTGAAGATAATGATTATTGGAAGTTCATGGGTCCACCAATCTATGATTCTTCAAGACCTAGCAGTATTGTTTTTGAGCCCTCTAGTTGCACATATTTTAAAGAAGTAGTCTATGAGCCTTTCCTATCATTCATAGAAGAAGAGTTCCTAGGTCAAGAAACTAGCCTAGAAAAACTAAAGAGAAACCCTAGGGCACCCTCACAAGGAGACATGCCTCAATATGCAAAGGTGACAAGAATGAAATATAATGGCCTATCCTAGGAAAAAGTGCAGCACTAGGGCTACCACTAAGACTTGAACGTGCACATCCACCAACATTCAAACAAAAAGATAGGAAGTCTAACCTTCTCGGACTTATGTACGAAGATGAAGGTATTTTTGAAGACAAATATAATGGCACTTCGAGAAATGAAGACCAAGAAGCTCTAGTTAAAGAAATTGAAGAACACAGGAAAATGGTGAGTTCTCCTTACCCTCATGGCAAAGTTTCTTATAATATCTTCGGCCTCTTGGAAGAAAATAACATAATCTTTGAAGATAATGATTATTGGAAGTTCATGGGTCCACCAATCTATGATTCTTCAAGACCTAGCAGTATTGTTTTCGAGCCCTCTAGTTGCACATATTTTGAAGAAGTAGTCTATGAGCCTTTTCTATCATTCATAGAAGAAGAAATTAGAATGATTCAGGTCGAGCCGGATTTGTATATAGATTTGAAGCTATATGAATTAGTCTTAATTCCATTTAAGAAGGATATTGAAGACATAATTGATGAAAGTGAGTTTGCTGAAGATAACAATGAGAGCAATGTAAATCTTGAAGACCTAGGAAGACATACCTTTCAGATCTCTCATAGTCTGGTTCAGACATCCTTGTCAACCATTCATGAAGATTGGATCAACCCTCTCAGTTGGTTGATCGATGATGAAGCACCTCAAGATTTGATTCGAGATGATGATTGTATATCTTTTACCGATAAAGATGGAAATGAAAGGTGGAAAGAATTAGAGGGGTCGGTCTCCGATGAGATCTCACAAGATTTAGTTCGGCTTTGCTCACCCAACATCAAGGTCCATGTAGGATTTCATACGGAGACTTCCTTTGCATATATTGAGCCAATGGGTATACCCTCTCTTAGGGTGGACCATGATTATTGTTCCCAACAATGTCTCTCATGAAGCATTGTGGTTGATAAGCAACCATTTCTATCCGGTACCAATAAGTTTTCAGTGATGCATTTCGATAGAACCGAGGCAGGTATGTGGACAGAATGCTTGAACAAGTGCAGGGATATATTACAGTTAGCCCTCAAAATTCTCCAAAAATTTTCCGAGGTTCATCTTTGCAAATGATTTCCTAAGTTCAAAATTAGATAGCCAATTCCTTGCAGAAAAATTTCACAAAACAGATATATGATGATGAGAGTGTAAACCTAAGCCCAGTATAAGCATGGATAAATAACACTTGCAAAAGTAACCATTCCCAATGACAAAAATTTGAAGGCTTCCAGGTTACCAGGTTTGTCCATCATTTCAATTCCATTCTGACAAAGATAATGGTATGTACTCGGCTCATCCTTGATGTAGTTTTGCCCTGGATTGTTTCCAAAGACAGGAAGAGAATTTCGCAGTATACTCAGGTAGCTACATTGGTGGTATGATTTTCACTTTACCCTTCTCTATTATCATAATTAGGTTTGGTAGGTATAATTTCATTTGAGTTCAACATTGACTGCTACCTATGCATTTCACTTGTCGTCATTTCATTTTGATCTTACTGCATTTCATTTTGAATAAGGCAGAATGGATGTGTTTGCCTCATGATGCATTTGAAGTCGTTTTTGTTAGAGATGTATGTGTAGGTCTGCAAGTAACCAAGAGATTCTAGGGGATTCTCATACACTCTCGAGAAGAGCACATGCCCAACAGTTGTATCCAACTATTACACATCAAAGTATCTATAACGTTCTCAGTCAAGTCTACCAGAGTGGGGTTAAAAATTTTGATGTAAAAGCCAAGTTGAAGAGTAGAGTGTTGATATGGGGCTAAATACCCCTAATCATGCCATGGATAGTCCACTTGATTTCCACCTCCAGGAGGTGCTCGCCCTGTTAGGGGTTGGTTCCCTTGGGGGGCTAATCACTTGGACGCATGACCACACTCATTTGTTTCCCATGTAAAAGATGATAGCACTCTGTAAAGTCCTTTGTAACCTATCTAGCACACCTTATTTGCTCAATTGGACCTATTTTACCCCTCCTCTGGGTCGTGTTACCCTCAATTGTACTTCCACTAATGAGGGAGGAAGTTGAGGGCACACATTTGTTGGGGTTAGTTAGGGCATGATGTCCTCCTTTTGGTACACCTATCAATTGGTGTAGCCTAATTGCATTGTATTTACTACTTTTATGTCATTTAGAGATATTTTATTGTTATTATGAGCGGTTTAGCCCCCAAAGTTGTGGGTGAGCAAGCCAAATGTTATATTTTTCACATTATTTTGTATGCTCATAACTTATAATTAGATGAGGCTAGTCTTATATAAATAGTGCCTCCCTCTCATTGTAAAAACACAACAAGATATGGGTTCATTATGAGATCTTTT
The DNA here is from genome assembly GCA_001517045.1 of Pseudotsuga menziesii. Taxonomy (NCBI): domain Eukaryota; kingdom Viridiplantae; phylum Streptophyta; class Pinopsida; order Pinales; family Pinaceae; genus Pseudotsuga; species Pseudotsuga menziesii. Next base: position 12,968 of record LPNX010815055.1, on the reverse strand, counting down.
TTAATTCTCTTGGTTTATTGGAGCTCTTGATGCTATGCGCACCTCTTTTGCGATGATCTTTCTCTCTTAAAGGTTGAGTTGGTGAAGTTCCAGGGTTTTTTTTACACATGCTATTGGTTAATGCTAATAAATGGTTGTAATAACTCAAGCACAAAGGTGACCTAAGGCACTATGTTGCTCATCTTTGTTAAATGTTGGTAAGTTATAATTTTAACCTAGTTTAATGGTGCTTTTATGGTGCTTTATCCTAAAGTGTTAAGGTTTATTGCTCATATTTTGTTCACCTTACATGAGGAGACCTTGCTTTCATAGGAGCTCCCCATTGTTACTGGACCTTGGGCCCAAATTAGGCTCTTTTGCCTAACTCTTGTGGTTGCTAGTTGATGCCTAATTGCAAGTGTTGAAAGCCATTCTAAGAGAGGGACGTTGGTATTGATCTCTCAATACAAAGGGATTGAGACAAGAATCATATGCACTATCTTTCCAACAAATCTATCTCTCTTTTATCAATTCACATGTCTTTTATTTTACATGCATCTCTATATTATTGAAAAACCCTAAAAATATAAAATAGGTAGAAAAACCCTAAGAATCTAGATAAATTCATTAAACCAAAAATATTTGCAATTTGATAATTCTGGTCCACCCACCAAATTCACCCTAGTGGACTTATCCACAAATCTCTAAGGGTGTCCCATTTTGACTTAGTGCATTGGGAAACGTGAAAATGTCCAAATTAGGGTTTTTAGTATTTACAGTGTTTTTGCAATTCTAGATGGATCATCAAGTGCGCCCTAGGCCACTTGATCTTCTCCCCTTCAAAGCGCATTTTTCTGAGGTAGTGCCTTGGGAAGTGTGAAACCCTACCTCGAGACTTGTGAAGCGTATTGAATTGATGATATCTATTGATGTTGACTGGTAGATTGAATTAACTCCTTTCATATGATTTATGTGTCTTTATTATTCATTGCTAACTCCATATAAGGCACTAATCATAGCTATAAGGCTAGTAGGAGGGTTTTTGGAGGTTATTGGTGATTGCAGGTACTCATTCCTCCATTAGGGACTCTCCCCTGGGTTTAGGAGTTACTCAAAATTGAGGAGTTAGGTTGTGGTGACATTGGGTCTAACCCCTCTCATATGCTTACCATCACTAGCACAAGGCATACTTAGTCTACTTTGAAAGGACTGCTAGTTTGAGTGGTAACATTTTTGGCGCAGAAATGGCCATATAAGGGAGATTCATACAGAGAAATGGCCATACAAAGAGATACATCATTGCATTTGGCATGGTGAATTTTATGTAATATTATGTTTGCCTAGATCATTTTTAAAAGCCCCATGTCAATAGTAACCCTTGAGGAAACTACTATCAAGATAGCACATACAACAGTATAAAGGAATATACTGCAGGAACCAAGTGTAGAATTTTCAAGGCCCTAGGGCTTCTTTGATAGAGCATGCCAAGGTACTACAAGTAAGTGTGGGGCAAGGACTATTCTCTTTCTTGATAATACTCACTATTTTTGCTAAAGTATGGAGCTGGGATTGGAAGCAACAATAGAGCAAAATTCCATGCTCTCTGGAATCTGTTAACAGTTGCTGTAGACAAGAATTTAAGTAAGCTGCAAGTTCTAGGAGATTCTAAGCCATTAATGGACTGGGCAGATGCAAAAAGCCAAGTCACAAATTTGACCCTGGAGTCTATAATGGAAAGAATCTTGGAGAAAAAATTCCATCTCTGAGAAATATATTTTGCTCATATATACAGGGAATTTAACCAGAAAGCAGATCAACTATCAAAAGATGCCCTCATTTTGCAGGAATGTCTTCTGATCAAGCAAAAAATCAGGGAAAATGTTCTGCTTGAAGCTGCTCAAAAATTCTTTTTTTGATGAAGATTTAAATGGTTATATAAATGCAGTGTTCCACGGGGACGCGCCTCCCAGGGTCGGGGGCTCACCCCCTACGTTTCCCACGCCCCGGGGGCGGGGGGGCTCCATGGGAAACGTTTCCCAGCGCCCCCCTTTCTGCAAAACTTGGGGAAACGCAGGTCTAGGAGTTTCCCGGATTGGGGGGCTCCCACACGCCCCCTCCTGAAAATGGGGGGCTCCGACAGGCCCCCACTGCCCTCAATTTTTAAATTTTTTTACTTAAAAAAGAAATGGTTCATCTTAAATTTTAGGCTTTTACACTAAATGGTCATTTTAAAACGAAATAGAAACAAATAAAAAGAAACAAACATCGATATGATATGCTTGGCTATAACGATTACATTAAATTACACTAAATTCTTCAGGAACATAAGCATGCTAGTATGCAAATGGTGATGGGATGAAGAATTGATATGTTTATATGTTGGGGTTCATATTTTTATTATTTTTCTTTTTTCTTTTTATAATTTTAGAGACCAACCCCCCTATGTTAGGGACCTTGACGCCTCCCCGCCCCACCGTACCCCAAAATACCCCAAAATTTTGGGGTGTCTCTACACGTCCCCAATGTGTGTTTCCCCACTCCCACGCCCCACCGTCCCGAAAACTTGGTGGAACACTGTATAAATGTCCTGATATATATTTAAGGAGTCTTAGTCAGGTCAGTCCTGGTCAGTTGCGGTATTTTGGTTGGAATGTATGGAATCCAGTTTTTGGATTTTACTGAAAGGATGACTGTTTATGTCCTTAGTATAGGAGTTATGACAGTCTGGCAGTCTGAAACTGAGCCGAAACGCTTGAAAATGTATATTTTGATTTCTCCTCAAAATATCAAATGCAATGATGTTTTTCTTGGAAAAACAATAGTATAAAGGAACATACAAGATCAAATAAGAAAGAATGGAGGGTAATTACGTCGATAGGCATATTTATTTAGAAAAAGAGTGGGGGTGCCACATTTTTCAAAAATTTGAAAACAAATCTATAATCTATGGACAGGATTGAAGAAAATCAGAATATTCTTCGTCTTGTTCATGAATAGAGGATTCAGATTTAACAAATTAACTTGGACGCATGTTTAATTAATGATTATTTGAGCTTATTTAAATCATTTGGGTCATCACGTGGTTAATCCAAGTGCTCCATTTTCCAAGTGATGCGGGCTCATGGATCGCTTGGAATCGGAAGACCAGAGGGTCCATTTCCAGTGAAACTGAAAAGCTTCACAAGGCCCCGTGAGGGCAAGGGACTGGAATGCAATGGCAGTGTTGGATGGATTCATCTTCGTGCAGCCTTACAAGAACAATATATTAACATAGTAACCAGAGAATCTTTTGTGTTTCAGATGTGCATACATTATATTACATCCGTAACTTTTTACCTGTGCAGTTTGTATTGAAGGTGTATCTATAGTATGTATGACACTAAACAAATAAATTTTATGGCTTTGTTTTATGGAAAGGCAGTCTGAAAATCCTTGCTGCTCGACATTAAAAGTGACCAATTATGAAAAATTGACTGATGTGGCATAACCAGAAACCCATTAAGATTGTAAAATATGCCTTTCAAAAACTGTTCACTCTCAAGTTTGAATTTTACCTTTTTGAGTGATTACAAAAGATTATATGATTATGTTTGAATAATATATAATTTGATTATTTATAAATTTAAATTTATTATATTGTTTTTCATAATAAGTTTTTCATTTATTAACAGTGTATTAGGATAATGATACCTATTGGTGTTTTCATCTGCAATTAATGCAGATGTGCTAGTCAAAATATTCCTCTGGTAAAAATGCGCAAAGCTTCTTTCAGACAAACTAGACTTCAAGGTAATCCTTCAAATATGTTGACTGGATGCATTAAGGAAGTATTTATCCCTCTAGGATCTCAAAGAACAACACAGAATACAGCCCTTAGCCAACAAAATGATCACTGTTTATCTTTGTAAACAAATGGCCACACAACTATTGACCGGTACACAAACTACAAACCAAGATTAACCTGAACACAGCTATATTTGTAAATCTCGTTTAAAAACATTACATCCTAAGCACATTCTGTAGAGACCAAAATAAGCTAGGCTGTCATTTTCATGCAGTGTAATTTTGAAAGAATCAAGACCAAGATTAAAGTTACAAGCATCAAGTGCCAATGAAAAAAACAAACTGTGGCCATCAATGATTCTAGAAGAATTATTTTTCTGTACTCGCCTCCTTGAATCTTCTAAGAATTTTGCTTATGAAACTAGGAAACGTTTTTCAGTAATACCCCACAAACCTCATCCTGGGGTAAGGGTGTGGAGATTTTAAGCAAAAGGAAATCAGACTAGTATATAATCTAAACCAAGAAATGGAGAGAATACCTGATGTTTTTCCCTTGCTGATGCTCTCAATTGATCCTGTTTATCCTGAAAATTCACTAAAGGTTCAGCCACGGATAAGATCTGACATATATCAAACATGTCAATTTCATTCAACATATGTTATCTTTGAGTATCAAATTTAACAGGAAAGATGCTTAGTACAATAAAGCATGCCAGACAATACTGCAATGTAAGCTTAGGGTAAACACTGGAACAAACAGCAGATGATTAAATAAACGATGAGCACTGTAAACTTATTTACATTTTCAAATATTTCATGAAGATTTTGGATTTTATGAACACTTCATAACTTATAAGATCATCAAAGTTCAACGTGCTCTACCACCACACTACCCAAGAAAATATTGTAAACATAAAAAAAACAACTTCATTGTTACGTACTCTAGTCTCTCTCAAGCATTGACTTAGTCATTTTTTAAACAGGAAAAAGTCTTGACATAGGAACATTGTAGTGATAGAAGTCCAGGGTCCAGCTATAAGAACCTATACCTTATATTTCTTAATGTCTTCCCTCTGTTCCTTGTGCCTTTGTTCTGATTTCCCGTCCTCTCTTGCATTCAGCTGCAGATAAGAACCCATGAGTATATCTACATGTACAATAACTCTCTTTCAAGCACTCCAGTAGTCCTTGTTAAATAAGGGACTCAAAAAACTAGTAATCTTCCCAATATCTACTAAATTCAGTTTCAAGTAAGCTATGCTCCCAAGGTCCCACTAATAAAATTACAATAGAAGAAATTTGAGAATCAAAGGTGTGAACATTCTTAATCCATTAGAACACAAAAAAGATGAAATTTCCGATTTAGTAAAATACTAAAAACTAAAGCCTATTTCTTCCTCATAGTATTTTATAAACTAAAATGCATAGTGATGTCCATGAGCACTCTCTCTATTGCATACCAGAGTGAACACAAGTCTTTCAGTCTTGATTGTTCACAATTATTTTTTTCTGCCAAAGGAACAGTTAATGTATAATCCATAAAGACAGATTCTCTTGCTAAGAATTTTGAGCTACAAATGCCTGAAAGGTTCTAGGATAGGATTTAAAGTAATGCACTTACAAATAACAAAATCATGAAGTTATTGCCAGATATGCTACAAGAAGTCCCAAATCAATGACTAGGAGATAAAGGAACTTTCCTCTGTAGTTCTCTGACGTGAGAAAAAGAAATGCAATGATGAAGTTACCAATACACACCATCCAGTAAGGATAAAAGTAAAATATGGGAAAATGGAATTTTTTAATGCATCACAATAAGGATTGCTTGAGAGCAGGCTTTGATCATGCCCAAAGTAAATTTTCTTTAAATATCAGAGACACATTCAGCTCAAGTCCTTCCTAGAGATATTAGCGTATGTATTACCATCGATATGGGATGAATCACTATTATATTGGATAAATGGAAAAGGAGATATTAGCGTATGTATTACCATCGATATGGGATGAATCACTATTATATTGGATAAATGGAAAAGGAGATCAACAAGATCTTTAGTAGAGAGATTATTTCTTATGTACAAGAGACTGGATACTCCTAGTTTAGTATTGGTCAAATAAACTATCTATCTTTAGTATCTCTAGTATCTTTCGTATTCCTTATGCAACACGTTAGTTGGATAAATCTTTGAACCAAACAAACAAGTACGAAGAAGGATCGATTATTTACCCCTTTTATATATAAAATTCATAATGAAAATGCAGCATGAAATTCATTCTTTCCTAGATGAATTCCGTAAAGATCAAAACTACAAAAACAATAAAAACAATTATACTTACATGATATAGTATGTACCATGATATTTTAACAGGCAAAGAGGAATTGGATCGGACCCAGTTGGTGTGTGTTTGTAAAAAAGATAATGAGACAGTTAATCATCTACTTGGTAGTTGCTTGGTAGTTGTTCTTTTACTATCTCTGTATGGAAGGAAATTACAAAAGCCATAAATGCATCTCATCAATGGGAACAATCTACATTATTGGAATGTTTTAAAGCCTGGTGTACAAACAGCTCAGTTCACAGTCCAGACACATAAAGCATTGCCTTGTTTTACAATAATAATAATAATCTATTTTTAAGGTCACAGCCAAACCAGACACCAATTTGGTGTATGAGACCCCCTTGTTTGTGCGACAAGGGACCCCCTCCGTGCAGCAATTTGACTGCTAAAATCTACAGAGGTGTACATACCCTACCCCCCTCCAGATTTGAACCTATGACCTCCTAGGAGAAAACACATGTTTTTAACCATTAGGCACACTCAGGCTGTACACACTTTGGAGTGTTTGTTATCCAGAAATAAATGTATTTTCCAAGGTAAAGAATTGACTGTAGGAATGTTTTCACAAAAATTCAGACTGTCATATGGAAAAAATTGGAAGCCTCACAAACAAAAAATTTCAAGAAGGCTTTTAGACACAGTTATAGATTTCACAAAACCTTGGGGTTATTTTGATGGAACACCTGGTAAGTGTGGGGCAGGGGTACTGATTTACTTGTCAAAGTCTCAATTCTTTGCTTAGAAATATGGAGCAGGGGAAGGAACCAATAATAGAGCTGAGACATATGTTTTGTTGATTCTTTTGAAAGTAGCAGTTGAAAAAGGGATCAGAACATTACAGGTGCTGGGTGATTCAAAACCCTTGATGGACCGGGCAAATGGACATAGCCAAATTTCAAATTTGAACTTGAATCATATCCTGGAGGCTGGAACTGATCTTGGAGTTAAAAAGACACTTTGAAGAAATCCCCTTTGCACATACATACAGGGAATTCAATAAAAAAGAAGACCTTTCAAAGGAAGCCTAACAATGCAAGAAGGAATACTGGAAGAACAGGTATTTCAGGGAGAAGCTGGTCTCAGTTTCTGTTAAACCTTATTTGACACCTAACAGGCTATTGAGGCAGGGTTGTTTTAGCTTTTTAGTTAATGAACAGTCAAAGTTTATGAATGTTTAGAAGTTGTAATTTTTTGTAAAGACACTTGGGAGCTTTAATTTTTGGAATCTGGAGGACTGTATTAACTAAGTAGAAAAGGAGATTGCCTTCTTGGTCACTGGACATGAGTCGAAAGACCAGAAGAATGTATATTTTGATTTCTGCTTCGGAAATATCAAATATAATTTTTTTATCTTGAAAAAAAACAAAATTTAACATGGAGTATATGCATAAAAAAGAACCATTAAGGTTATGCAAAACAAATTAAAAAAGTTCGGAGACTGAACATGCAACATTTTTATTCAACAAGTAGTTTTAGATGGTTCATAACTTCATATCTGTATGCTCAAATTCTTTACACCTTCAATTAGTTGCATGGACATCAGTTAAATGTCTAATTTCCTCTAGATCTATTTTTTCTAAACACAAAGAAATAAACAACTAGCTAATGCTGTGAGTGCACAAGACCCAACAACTAACCAATTACAACATGGAAACGAGTATGAACATCTCTAGGCCATGTGGGTGATATCAGTTAGAAGTGTGCCAAACAGCCTATTGTCTGGACATGAGCAGAGAGCTTTCCCATGGGCAATAAACAATCAACTAGCGTTTGAAGCATTTAAGTGCAAGATGGCCACCAATAAAGCTAATGACCATCAAGGTGCTCCAACTATTAGGCCACTCCCCAGATAATGCGTTGGAGTCGACGAGGAATAACCTGCTAAGAGGAAGGCAATGATAAAAAACTCTCTTTCAACACGAGGCAAAGACATAAGTAGTACAATGATGTGGTGCCATATCCCTAAATATTGGATGAGGAACCAACTCTGTAGACATGAACCAAAAGAAAATACCGAAGAGACAAACAATGAGATGACTCAAGACTCTTCCTATTGTCTCTAACTCTCTTCAACTCAACCCATCCTAATAGACTCAATGATACACAAGGGCAAGATAAACCGTCCTCATCCAGACTTGACCTGGGCATAAGTACAAAATAGTAAATACTGCTAATGTACAAAAATTTGACTCAATATCGACAATGGACACCAATAACATCAATTGCAAAGTGACCCAAAAAACAAACAGACCAGCCTCATTGAGGCACTTAGTAAGCAAGGAAAACAAGACTAAAATGCTAACATAAACATGGAAAATCAACGACCACTATCTAGGACTGAATTAGGAATTAAACTCTCATTATTGTCCAAAAGCATGAAAAACCCACAAACCGAAATCTGAAAATTACATGATCAAACTACTTCTCAAAACCTATAGAATGTGTCTAAAATTATTCCTCTTTTTCTTTTTCTTTTTTTCTTTATATGGGCATGGTGGCCCTTATTTCTGTGTTTTCACAATTGACATGATCAATCAATATACTCAAATGACCAATGTAATCATGCATTTAGGTGATCAATGATGCGGGAAAAATCAACATAGTCAACCCTCCAGTGCAACCAATCATGCAGTCTTCGAAGACAAAAAATGCACTTATTGCATCTCTTAAATGAAACTTGGAACATGGTTCGTCATTGTAATCAAGAAGAAAACAAAAAAGACAACTTCTCAAATATACTTACTGAAACACCTCCATCATCCATGACTCTATCGGATCATGATTGATCCTGATGCCCAAACAATGACCTGCTAGAGAATCTTCTTGTAGAATAAAATTTGCAAGGTTGATTTGTTCATCTTCCTTTTGAACTTTATCATCATTCTTGGGAAGAACCAACAAATCCATTTGTAAACTCAACTCTTCCTCTTCAATTCATGGAATACTGCATGTGGTTCAAAAGGTGCAACTGGTTTGGAATCATCCATATAAGAGTCGTTGTCGGGTAGTTCATCACATGCACAACTTCCATTATTTAGTTCCTTCTTAGTAGCAAGGGATTCCTCCATTTAGTATTTTTAGGGCAACGCAAAAATCTTGCCCTATACTTGTTGGTTTCTCATTCCATAACAGGGAACAAAATTATGGATCAAAAGCGAAGAGATAATCCAATACAATACCATTTTTTGATGATGCATGAATCTTTTCCGATGTGTGGGTAAAACAGCCATGGAAAGCAAGTATAGTTTCATCTTTCCTTTTCTTAATGAGAGATAACTCAACCAAGAAGGCTTCATTATCCCGCATCCATTTTATGTACTCAACATCGATGATCAATCATGGTTATTTCACGTATGGAGTCAACAGGGGAGACTCAAGCGGTTTACACTCGTGTTCCAAAATAGAATTTTAAGTTATTTAAGGCATGGAACTGTGCCACATGCATGTTCAAAAATTATAGAGATCTTATGACTGTCCAACCTCATACGACCCTACAAAAGTGGAGCCACAAGGTGAGATGAAAAAATAGTAAGGAAAATAAAGTAAATCTCACCAATGTCATCATGAAATCTGAAAACTAATGATGATCCCCAGCAACGAAGCTAATTTGTTAACACAAATTTCCACACCACATAAGTATGAATAATTCTATGAATCAACAAGCAGAAATAAGTGTAACTTTTAGGAGAAAACTGCCCTATGTCACTAGCAGAACTCCTCTCTGTTTGGGTTGGTGCATGCCAACCAAAAGGTGGCATCCCTAACTCTTTCTTTGTTGCCTTCAACCTGTAAAACTATGATAAAACATAATAAAAACAATAGCAAGAAAAGATCTTTGGTCTATGATTAAATAGTCGAAGGGGTTACTACAAATGATTTTCTAAATTGTGGTGGAATTCCCTTCAACCTTAGCTTCAAAGAAATGGAAAAATTTAGATTGAAGGTGCTTTTAAATGGTATATTCTACCCAAATAAACTTCTAAATTATTGCACAAAAACACATCAAGATACCATCAAACCATGAGAGTAAGATACGAGCATAACAAAGCTTTATTATGCATAAATCAAAAGGTTGATTGCACCGAAGAGACAAATATGAAACCGGTACAATGATATTTCTGGCACAAAAATTTAGAATCTAGAAGAGAATGAGAGAAAACGTGAGAGAGAGAGAGAGAGAGCTCTTGATGAAGACAATCCAACCTCAATTGCTTATGAACCTCTTCCTTTTAAAGAATGAAGGAAGCTTTTAGGTCAAGAGGGAGGACGCATTAAATCAAACAAAGAGAGAAAGGTGCACATGTCATGCAACGAGGGAGAAGGTGCACTTGTCATGCCAAGATTCTCTGAGTTAAACTCCGATGAAGTGAATGAAAACCATGCACATAGAGGCCAAGCCCTCCTCACTCCAACCTACTAAGGGGGGGTATTAGTTAACTGATCCATACCCTAATTCAACTCAAGATGATGCCAACTCACTCATACTATCCATGCATGCACTCCAAAGGCTCCACATGCATGTGGTCCAAAGGCTCCAGTGGTCCATGCATGCACCCTATCTAACTAAAGTAACCCATGCATGCACTCTAAGGACTCAAGTCATTCTTGCATACTCTTTAGTTAACTAATATTCTGTGTTACCAAATCCACCACCCCAATGTGTAGAATTTGCGAATCCACGGATTCGATACGTATCCGGATTGGATCCGCCTCGGATCCACCATGGAAACGAATCCCCTGCAGAGGAAAATGTATCCTAGTCCCATGAAACGGATCCTGTGAAAAATAAAAAAATTCTTGAAATTTTCAAACGGATCCTGTGAAAATCAAACAATTCCTAAAATTTTTAAACGGATCCTGCAACTTCCAGTGCTTCTATGACCCATTGATCCCCTAAAATAATTATTTTTTAATGAAAAACATAAAAACCCAAAACACCTAATGGCTAAAAGCGTAAACCCCATTTCTGCTCAAGGTCTAGTCTATCCTTATGTCAAGATATGCTCTTGAACTCTGATTTATCAATATCAAGGTCTGCTCTGAACGTTTTTATTTGATATGTCTTTATGGTCAAGGTATGTTGTCAAGGGTTGATCTATCTTTATGTACTATGTTGTTTCTCACTTCACCTACATTGTTCTATAGTCTTGCCATAGCGTTCAAGAAAACCACTTTATTCCCTGCTGATAGGGACATGGGGATGTGGCTCACAAAAACACTATTATGCCCTGCTTCAAGTTCATGCTGAAATGGTTTTTTAAATTATCAATATCACAACTTATCAAATTATCAGTTATGGTACATGAACTCTCTTTTTTGGCAATAACTTATAATTCTACCCTTGTGTTTCCTAAATAGTTTTGTTTCTTCTTTCTATTTTTCTATTTATTATAAAAATATTTTTATATTTGTTTGTACTTGTCGTTCCCCGCCGTATCTGGATCCTGAGTTTTAAAAAACATGGTGAATTCGTATCTGTATCCGGATCCGAATCCGAATCCGTCTCCATATCCTGGTAACTTAGCTAATATTTTATCCCAATGCATGCACCTAAAATTGCCATGCAAAATTATGCATGTCCATTCATGTGCTAGATATTGGCATTAAAAGTGATGCATGTTTGTGCATGTGCCAGATATTGACATGCAAAGTGATGCATGTCTTTGCATGTGCCATGAAACGCCATGCAAGCCAAAACCCTAATTATAAAAATGAAGAACCTTACATGTTGCTCGAAAGAGTCTCATTGGAATCTTGAGCTCGCAAGGATGCGAAAAATGTGATCATTTATGTCATGCAGACCTCCAAACTCTATTTCCTAAAAAATAGGAAAAATTGCTAAAAATAGGAATCTTCTCAAATTTGATGAAAACTTGTGAAATATATGTCTGTATCGGGAATACATCACTATACCAATCAAATACCTAAAGCCAATGGTAACCAACTTTGGCTCAAATGAAACAATCTTTGGGAAATATTGCCTAAGTACCATCCTAATGGAATATGTTGGTCCTTAAACATTCAGATTCCTAAGGAGCAAATATGGGGGTTAACACACACAAACCACTAATTTGATTTTCAGATCTGTGCTAAATTGCCAATAGATAGGTTAGTGATTTGATCTTAGGGATCCCCCTTTGTGCCAAAGAAGGGACAATGTAAAGTGAAGGGAGGTTCTACTAAAGTGACAGTGGGTAAAACTTCCAAGAGTTTTCCTAGGGTTTGTGCTTGGTGGTTGGACTTATCTTTTGTGCAGAACTTGGAAGTAACAAGATGGCAATGTTGCCAAGGATAAAGTCCCTTTGCTAAAAGTTGTAGATAGGCTACATTAACATGATGAGGCTTTCTTCTTTTCCTCATCTGGTAGCTCCACAAAAGATACAAAGACATGCTCATAAAGAATATGATCCAATGGCAAGATACGAAGGGGATTCTAAGTCTTAAGGTACAAATTCCTTCATGTCAAAATGTAAGAACAAGAACCTCATAGGCAATTTCATATTAGGTTCATGGAGGCATACTATACAATCCATCCATCATCAAGGGTAAATAAGGTTTGTCTCACAAAGTTGTGTGTTGATGGATTTAATCCTAAAATGTCTTATTTTTTTGGGAGAATACAAATTGGAGATATGAAGACAGGACACTACACTGCCCATGAGAATGAAAAAATTCTTCACAATCTTAGGAGGGATTATGGAATGGTAATTTTTGCAGAAAAAATCAAGCTTAAGTTGTTGGAATGTTTCAAATCACTTGTGCTAGAGTGAAATATCCCAAATACTGATATTTTCTATTTCTGAACAATTATGCGGATATAACTGGGCTTACAGACTGCCAGCCAAAAATCCCTATTTTATAGGAAA
>LPNX010815007.1:107553-121825 GCA_001517045.1 Pseudotsuga menziesii | reverse complement strand
CTATGTAATATCCATTGTATGGATATCACTATCCACATTCTCGTGGCGATTGACCTATAACACATGCAACATTTAATTAAGCTTCAATATATAAATTTTATACTCTAAATAAACTTTAATAAAAATGCAATTGGAATTTAAAATAATAAATATGAATAAATATACCTCGGTGAGCCCAACACCCAAAGATGTCACCACATCCAAAGTCGTGGAAGGTCGTACAATCCATTTATTAACCTACAATTTTAATTGCATTACTTAAACTCTTTGTACATGTATGTATAAAATAAATTTAAATTTAAGATGTCAATCATGAAACTTAAACAATTGAAACATGTAATTTAAACAACATAGAATAAATTTAAACAAAATCTCAATTCTTTTTAATCGTTACTAAAACGTTTGAAACATGCAATTTACCTCAATATCTTGGGAGACACTAGGAATGTCTCCCAAAATTGATGATGAAAGGGGCCCAATACTAATTGTCGTAGGAGAAGGGATCAGAACCTGTGAACACAACCAAAACTTCAATCTTGGAAAAAGGTGTCATGAAAATAATGCGAACATATAAATTTATAGATATTTATGCAAATGTACCTCTTTCAGTGGCCCTAGGTTAACACTAGATTCGACCATAAAATCACCTTCATCCAAAATTTGGGTGAGCATTCGCATGACCTTTCTCTTGGTCCCTTGCAGCATCCTCAGCATCTCTACTGCTTGCATCATCACCCTCATTTTCTCCAAATGCATCACCCTCATTTCCTGCAAATACATCATCACTCTCATTCTCTCTGAATGCATCCCCATAACCCTCAGCATAACCACGATCCTCTACATTTACACATGTGATCATGTATAATTTAGTATATAAAGACACAAGCATATATATACACATGTGCAATTAGTAATTTATTTAAAGAAATTATATATATACATGTGTGTGTGTGTGTGTGTAACATATTACCAATAAAATGTGGTTGGTTTATAGGTCGTTCTCTAAAATGATGACCAAAAGAGGGGAAACGATCATGAGATTAATCAAAAAGTCAACCAAACAAAGATGCTTTCCCACTCTCACAAGAGAATCTATTGTGTTGTCTCTCTAAAAAGAAAAGTGCTAACAAAACCTAGTAAAATCAATGAACAATATTTAAAAAATATATAAATATGCATGCATACTCAAAATATTTCATGTGTGCATAAATTTTAAACATGTACCAGTGTCTCGATATAATACGCTAGAATATCTAGATGTTTCAGACCATATTTGAGAGCGAACATTTGAAGGTGTTTCAATAGATGTATTTGTGGTATTAGGCATCCTTGTCTCAATAGATGTCCGAGTACATCTTTGACTTGAGGAATGAGTGAATTCCTCATCTCGGTCCATCTCTACTATATCTACTATAAACATCAAAACAATAATCAATGAACTAATGCAGTTTAGCCATTGGAGATCGACAGCAAGATTGTTATGCAGTTTAGCCCATAAAGGTTTTCGAGGACACAAAAGAACAATTCAATATATCTAGTGTGTGCCCCTATTTCTAATGTGAATTTTTGATGTTCCAACAGGTATCCCCCTTTATTTATCCCGAACAATCCATGCCTCATCCCAAACAACTATCACTCTTATTAAGCTCATTTCCACAGTGATCATGTTTGACATAATGATGGTTAATAAAACCGATTTTCACGATGAGAGATTAGGGAAATTACAAATATTTTGGGATTCATTAAATACTAATTCATTATTATATGCAACCCTGTGAAGGACAAAATTCCTCCTTTAAGTAGGATTGAAGGATGAAAATGCCTTGTTCACATGGGACTGACATATTTGGATTAATTTTTAAGGTTATACTATTAATTTTTCTAGCGTCCATATTTTGTTAACTTTTCTAGTAATTCTCCATATTTTATTGATATTGTGAAGTCCAACAAGTTTCTTTAAAATCTCCATAAAAGAAATAAACATAGATTTGGAAATTGGAAACCAATTGATGATGGACACAAGATAAGAATTTATCTTATAATATTTGATTATTAAATTAATATCTTCCTTCCCATACTTTCCCAACAAAATATATTATAATATGACCCATGATATTTTCATTTTACTGAAATTTGTTTTATAGGTTTTAGTCTCTCTTTTTAAAGAAAGTAGAGGTTAGGGCTCATATAACTTTAAAATAAGAAAAGAGTTTTCTTTAATACTTTATGTGAAAGTTGTTTTTGGTAATCATAATAGTTATAAAGTCATCTTCTTGCTCTCCAACTTAAAGACCAATCATGTGAAGACCTTGTTCGGAACTAATCTAAGTTATTTTCTTCCATCCTCTCAAAAACATATTTCTCAGTTTTAGTTTTATTTGAACATTTGTTTGTTTGGAAATGTGATAAATAGAGATTTCATATTCTATGGGCACTAATAAGCATAAGGCTTAGATTTTATCCTAGGTTTACATGTCTATGATCACATCGTTTGACATCTACCATAATAACCACCCATTTACAATTTATAATATGTATAATATTATCCGAGAAACAAATTGGATTATTGCATACAGTAAACAAAATATACATAAAAAAAACCACTCTATATAAAACAATAATGAAATTTCTCATAAATATAAATACATATCTCGTTCCTAAACCAACAACTTATGATCTTATCTCAAGATTTAATTCTCTTATATTATCGTTTATGTATACCAATGAAACTAGCAGCTCCCACAACCATATTTCACAAGGATAACAAAGCAATTTCAGTCGAAGAGAATGACATGGGAGGGTCGACTAATATGAAAAATATAAATTGACTCCACACAACTTTCCTCAAATTTACTTGTTTCCTACATTAAGAATTATAGGTTCATATTGGTATTTGTTTTTATCCATGGTTGAAATATTGTTGTAAAGTTAAACTTTATAAAACTTTCATCAAATTCAACTATTTCCTACATTTAAAATTATACTTTTAGATTGCTCTTTGTTTTTGTTTATGTTTTAGTAATATTATTAATAAAATTGATTATTATAAACATAATTCTAACCCATTTACCCAATTTGACTATGTATTTTTATCAAATTGCATGTAGTCACACTAAGAAAAACTGAAATTTTATCGCTGCTTTAAATAATAGATTCATTTTCCAACTTCTGCAACCTAGTTGCAATGCAAGGATACATAGAGGTATGACTTGATATTTTCCAACTTTTGCAACCAAGTTACAAAGAAAGGGTACAGAGAGATATAACATGCTAAAGCCTTATACATGGCACTTCCAACATTAAAAAGTGAAGAGATGAAAAAATACATACGTTACATGTTGAGGGTCGAAATTGAATGTGAACATTAAAACTATAAAATAAGACTATATTAAGAATACTAGTAAAATACCTCAAGTTCTTCAATCAATTTAGCAGCGCGGTCATAAAGTCATGCAAGTGGACATGGGTAAAGAATTTAACACAAATGCTATGCATATAAGAGAAACACGTCAAGGGTTCACACAGATCCAGTCAGAGTGAAAGATGTGCAGGGTGAAGGATGTGCAGAAAAATCAATGATGGATAAAGAAATATTGGAGGGGAAGAATGTATGGAAGAGGAAATAAAATAACGCTTTAAAATGGAATAGTGACACATCATTGATCCAAGGGATTTTCAACCATGAATTAAATGTGATTTGAAGCATTAAAACAGAGCTAAGATTTCGTCTCATGATATCCTTTAGATCTTGAATGGGAAATGGAAACTGAACAGATATCTCAAGAAACAAACATTTAAAACTTAAATTTTGTTAGAACTGGGAATGACTGGTTATGCAATGGATAAACATATTCTATATCCAATAAGACAACTAACAATAAAATACATAAGAGGATCCAATAAGACAACTGGTTATTTTTATTGGAAGAATGGAATTAATTTTTTAAATGCATCTTCTCCTATCAATTTGTCCAACATTATTAAAATATTTTACAAGTTCAACGGATTAGTTTAACAAAAATAATTAAAAAAATGAATAAGAAAATTAAAACAAAATTGTACAATGCCAACGAAAGAGATTTATGATTCCATCCAATTCTAACTATGGCATTAAATTAATTTTTAAAAATTATTAAGAAAATCATGGCAGTCTTAAACTATCTCCTCATAACTAAATGAATGAGTATGCATATCTATTGTTTACTGGATATATAAATTGCACAAAAGCTGTCATTTGACACAGTAAGAAAACACACTTTTAATACAATTTCTATCCATTTATATCATTCATTCTTGTTAAAATTTCATTCGTAAATGGATACATAACTGTGTAATATCTATTTTTTATTTCAAACGTGGAACAACTACCATAAAAAACATATTTTTAGAAATTTTATTTCTGAATTAAATATTATGGCTACCAATAATGTCACTCTAACAAATTGACAAACTTTTCATATCAAATAACATAGTCATAGATTAAGTAATGATCCACTTACCTCCACCACTACACAGAAAAAGGGTCGACAAGGCTCCACCACCGCATAGACATTGCTCCACCACCACGCAGAAAGAGGGCAGAGAATCTCCACCACCATGCATGAGAATACAAGCAGAGAGGGCACACTAGCACTAGCAGAGCACCAACACCAACATAGGGCATCGGACAGGGGAAACGAGCAAATAAGGCTCCACCACCGTGCAAACAAAGGGTCGAGAAGAGACACCACCACGCACGAGCAAACAAGCAAAGAGGGCTCTCTAGCACTAACAGAGTACGAGCACTGACACAAGGTGTCGGACAGGGAAATGACGAATAGGGAAAACAAGTAGATAAGGCTCCACCACCGCACAGATAAAGGGCCGAGAAGATCCACCACCATGCACGAGAAGACAACCACAGAGGGTGCACCAACAGAGCACGAGAGTAGAGTAGGGAAAATGATGAAACAGTAAACAGTTGTGTTCAATTACTACATATATAAAGTTTGTTTGACCAAACAACTTTTTGGTCGAAAACATTTTTAGGATGAACAAAACTTACAGCCGAATAAGTGTTCGGCCTAAAAAATATCTGATGAATGTTATTTTCTCGTCCATCTGTGCAAAGCGCACATTACGGGGTACCACGTTAACTTTAACTTTTGGCCGAACAAGTTTTACGGCCAAAATTTAGTTCCATGTTTTTAGCCGAAAGGTGTTGGAATACGGATTCCGAAAGTCGATTATCACCGAATAGACACCCATATTCATGATTTCACCCTCCACAATGTATCCTTGAACTTAAGAGTTTCTTGTAACAATGTATTTAACACATTTGCAAGAAATAACAAGTTTCATTTTTTAAATTTGTAGTTATTATTACAATTTTATGAGAAAGAGTGGAAGGTCACCAAAAATTCACGGTTCAAGTAGGAGCACATCCCTCTCAACATTTTAATTGCACAGTGTAGATGATGTATTGGAGAACAATATATCAAACAACTGCTGACAATTACATGAGTAGGAACTAGTGTTACGTCAAAATGGAAAAAAAAATAATAAGAAAAAAATCCTACAAAGCCTACACATGGCATGCAAAAACGATATCCACATTTTCATTCAAAAGATCCACATTCAAATTCACAAGGGTCCACATGGCCTGCAATATCCACATTCACATTCAAAGAGGTGCACATGGCCTGCAAAAAAAATATCCACATTGTGAGTGTAAAGTAAAGGCTCCATCCATGGCTATTATCATCTTCTAGCCCTGGATTTTATGGCTTTGCTTTATTACTAAAGAATAAACAATTAGGCAATAACTAAAACCTTTGTCAAGTTTTATTTAAGGTGTAGTAAATCAATCTGCAAATTTTAATCATAATGTTTCATGTCATTCCATAAAAATAATAGAAACATTTGAAAACAATAGTCTCTGCAAAATTATAAACTATTATTTATATATTAGAAGAAAAAAAATAAGAAAGTTTTACATTCACAAACGTTTCTATGGTTAAACTTTTTTATTTTGCAATTTGCAATTTTTCAATCAGAATTTTTATAGTATAGCATCGTCACACTTCAAAAAAAGTTATATAAAAATTAAAATAAATAGAAAAAATAAAGAAAATAAATCAAAACTATAGTTACACTTTAGGCAAGTTCAAAAATTAAATGTCATTTTATGAAAATAATAGAAAAAAACTAAAGTTTTACATTTACTAATGTTTCTATGGTTGGAAATTTTTTATTTTGCAATTTTT
This sequence comes from Pseudotsuga menziesii, assembly GCA_001517045.1. Classification (NCBI taxonomy): domain Eukaryota; kingdom Viridiplantae; phylum Streptophyta; class Pinopsida; order Pinales; family Pinaceae; genus Pseudotsuga; species Pseudotsuga menziesii. The sequence continues at coordinate 115,580 of LPNX010815007.1, read as the reverse complement.
AATCATAATTTTTCATGATAAATCAAAACTATAGCTACACTTTAGGTAGGTTAAAAAATTAAATGTCATTTTATGAAAATAATAGAAAAAAACTAATGTTTCTATGGTTGTAATGTTTTTATTTTGCAATTGTTAATCATAATTCTTCATGTCATTCCATGAAAACAATAGAAACCTAAAACAATATTATCTACTACAAAATTAGAAACTATTATTGGTAAATTAGAAAAAAAATAAAAAAATTTTACATTCACAAATGTTTATATGGTTGAATTTTTTTTATTTTGCAACGTTTTGAATCACAATTTTTACTCTATAGCAACAATCACATTTCAAAAAGAGTCATATAAAAATTAAAATATATAGAAAAAATAAGAAAAATAAATCAAAACTATAGCTACATTTTAGGCAGGTTCAAAAATTAAATGTCATTTTATTAAAATAATAGAAAAAACTAAAGTTTTACTTTTACTAAAGTTTCTATGGTTGGAAATTTTTTATTTTGCAATTTTTAATTATAATTTTTCATGATAAATCAAAAATATAGCTACACTTTAAGAAGGTTCAAAAAATAAATGTCATTTTAGGAAAATAATAGAAAAAAACTAAAGTTCTACATTTACTAATGTTTTTATTGTTGGAAATTTTTTATTTTGCAATAAGTTTCTATGGTTGAAAATTTTTTATTTTGGAATTTTTTGAATCATAATTTTTATGGTATAGCACCAATCATAGTTCAAAAAAAGTCATATAAATATTAAAATAAATAGAAAAATTAAATAAAATAAAACAAAACTATATCTACACTTTAGGCATATCCAAAAATTAAATGTCATTTTATGGAAATAAAAGAAAAAAAAAAGAAAACAATAATGTGTGCCTAGTGCAAAGCCTTCATGCATATAAGCTTTCAGAATATATTCTTAAATTTGAATGTGCTCCACAATGTATTGTTGAACTTGAGAGTTTCTTGTAACAATGTATTTAACACATTTCTAGAAAATGACAAGTTTCATTTATTAAATTTGTAGTTATTATTTTAATTTGAAGGTCACCAAACATGGCATGGTTCAAGTAGGAGCAGACCCTTCTCAACTTTTTAATTCCACAGCGTCGATGATGTGCATGAGAACAATATATCAAACACTTGCGAGTGTTGCATCAAAATGAAAAAAAAAACTAATAAAAAAAATTCCTACAAAGCTTGCACATGGCGTACAAAAATGATATCCACATTAGTATTCCCAAGATCCACATTCACATTCACAAGGGTGCGCATGGCATGCAAAAAGGATATCCACATTGTGAGTGTAAAGCAAAGGCTCCATCCATGGCTATTTTATGACCTTATTACTAAAAATAAATAATTAAGAAAAATATAAAACCTTTGTCAAATATTATTTAAGAATTATTTAAGGTGTAGTAAATCCATCCTCAAAATTGGAAACTACTATTCTTAAATCTAAAAGTAAAAAAAAAATTGGAAATTTTTTATTTTGCAAATTTTAATCATAATTTTTCATGTCATTCTATAAAAATAATAGAAACATCTCAAAACAATAGTCTCTGCAAAATTAGAAACTATTATTTAAATTATATAAGAAAGATTTACATTCATTATATGGTATTTAAATTATATAAGAAAGTTTTACTTTCATTATATGGTTAAAAAATTTTACATAATAGAAAAAACCTAGCTAGATTCGAGCCTATGGAATGTAATTGCTTTTTAAATTTATTCTAATTAGATATCACTAACTTTTATATACTTTTGTTTTCAAAAAAAAATTATTATTCTGATTAACTCTATTGTTCTTTTTCTTTAAATGGACAACACAATATATAAATTAAAATCGGTCTCAATTAAACATGACGTTAATTCAGAAAAGTTTTATAACCTATAACCTCAAAATTAAAAGCAATACATGCTACCTGGTTCTCGGGTCTTTCCCCTATCGAGAGCCTAGTTATGACTAGGCTCCTGTTATACAAGCACAAAATCAATAACATGGGACACCATAAACTTCCTAAGCTAGCTTTAAATTCCAGCCAAAACCACCTAAGGCTCAAGCGTGGTTGGTAAAAAGATACCAAGGCCTGGTTAGACCATTGTGAGATGGGCCAAAATGTTGCATTGCAAAATATTAATAACATAAAAAATATTGTTACTTCTAAGTTTAAAGAGAAAATGTGGTGTGAGAAAGATTTAGAGGCTAAAAGAAAATTAAGATATTATAAGGAGGTCATCAACCCTACTCTTGAAGATCAAAAGTATCTCTTTGTTTTAACTAGCTCAAAGCAAAAAATTAATGTAGCCAAGATAAGAATGAACTCTCACTAGCTCCATAGTGAAACAGGTCTTTGAGCAGTTCCTAAAACACCATGGGTAGAAAGGATCTGCCATCTATGTGAGAATATGAACGTTGAGAATGAAAATCATTTCCTCCTAAAACATAAGAATACAATTTTAAAGCAAACTAAATTATTCATTTCTTTAGGTTCGATAAACCAAAGTTTGGTCAAAAGAGACCCAAAAGAAGTATTATAACTTAAAAATAATTATACACATAATATTACGTATCAATGGCCATCTTTCTATGAACTCATAAATAATTGTCATAAATTTGGGGCTTAACTTGTCCTCATAGTCTCATAAATAACTGTCATAAATTTGCTCATTAAGTTGTCCTCAGACTCTGTAATACTCTTCCACGCGAAATCTTTTTTATTTGCATCAATGGGTTACCAGGCATAATATAACAATCAATCTCACTCACCCTTATATCTTTCTGTATTTGCAGCACTGGGTTAAAAGGGTTAACATAAACGTTTGAATTGCTACTTATAAGATATTTCACCTACCGAAAAGTGATTTTGATTATTTTAATTAAGATTTTGATTAAAAAATGAACATAACATGTTCAGCATCCTCCATTGATTATTTTAATTAAAATTTTGATTAAAAAAATGAACATAACATATTCAGCATCATCCATTACCCATGTCTGACATTGATAATATAATTTTAACAATCCCAAACCATTATTTCAACAAAATTCCCACAGAAAAGCAAAGCAAGATTCCAACTGAAAAAAGCATACTATCCTGAATACATTACCATGACCATGGACATTTCTAATGAAAAGACATACTCATCTGTGATCGGCCCACACGAAAGATAAAACGCGTATGGCTGGTGCCCAAGCATCAACGTGTCCCCACATAATCTCCAATGGACACACTGACCACATCAAGTAAAATTGTGAGCTAACGAACTCTTGTTATTTTCTCACCAGTAAAAGTCGCTGCATTTGCCACTTATTTGCAAAGAAAGAGTCTGCAGGGAAGCGTAGAAAATTGAGTATGGCTTGCAAGCGTAGAAAATTTGAGTATGGCTTGCAAAATTCCTTACGGGCTTTGGTTTTACGAGACAAAAGTAGTATTGTGCCCTACCAGTCGGTGCGAAGAAATAATTCAACCAAAATGGAAGTCAATCCTCAAGATCTTCAACAGCCAATAATGGGAATCTGTTATAATTGGATATCTGCTTGTGTATTGACAACACAACACGGGTCTCCAAGGGAATGTCTCTTTCATCATATGGGCTGCTACAAGTTGCCATTCTATTCGCTCAATTTCATTTCGGCAGCATCAGATTATATTCTGTTTCACTTCTCATCCAATCCTTTATTCCAAAATCAAAGTCTATAGTTCAACAAACAGTAGGAGATTCTGAATGCGTCAAGATCGACTGTTGGGGCCTCAAGACAGACAGCATCCAATGCAATTGGTTACTTTTTCCCTACGATATTCTGTTTTGTTTTCCGGTGCAGTGGAAGGGAAGGCAACAGCCTTATATATAGAGCGATGACTACATTATTTCTCATGCTACGACAGGAGGTACTGGAGAAGCGGCTGTTTGTCATTTTCTGCACAGTCGCTTTGCTTTGTTCCACTTTTTCATAATTTAGGTTTCACTGTGAGCCAATCACATTATAATTCTCTCTGCTATGTCCTTATGTGTTTATGACATACATAAAGTTAGAATAGCTTCTCATATTGATTATCGTTTTCTGTTTCCAGGAAGCGAATTGAACAACGTTTTCTGTTTTGCAGGATTCAGTGAATTGAAGTATGCGTGAGTTGGTGGAGCACCGAAAGCGAAGGTGTTGTGTGACAGGAGATAGAGAGCACATGCGCTCACATGCAGAGGCTCTGCGTTTGAGGTGTATGTGCTCTCTATGCTTCTGTCGTCACACTACAGCTTCACATTCGCAAGTATTCTATATCTGAATTAGGTATAGCTGTCACATAGATTGACTCTTAGTCCAGTTGCAATCTTTTGGCTCTTGGTTGCAATTTAGTATGGTTAATTAATAGAACTATTTCTTGATTATCTATGTATTTGTTATGGAGATAGTCTATGTATACGTTATGATTTACGTAAAAGTAGTAATGTCTATTTTAAATCTAAATCATTGTAACTTTCATGAAAATTTTGTAAAATTTTGAGTTTGTATTTTTCTTTTTACAAAATAACTTTTTAATTTTTATATGAGTTTTTAGGTCAAAATAATGCAATTTAAATTTGAAAAAAAAATAACAATAATGGACCAGCTTTGCTTTGCCATTCAATCATTTGTTTAATAATCACAACAAATTGTGATTTTATTCCTCTCACTATCATTCATTAACTTTTCTTCATTGAATTTTCATTTTTTTAGTTTAATTTGAAACCATTAAACTATGCCTAAGATTATATATATATAATCTTTGTACCAGAGAGCAAAAATAAGCTTTCCTCGAGAGTTCACCAACTGTGCTAAGGTCAAGTTTGATTGCAAACCAAGTTAACAGTATGATTTACAAATATATAGCACCATATCTCCAAACAAAAATATATAACAAATTTTGAATGGATATGTAATTCTGCGACAATATGATCTGTAGTTTGTTATACAAATCATTACCTGCTTTCTGGAGCCCAAAATGAATAAAATGTATAATTTCTATCATGTTAACTTTGTATATAGAGTAGGTTTCAAAAATCAAATATTATAAAAATTATAAAACCAAGTACATGTGGACTTAAATTTAAATTGGTTACATTGTAAAATACATTTATATACATATATACTCCATGGTTAAATATCAAAATACTTCTTTTTTTAATTTCAATTTTCATTGTGAATCTTCATATTTTAAATTAATATAAATCTTTCTGTGTTGGTTCGTATTACCTTGATTTGATCTAAAAGAGAGACATATATTCACAATAAAATCACTGCATATATGTATTAAGAGTAACCATCTCACTTCATAATCAAATGCAATTTTTGCCTATTTTTAAGACTTATTATTGGCACTTGATGATTCTTGATGGATAATATACTCATTATGTATTATTAAGTTCATAATAGAACAATAACTTAGATATTTTTTTATGATAATTGCAAATTAAAAATAATTGAATAAATTGCAAGTACTTTACTTCAGAATTAGTTAATGAATGCAACTTTAAAGTAGTTGTAGGATTTATGTGTTATAGTTTACAACATGAAATAGTTGGAAAATAGACAATTACATTTAGGTAAATAACTATTTTACTTTATAAATAATTAATTAATACAATTCTTGCATATTAGTAGGATTTATGTGTAACCATTTATAACATTTACAATATGATTCCAAATTAGAATAGTTAGTGCCTCAACAATTATAATGTGAATTATAATGAAGGAAAGCCTTTCCTCAAATTTAAGATCCTAAAATGGGTTTGCACAAGTATTTGATCACTCTCCGCATTTAAGAGAAACAAAGTTAAGATGGATCTATGCTACTTTGTATATATGTCATGAAATATTGCTAAATATTTCTTATAAAACATTTCAAAATCTTAAAAAATACATACATTGACTCACTAGTAAAGAAGTATTTCATTAAACTTTGATATAATCATGTTCCATATTTCAAAAATACACATGATTTTCCCCTCGTAGGAAAGAAGCAAATGTCAAGGGTTATGTTTGTGGAGGTTCTTTACATAGGTTCTTACTATACACTATTGATAATGCCTTTGTCTATTTTGATAACTTTATTAGCACAGAGTTAGTGTATGCATTAATCTTAAATTTAATTTTCTTTGAGCAGACAAAAGATTACTATTTTCTCTCCCATTACTTGATTATCAACCCTAGAAACTAAACTAGATCAACTTCCATTGCAGCTTGTGTTATCATTTTTTTAATAATAAATATATACCTCTAAATCCATATATTGAAGAGGAATCACCATCCATATGTTTTGGTAGACGTCCACACTAGATCAACTTCCATCAACTTCCATTGCAGCTTGTGTTATCATTTTTTATAATAATAAATGTACCTCTAGATCCATATATTGAAGAGGAATCACCATCAATATATTTTGGTAGACGTCCACAAGGCATGATAAGATCCCACGATTTCTTTGTCGCATTCTCATATGTAAGAGTTTGATCTCCATTTTTTTTGGTTTTGTTTTCTTGTTAAATATTTTAACATATGTGTTTTTCTCTAATAAATCTAGAATCTGTTTTTAATGAAAATTTTATATCATATTATATATTTTAAAAAAAATAGTTATAGTTATCTTATATTACTTTTTATATTTGTTAAATATATCATCTTGTACATTAATATCGATATTTTCTATAATATTCAGTTATTTATGAATATTAATATCATTTATTTATGTCTTTCATTTTCTATCCCATCTATTATTTTGTATGAACATGGCATCATAATTAATTTACATGGAATCATTATATTATTTATTTCTATTTTATTGGACAAGAAGAGTTGTGCTTTGACTACCAAGTTCATAATTGCATAATTGGATACCTATTAATCTTGTGCTTTGAAGGATGCCTATTTTATCTTTCTTTAATGTACTTTCATAAAAACTAAGAACTTCTCAACTCATTATATCATTGTAACCAATGTCATTTGATTTTTTCGAGTAAACATCTATTTACTTTTTATAAGAACTTATCAACTCATTGATATCATTGTAACCAATGTCATTTGATTTTTTCGAGTAAACATCTATTTACTGTTTATCTTTATGGCCACCATTAAAAAAAAATAAGAATAACTTCATTGATGAAGTTTAGATAATTCAATAAAAGCACCTCACTCACATCTAAAGCCTAACCATAGAACCTAAATGCATTTGATTCTTCGCGGTATATCCTACGAGTAACATATTTGGTTTGGTTTATGCTCACTCCAGAGTTAATATATTTGGTCTGGTTTATGCCCACTCTCGTGAAGGGATTGGACTTCTATCAAATACATTTTTGTTTTGAAAATCCCATTAAAAGGACTCATTCACAAGATCATCCATAAAACATATGCCATAATTTGGTTTTCACTACAAGAAAAAGGACATTTTAACCTCACATTAGCACCACTATTTGTAAAGGATTTGAGAAATCCTCAATTTTCAAATAGTGGTGCAAAAGTGGTGTTAATGTGGGGATACGAAAGTGGTGCTAAGATTTATGGTGCAAAAGTGGGGTTTGTAAAAAAGTTGATTTGGGTGTTATATGAATATGTGGTATTACATGGTGTATGGTGCAAACCACAAAAATCAATCCTAGGTGAATTTTATAGTGCAAAACACCAAAAACAATCCAACATGGATTAAGATTTTATGGTGCAAAACACCAAAAATATTATTATTATAATCATAATTGTATGTGGTGCAAAGCACCATAAAATAATAAATGGGGTGAAAAAACACAAAACCTATATAGATGAGATTTACATGTTTTTATAATATACATTAATAAGGTTAAAAGATGTTTATTAAATCAATTTTAATAATTTCTTTGGTTTTAATCTATCATTTAAAAAATATAAAACTCAATATATTAAATCAACATGATAAAAACTATAATATTGGTTTAACCAAATTTATAATTTTTAGTTTATAATTGTAAAACTATGATTCACATAAAATTAATGTAATGGAAGGTTATGTTT
>LPNX010815007.1:16067-80589 GCA_001517045.1 Pseudotsuga menziesii | reverse complement strand
ATTGACCCTGTCCAAATTCTATTAAAATAATGAACAAAATTTTAATTAACTGAAACCATGTTATGTAAACATATGCACGCATAAATATAATAGCCCAAATTAAATATATGGCGAAAATAGCAGATATGAAAAAAAAGGACAGAATCAACCAATACAAGTACAAATGCTCATGTTAAAAGTTAAAACATTATAATCCCAAATTATTTTCTAAGTACATTATACTGCAAAGCTGATCCTTTCTTTGATATTAAAAGCAAGAGAAACAAAATTGATCAGGAATCTTTAAAATATTCTATTGAAGAAATGCTGTATATATTTCCACCTTGATTATTCTGTGCCAAGCAGAGTCTGTAAAATAATTTGAGATATATAAGATTATATTTGCAAAAATGTCTAGCTATCAAGTGTCATAGCGTCATTAAGAAGGAAGCAACAGGATCTTTCACCTTCAACAACTGCAACAGCTAAGACTGATCCTTCACGAGATGGATCAAATGACAGTGCCGAAACTCCTGAGGCCCCTGTAGTAGTTGCAGCTGATTGAGCTGCTGCCTCTGTACTCACATATGCAGAAAAATTAGACACTAGAGAACAATGTCGTGAAATGTCTTCTATCGTATCTTTACCAAGCTTGCATTGCAGATTTTTCCCTTCTGTACAAAGGTATTGTTGCCAGCTGAGCAAATATGCAACCAATGGTGCAAAGCCTGCCAGTGATGAAGAGTTCAAAGAGGGTGGAACACCAAATCCTGTGCTCACCTCAACTGTTGCTTGTAGATTGCTTCCAAGCCCAGGAATAACCTCCCAAACAACAACTGTTGATGGATTCACAATTGGAACACCAGCTACAAGCATTGTACCTGTATTCGTTATAATAGCATCAGTTGTCACAATGCCATTTGTCGGTGTCCCACCTTCCGGAATTCCTTTGTTTGTTGCAAACCATTTTGGTGATGTGCTGGGCTCCCTAGCAGGCCACTCAGACCAATGAAGCTGGACTGAACCCGATAAAAGAACGGTACAAACACAAAGAAAAATTGGCCAGCATGCTGCAGAAACAACAAAGACTTCTAAATTAGGTGCGTTAATAAAGACTTCTAAATTGCATGTTTTTGCTGACTGATTTTCAGTATCACAATTTGAATTGAGATGAACAGAACCCTGTGCACTTAGATTTGGGGATAGATCCTGATTATTACCATTGTTTCGTAATATTGAACAACTATCTCTCTTATAGGGTAAATCCTTTTTAGCAAACATATCACGCATTTTGTTTATTTCCTGAACTGGACCAAAAGGAGAGTGGTAATGAGTTGAGTTATTTTTTGGCAAATGTGGTGGTGAAAGGCCTGGAACAAGAGGCTCTGGTTCCAGTATATTATTTCTCTAGCAATGTAGCATATACTGTTTTGGAGAATATATTGCCATGGGTATTGAAAGAAACTTATCAGAATATCGGAGAATATTAGAAAATATTGTTAGAAGGCAACCTGAAAAAATCTGAAAACTTTCTAGGTGAACCAAAATCCTGGTTTTGGAAAAAAATGGCCCATATACACTGAAAAATTAATGTGAAATAGAATTTTTTTTAAAAAGAGGAAATAGAAAGGACCTGGTAACAAGCTTAGCTAAACGCCCCACCAACATCATTCACCAGAATCGTAGACCCTGCATTGATAATGTGCAGCCGTTGGAGAAACCCCACCATGTCAAATCTGCGAGCAGACTTAGCTAAACGCCCCACCAACATCATTCACCAAAATCGTAGACCCTGCATTGATAATGTGCAGCCATTGGAGAAACCCCACCCTGTCAAATCTGCGAGCAGGTAGGCATAGGTGAACAAACCCCAAGCCATCGAATCTAGGAGTAGGCAAGTGTAGGTGGGAAAACCCCAGTCCATTGGATCGATGAGTAGGTGTGCTAATTCTGAAAACCGTAATCACCCAAGTCGATTATGGTCCGAAGAGGGCCTGCAAATAAGAGTGGCCAGTTGGGGTATTAAGATTGAATTTAAACTGTGGGTTCAGCTTTTTAACTAATCCCTGAACACTTATAATGAAGTTATAGTGTGTTTGTGTCTTGCTGTGTATGCCCACACCCCAAAGAAAACTAAACACATTCCATTTGTGTAAATATTTCATATTTAAAACCAACCAACAAGACTAAAGATGGAATTTTCAAGCTGTATTTAAACTAGACCTCTAAATAGTAAATACTTAATGATGTCTGCAACTTTATGAACTGCAAGTACTGTATATGACAATGCTGCAGTACATTGAAAAAAAACTTATAAAAAAAAACAAATTTTGAAGATTTGGGCACCTGTAATTGCTCCCGTAGACTCTCAATTTCTGCAATTTTCTCACTTATTATGTCATTAGACAACCGCCCATCTCTGATCTTATGAAATCCCTGGAAATCCATCAAAACAAATGCCGTGGCCAGCAGAAGGAAGCACGATGGTATTCTGGTCTTGTAGGTGGCCATGGTTTCTATTCTTCTTCTTCTACTACTTCTTCCTTCAACTCTGCAGGCAATCAGTTAGAGACTGTTCACCAGTAGAATTTATGTGATTAATTCCATCACCAAATTTGCTTGCAAACTACGAGTATAATACCCAGACGAGGACTTCCCAAGTGGCCAAACGAAGTGAAGAAATAAATTTGGTTAAACCATGGGAATTGTTAGGTGTGTTAAAAGCTCAAATTGCGTGGTCACGAGCCCTACCTCGCCCACAGTACCCACAGTACCCATTTTCCCCTAAAACACTCGTTGTTCAGTAACAAAGGGTTTACAACAAATGAATTCATTGTGTATCCTATATTTGTTCGATTGGGACATGGGCAAGGAAAAAACCTTGAGAGTCTCTAACAAGTCAACAAAAGTCAACAAAAGACAGTGCCATCGCTATAGAGACGGTCAGGCATGGATACAGCGACGTCCAAGAGTTTAGGCGTGGATACAGAGACATCTAAGAGTCCAGGCGTGGATACAGCGACGCCTCGTTCTTGTTACATCGGATTTTACACCAAAAAGTAAGAAACGTGGAAAACTTTCGTGGAAAAATCCGCGCTTTTGTACTAGTGATCCTTTGTCATTTTTTAAAGAAGGAGCTGACTGAGAAGGTTTGGGACCCTTGTTGTTTTGCTTATTATTGCGAAAATTATGTTTCTTGGGAGGCTTGGACTTTTCTTTCTGTTGGGACAATAAGGCTTTCCCAGATGTATCTGCATTGTTAATTATTCCAAGATGAATGAGCTTATCTTGCTCTCTAATTAAGGAATCACAAAAAGATTCAAGGCTAGGCTCTTGATATTTAGCTGTAGTCAATGATTCTTTCATGGAGTAGAATGTAGATACAAAAACAGAGTATGCAGGTCCAAGTTTTGAAAGAATATGATAAATACATTGTTTGTCTTCTTTCTTAATCTTGCATTCTGCACATAATAGTCTAAGAGTTTTATACTTAGATAAATAGTCTTGAATGCATGAAAAATCATTTGGATTCAAGGAAAGCAACTCATTCTCAAGTTGATGACCCCGAATTTCATTGTGTTTACCAAACATAGATTCCAACTTTTCCCAAGCGAGATTAGGTTCATCAATTCCAGATATGTGGAATCACAAATCAATAGAGATTGACATCCCAATCAATACACGAGCTTCATCACATCAATTTGCCCATTTAATTTTTTTATCATCATCAGTGGGTTCTGTTTCTTTCCTTGAGGTTATCCTGAAAATGCCCCTACTTTGCAAAACATCCTCCATACGAGATTTCCATGAGAAATAGTTAGAACTTGTAAGTATAATATCACAAGGGGCGGCCATACTGTAAAGTAATGGCTGAAAGAATAGAAACAACTGTCTGGATGCAAAGATATCGAAAAAATATACAGTTTAAAAAAAAATGGCACTTAAAACTGATTTTGGATGATGAAGTTATGCTTGATCAAAGAAAAATGTTGAAGATGTCCCCAATAATGACGTGGTAGATATTAACTTGATCAACAAAAAAAAAAAGCCCCCTCTTCCCAAGATCAACCTTTGACAATCACTTTTACAATAAAGTTGCTTTGAAGTGAATCACTTTTGTAGAATAAGTGATGTTCACTTTTACAATACTGTGACTTTTAAATAGTGCGGCAATAAATTAAAAGACTTAAGTGACTCACTTTTATTTTATTTTATTTATGTGAGATGCACTTTTACAATAAAGTAACTTGAAAATAGAAATTGCATGCACTAAAAAGTAGCTTGATAAGACTTGAACTCAAGACTTATCAAGGTGTAAAGCAACTTTGGACCAAGTGAGCTAAGTTTAAAAGGTACGTAAAATTATGGAAAGAGGAAGGGGCTTTTTTTTTTTACTCTTCTCTCTCGTTTTCCGTGCTTGCTTTCTTTTCCTACAAATAACAAAAAAAAACGAAAAACAAAAAAAAAAAACTTTTTCCACACAATAGGGTTAGATCTTGGTTAGCTTACCCGAAAAGTTTAGGTTTTCAAGTTTTCTCGTTGTTTCTTATTTGCTGTGATCGCACAAGGTGCACGACAAAGAGCATACGTAGCCGAGAAGACAAGAAAAAAAAACTTTTCCTTACTGTTTCTGATTCGCTGTGATCGTGCAACCTGCACGGCAAAGAGCATACGCAGTCAGGGAAGGCAAAAATCTGAGACTAAAATAGAAAAAATCTAATAAAAAACTGATAAAATATGAGAGATTTAAAAAAAAACAAATCCGTCACTGTAACATTATACCTTCAGATTTGCCAAAATGGGTGTTTCTGGAGCAAACGGAAATGGTTTTCGGTGAAACGAAGACTGCTTCCAAATGGAAACGGTGCTTCAGACGCAATGAAATAGCTCCCATAGGCCACACATTCATAGAAAATCCAGAACCAGAAACTCTTTCGAAGTTTCAGCAACACTGGTTCCAGATCTTGATCAAAATCGAAAGAGACTCTTCATAAAAGCTCTGAAACCATGTTCGGGTACATAGGGTACTCCTAAAATACTGAACACCTTCAGATACCGCTTCACACAAATAGATCACAAATCAACACACTGATGTTTGTCACGTGGTTAAAACCCTCAAGAGGGAAACAGTCCACGGTCCCAACCAAATAGCTACTTGGAGCAATTTATTATGCAAAAGAAAGAAAGTTACATATGAGCTTCTCATAATCAATCAACTAGCCAAGGACCCTCTATGATCTTTAAATAAAGATCATAGACCAATCGGGTGTTAAGCCATGGATCAATGGTAGGTATGATCTAAGAGAAGTTGAACCGTCGGATCACTCTATGTCTAGAACATATCGTGACCGTCGGATTAGAATATTTACAAATGCATACTAATGCATACTAAAGAAACACACTTTTACCTAACAGATATATTACACAAGTTGATCTTAACTAACTCTTAAGTGTCTAAATATCCTAACACCCACCAGCGCTCATGAACTAAGAGATTACACCTTGTCCGTAACATTATCATTATTGACCACAAACCACCTCCGACTCATCCAAGCTTTAAACACCTTAGCCATTTGATAGGTACGATGCTTGTAGCCCGACACATCCCCAAAAACCTCAAGATTCCCATCCACCGAGGGGCATTGCATGGTAAGATAACAAACTGTTCATGGGAAAAGGAGCAACATAAACGTTAGAACGAGGGAAAAGGACAAACCTTATATCACGTTCTCAACCACAAAGTCAAACTTAACAACTGGAAGAAAAAACCAGAACCCTGACAACCAAGAAACCTCACAAGTAGCCCAGACTAACACCCAAGTAACCCACAACCTCGTGCACCGAAAAAATAGTAATACGCTTGTAAAGTTGTTTATGAAGATATAATATTTTGTATTATAAGAGGTTGTTAGACAGTGGTTAAAGAAAGTTTAGGTTAGCCACTTAGATATTAGTGGGTTAGTGACATCAATCATGGATAATTATATTCGGCTATAATCTATTATGTTTGACTATAATAAGACATAGTCAACCATAGTAGTTAGGGAGATAATGGATTAATGGTTAAGTCATATTAGTAAGATGGTTGGTCAATGATTAGTGGGCTAGTGAGTTAGAAATTGATTGTTAGAAATTGTGTTGATTAGTAGGTAAATGATAATGAGGTTAATAGATTAGTGGTTAGAGTTATTTTGAGTTAAAAAGATAATGTCAAACACAATAAAAATTCTAACTTTGAAAGATAATTAAAATGGAGTTGTGAAAACTTATAAATACCACATCCAAATGATATTTTAATTTGGAATTAAAAAAATATATACATACCATATCCAAATGACATTTTAATTTGGAGTAAAAATTGATAAAAATTGTTCGTATTAACTAAAAAATTTAATTTAATTTTATGTATTTTATGAATTTTAATATTAAAAAGTCTTTATACATTATTTTTAAATAATCAAATTGTAATTTTATATACAAGATTATTGTCCATAAATTCATTCGGAAAATGCCTAATAAATTTTAGATTTTTTTTTGTAAGTTGGATGCTATTCTATTAAAAAAAGAAAATACTGGTACATATGAAGTTACAAAAAAGAGACGCAGACCTGCTCATGGGTAGTAGTAGACATAGAAGTTATGTGATGAGTCGAACCCTCCCTCGAGGAGGGAAACTATATCCACACAATGAGGACCCTCCCTCCAGGAGGGAAAACATGCCCAAAAAGGAGAGACTTATACCAAAAACACATAGGTTCCTGGGTAGGACCAGACCAACAAAAATTCTAGTTTGAGGAGCCAACATACATTACGAAAAATACATGAAATCATGATAAAACCTCATATGGCTTGTAGTAAGGTTCTTCTACAATGGGGCAACCAAAGCGTGTGGATGCTGGCTGAGTTGGATCGTCTGGCGCATCCGCTGGGTCATCACTGGAAGAATCCATCACCTCGTCGTTGGTGGAGTCGTCTACAACATTGCTACCTTTAGGGGGTTGCTTTGCTGGGAGAGGGGCATTATTTTATCCAATAGTGGGATGGATGTACATTTGCCCTCTGAAAGAGTGGAAGCGCGATGTTGTGGAGGATGAATGGAGGTGGGAGGAGGGGAAGAGGTGGAGGTTGGGAAAACAATGGAGTCAACTAGATCAGGCAGTGGGGGTGGAGCAACTGGAGGAGCCAACGACAGGAGAGGGGCAGAAGGTGCAGGATGGATTGAAGCCAAAGGATGGGAGTGAAAACGGAGGATAAGGCGGATCAGAAGATTCTTTATGACCCAATAGTTTATCTTTCGTTCCAGGGTTCATCCAGCAGTGTTAGCAGCTCCGAATAACTCGTCCTCCCAGTCATTTACCATCACCCGAACTGCTTCAGGGATTTCAATGTCAATACCTTCCCCACTTTCCTGTGCTGAGAGAGAAATTTGGCGCTCCGCCTGTGCACCTCTACCCTAACGGCCACGACGTGGAGTGCTGCGTTGCCTTCTGGACATGGTGGAATGGCGAAGGAGACTGATAAAACCAGAGCCGAGAGCAAAAATTACAGAGGGTGGTGATGGCTGGGAGCATCAGAAAATGGAGATGCTAGAGTGGTGGGAGAAAATGGTCCAGCAGGAGGAGATACTAAGGAAAATAATAGCGGCCACATCGGCCCATGCAGCAGGTTAGCGCATCAACCATGCCTTGCATCGAGTTGATGGCCAAGTCCCATCGACAGAGCTAGATTAGGCCACGTTCCAGGCTCCAGTAAAGGCACACAACCATGAATTGAATGCATCGTGACATAATGCAGGGAAAGAGTTAGCCTTGTCAGCATCCCCCGTGTCGTTGTTGTCGTGGCATACACCCGCATCCGGGTCTAGTAAATTTTAGATTAAGTAAATTATGTTTTTTAATTAAAATGCTTTATTTTATATTATAAACATTTATAATTATTAATTAATTTAATTAATATATACTTTTACTTATAATTTTGTTTTAATTTAATTAAAATTACCAATTCCACTAGAAGGTGGCAAACAAACAAAATGAGGATTCTCACATCACCAAACTTGGCTTTTGCTTCAACCCCTTTATATTTGTACTAACAAGCCACATACTAGAGAAAAAAATAAAAAGTGTGCAAACTATAATCACAATAACATGAAATTGACATTTTCATGTTCAAATCACATATTTAACCAATAAATATAAGATAAGTTTATTTTATTTAAAATTTAAATTATAATTATTCTAATTCTAAAGTTAATTATTAAAATATAAATTTAATTTACAAATTTATTAAAAAACAAGATGTTTTTAAATACCTAGACTATTACATAATACTCCCCCTTTGGTAGGTATAGTATTTTTTATTACTACTTTATAATATTAATAATTAAAAAATTGTTATTTTTATTGTTTGTCAATATTAATAGTCTTAAGTATTTATTTTTTAAATAATTTTATTAAATTAATAAATCTTCATAAATAAATCCCACATGTACATGTCCATGTGACAAATAATTATCAGTACCACTTTAGTCTTTATGGTACTTGTCAACATGGCATTTTTCTTAACATACATGAGTAAATACATAATTTCCACTAAACATTTACACCATTTTAACACCACAAAATATAAGTGGTGCTATTAGCACCACTTTAACACCACAAACTATAAGTAATACTAACTTGTAGTGCTAAAAGATGTATTTTCTTGTTATGTCTTCACGGTATCCAATGAGTTATAATTGGTTTGGTTTATGCCCACTCTAATGGATGGATTGGACTTCTATCAAGTAAATCCCCTTAAAAAGATTAATTCACAAGATCATCCATATAACATATGCCATAACAAATGGGTCTTTCCTTTGGCAAGCCCATCACGCTACTAGGTAGAAAATGCCGTGAGCTATTTTTCTATTTTTCAGTGTCATATTCCATACAAATCAACTTTTAACTTAATTACTATAATTAAAGAAAGTTCTTAAAAATATTAAAAGGTCAAGAACATTTTGATTTAGGCTTCATAAAATAAATTTATATCAATTTTGATTTATGCTTTATAAAATAAATTTGTATCAATTTTTTTTTAATTATTAAAAAAACTTAATAGTTGATGAAAAAATTTAATTATAAACAATTAACAATAAATGTTTCCATATTTCAATCAAGTTTTTTAATTTAAAAAAATAAGAAGTTTTTTTTTTGAAATTAAATCTATGTATTTTTTGTAAATATATTCAAAATTTAAAAAAAAAAATTATAGATAATGAAAAGTTTAATTATAAATAACTGGATTTGTCTAAAAATTGGATAATTTGAAAAGGACTATTATGTTTTCCTGGAATCCGACATTTTTTTATTTTGCAAAATCAGAATTTAACCAAAAACCCCCAAGGAAACCTGATTTTTCCTCTGAATTCAATATCATAACTAACTTATTCTATACATAGTTGGAAGAGGTTGAGTGAATATCTCAACCACACACCAAACTAGGGGGTGAATCTCTCTCATATCCAACACATCATCAAGATATAAACATTATCTCTAACACACCCCTTTCATGTTTATATCTAATCTTCATGTAGAATAATGTGGTCTTCATATGCCCTTGTTGAGATTTCATCACTTTGAGCTTTATCCATGAACTTTTCTAATACCTTTCTCCGCATAAAACATATTATTGATGTTCTTATAAAAAACAATTCATCTACCGGAATACATGGGTCCTCAGCCATTGTAACTGTCAGTTCTGTAGAAATTCTTTTCACCTAAGTGGTTCATCAATAGATTAAATTCTCCCCTAATCGTAATTTGGTTCATCATACTCTGATATTCTTCCATCTCAACTTTCCCCCCTTGAATCGAAGACACTAACTTCTTCGAACTTCATCACGTCCACCAGTACATCTTTCACCCTAGTACCACTCACAGTTGTTAATTTCTACAACTTGATCCACATCCACTCTATGTATAAGATGGATAACATTGTGCGTTTCCGTACTGCAACATGTATGCCTCGACATTTTGGAACAAGTCTTAAAACAAACCTGAGGAAATCATATATGCACTCTCCTGAGATATGCACCCCTCGCAATAACTCAGGTACATCAAGAATTCCAAATTCTTTTACTAAATGCCCAATAAATTCAAACCTATTACATATGTATCTCCTCATTACATTGTTGACCGAGAGAAATTATATAACCCTGGAATCCACATAATTGCACTAAGCAAGCATCCAACCAAATTAAAATGTTGACAAAAGAATTAAAGATGACAAGTCTGTCTTCTCCTTAGCACGATCATGGCAAAATATCCCCAAATTCATATACGGATCACACAATTTTTACTACAACAATCCTCAAGATCATCATTTTCAGGTAAGGAATCACACCCAATAAAGACCGGATCTCGACGTCTCTTTCTCGGAAGAGTCACAATCTCAAGTTCTATGGCTTCATCAACTTTACCTCTGTCAACGCAGAAGCAATTACTCACCATCTCACTTGTGACTTTGGTTGCTCCAAGTTTGTTCAACTACACCGGTGGGGACTTTGTTCAAGATGTGGTTCCTGCACACAATGACAATACCTTTCGTCATTGGACTTCTCCTCTAGGAGAGTGACTTCTCCAACAACATAAACAATGGCAGTGTTTTGTCCCCCTCTTTATCTCCAGTCATACTCCTTAAGAATGTTAAATTCTTTCACAGTTGTAGTGATATAAATAGTGATCAGAACAATGATAGCTCTTTCTAGAAATTCTCTTTCTAGCACACTGATGATTGTACACAGAAATGGCGACCTCTCTCCATCAACAAAAGCAATCACAGTGATGTTTATTGTAGATAAAGAGTCATACTCAGATCAATGGATCGCAGGAGTGCTCAAATCGTTTGTTGGAATCTCACAGTAGCTCACGGGTATGTTTGATTCTCTTCACCAAGCTCTTTCCAATGCCCGGGATATCTCTTACAAAACTAATTGGTGGCTCTGATAGGAAGCTCTACGCACGTCTTCCTCAACACGTTTCCTCAGCATTGGCTTCACCTTTGTGTGGTTCACACACGGTTCACATACAACACAGTCTTAGGTAGTAATATTTCACAGCAAACAAACAACTCTCCTCTTCCTTTTACCACAAAAATCACGGTCTCAAACACACAACAAACACTCGACACACTACTCTCACCAATGCTTAAAGTTATCCCATGACCCTGGGCACTTCCGTGACGGAGTCACACCCAACCAAACTCTAATACCATGATACAATTGGACAGATGAGTCATTGTAACACACAGAAAAGAAAATCCATTACAATCCAATAATAAAATACATGATGACTATAATAAATAGAGTTGGAAGAGTTGTTATCATATATAACTTATTCTATAAATAGTTGGAAGAAGTTGAGTGATTATGTCAACCACACACCAAACTAGAGAGAAAATCTCTCTCATTTCCAACACCAACACGTTAAGAGATAAACATTATCTCTAACAGAACCAAGGCTATGCCATTCTCCTTTCGTGAAGAGTATAAGATTTACAATTATTTTTACTTTTGAACATTAATATGAGTGACATAGTCAAATAAGAAAGAAGGATGCACCTTCTTCTACCATATGTAATTATAATGAGTACTCTAGATGTAACTAGGAAAGAGAAGATTACGACTTATTCTTTCTCACTCAGCAATAATCAACATATAGACAAGAGTAACAAGAAAAAGGATATAACGTTCTTCCATCATAAACATCGAATACATGAATAAATAATGGCTAAGGACTACAACCTTCATTTCAATCATAAACGTTGAAAGAAAAGTCAAACGAATGGCTAGGGATTGCGCCCTTCACTATGATCTTAAGTATCAAAATACATAACTTGGGGATGGCTAAGGGCTACACCCTTCATTACAAAGATACCGTTCGAAAGCACAGACAAAAGAATGGCTAGGTTTTACACCCTTCATTACCGCCTCAAGTATCAAAATACATAAGCGAGGAATGGGTAAGATGTTGAACAGAGTAATCTCACCGTGGTTAGGTTAGAGAGTTAGGTAACCCACAGCGGTATTTACCGAACTGTGGTATTCACCCATAGTAATATTGTTTTGTACTTCCTATTTAATCACATCTAAATAATGAGAAGGCAATCTATCTGCCCATGTTTATTTTCTCTGTTTTTTTCTTTCACATGGTATTAGAGCCTAAGGCCTGATCCTTTCATTGTTGGGGTAAGCCTTTTCACAGAGTGGAAAGCACTCTACGGAGCTCAGAAGCCTCCGGCCTATGCATTCTTCAGGTGGCAGCTTTGAACACAAAAGATCCGCTTCAGATCTATTTGATTGTTTCTCCCAGATCTGCACAAGAGTAAAGATTTGATCAGTGAAGATTGTTGCTACCCACCGTCAGATTCAAGATTTTGTTGAGATCTGAAAAACAGGGGAGATATCCCTGCACATCACACGAGTCATAGCGATCCGTGGTCATTTTTTGTAGGTTCAGATCTGAGACTTATTTCCAGATCTGAGACTTATTTCCAAATTTGTATGGAATCGTCTTTCAATGTAGCTGAAAACACAGTTGCTCTATACGAAGATTGTGAATTTGCTGCCTTAAAGCCTGGAAATAATTAAAGGCCGGCCACCGTTGCAAATTCACCTGGGGCCTTCAAACCCATTATTGATCCTTGGTTTATATTCCATGCATTTCTGCATTTTAACTTCACGGCAACATTTAGCAATGGACAATATCGGACGTGCAATTTTTTATGTTGGAAACCGTTGAGGTTGAAAACCATATATTTTTGGTCGCTAAGCTTTCTCTAATCTCCAGCGTCCACCGTTTGGTGCTGGTGCCGCTCTGCAGTGACGTGCCCAGCTCCGCCCCGACCCCGATACTGCCGCTGTTGCTACAGGAGTCCGTCTTGTGACGAAACTGGAAATTCTCTTCCTTCACTATTTCGTACTGTGCAGGATTCGATACCGTGTCTGGCCAAATTCTCCAGACATCCTCCTCCTTAAGCTCATTCAAATCACTTGCATCGGAGGTAGTAGAATTAGAAATCGAATTCTGTGGGGAAAATCCTAAGAGCCTCTCCATAATCTCTCTACAGTTCGACCTTTACCAACTGAGGGCTGAGGTACTTGGTAAGATTTGATCCAATCTATTTTTGCATGCATGAAAACTTTCTTTCATAAGGAAATGACATTATCAAGGCGCATTGTCTGCTACCTGAGAAGAGAGTATCGGTAATATTTCAGACGACGAATCCTCTGCTTTCTAGAGCGTCATTCTGCCCCCTGAAGAGAACCGACGACCTGAACCCGCCCTGATCAGAGGCCCGCAACAAGTTGTGAGAGGCATCATTATTTTTTTAAATAAAAGAAGGTCAACTCAGATATGCATTGTTCAAATTTGCTTATTTCTATTTTTTAGTCATATCAAATGGCTAATACCAGTTCTTTGAATCCAATCTCCAGACCTGTTTTGACCGGAGCAAACTATGAATTTTGGTCTATCAAGATGAAGACATTTCTGCAACTCAACAAATGTTGGGATATGGTGGAAACCGAGTTCACAGAACCTGAAGCGGTTGCTCTCACCGTAATGAATAATGCGCAGAAAAATGCTCTCGAAGCTCACCGAGACCGAGATCTCATAGCCACATGGCTGATACAAAGCTACATTAAAGAGTCCATTTTCCCACGGATCTTAGGTGCTACCAGTGCACTTCAGGCTTGGAATCTGCTTGCATCAGCCTACAAAGGAACCGATCGCATTAAAATGGTAAGACCGCAAACTCTACGCCTTCAATTTGAAAGTTTAAAATCGGAAGGAGTCAGAATCTGTAGATCTGTTCATGACTAGGGTCTTGGGTCTTGTGACCCAATTCCAAACCTATGGTGAACCGCTAGAACAAAAAATAGTTGTTCAAAAGATTCTTTGGTGTCTCACCAAGAAATTTGTTATGGTAGTGACTGCCATAGATGAAGCCAAATATCTGTCTAAGCTCACCTTAGAAGAGTTGACTGGATCTCTTCTATCTCATGAAGCGTGATTCACTCAAGAAGAAGAATCGTTGAGCAATGCATTCAACACCCAGGCTTCCCTCAACAGAGGTCAAGGGAGAGGAGGACGAGGTAGAGGAAGAAGAGCCTGATGGTATCGATCTACAGAAGATAGAACTAGTCACAATCGTGAACAATCAGAGCACTCAGAACACTCTCACCACTTTCAAGGTCAGAGGGGAAGAAACAAGAGATGGACAAAAAAGTCCAATGTTCAGTGTAACTACTGCAAGAAGTATGGGCACTATGAATATGAATGCAGAAAGAAGCAAGCAAACTAGAACAATAACCAGAACAATAGCAGAGCCAATGTCTCCAAAGAAGAAGGAGGCTCATCAAAGGTGATGTTTCTGTCTTATCAAGCAACTAAAGACCATTGCACCTCAGATCTATGGCTACTAGATAGTGGTTGCAGCAATCACATGACAGGTAACAAGTCATTATTCTCTAGTCTAGATTCCTCTGTTATCATGAATATCAAGCTAGGAGATGACTCTCTGGTTCCAGCAAAAGGCAAAGGTATTGTTCATGTAGTTAGTAATCAAAATGAAAAAATGTCCATTCATGAGGTGTTTTATGTACCTCATTTGACTGTAAATTTGATCAATATAGGTCAATTACTTCAGAATAAGTATGATGTTAGGTTTCATGATACATATTGTGCTATATATGATAAACCTTCTAGTAAGAGACTCATAGCCAAAGTTGAAATGACCAAGAATAGAATCTTTCCTCTTAGAATTAGGAGTGCTAACCTTCCACATCCTATATTTCATACAGTTTCTAGTCAAGATCAATCCTGGTTATGACACTGTAGATTTAGTCATCTTCGTTTCAAAAGTCTCCATCTCCTACACAAACAGTCAATGGTCAAAGGATTACTGGTTATTCATAAACAATCCAACACCTGTGAGGATTGTATCACTGGTAAACATCATAGGGACAGTTTTCCCACTTCCACATCTTGAGCCAAAGAGCAACTTGAGTTAGTTCATACAGACCTCTGTGGACCCATGCAAACCCAATCCATAGGAGGCAGTTATTATTTTCTGACCTTTATTGATGACTTTATTAGAAAAACATGGATTTATTTTCTCAAGCACAAATCAGAGACCTTCTCTAAGTTTAAAGAGTTCAAGGCTCTCATTGAGAAGCAGTCTGGAAAGTCCATTAAAATGCTCAGGTCAGATGGTGGAGGTGAATATGATTCACATGAGTTTTCAGATTTTTGTAAGCAGCATGGCATCCAGAGACAGTTCACCACCAGATACACTCCACAGCAGAATGAAGTTGCTGAACAGAAGAACCGAACCATCATGAACATGGCCTGTAGCATGCTGTCACACAAGAAGCTATCAAATGAGTATTGGGCTGAAGCTGTTTGATGCTCAGTCTACTTTCTCAATAGATCACCCACAGTAACTGTCCAAGAAAAAATTCCTGAAGAAGCATAGAGTGGCACTAAGACTAGTGTCTCACATCTTAGAATCTTTGGTTTTGTTGCCTTTGCGCATATACCTGATGAAATCAGAATAAAGTTAGACAAGAAGAGTGAGCCCTGCATTTTCACTGGTTATAGTGAACAACACAAGGCATACAAGCTATATAATTCTGTCACCAAGCATCTTGTGGTGAGCAGAGATGTAAAGTTCATTGAAGACAAATGCTGGAGTGATCCTTCAGACATACAACATGAAGATCACTCATATCAGCCAGATCTACCTATCAGAGTTCCAAGATTGGAAGTCCAGCAGCAAGAAGATGCAGCAGATGGTCCACCATAGAACCGGAAAAACAAAATCTTGATAGAGTTATATGAACAAACTCCAATTCTTGACGAGCAACTTCAGTTTTCTCTCTTCTCCTATCAGCCCACATCCTTTAATGAAGCAGTGAAGGATGCAAAATGGGTAAAATCCATGAATGAAGAGATTGATGCAATAGAGAAAAACCAGACTTGGGATCTAGTTGACATCCCTGCAGACAAAACCAGTATGGGAGTCAAATGGGTCTATAAGACCAAATTGAATGAAAAAGGAGAACTTGAAAAGCACAAGGTAAGGTTGGTTGCCATAGGTTATGCATAGAAGTATGGTATAGATTATGACGAAACCTTTGCTCCTGTAGCAAGGATGGATACCATCAGAGCTGTACTTGCCATTGCAGCACAAAATCAATGGCATGTGTATCAAATGGATGTGAAATATTCCTTTCTTAATGGAATTCTTGAAGAAGAAGTTTATGTAGACCAGCCACTAATTGGTTATACTGTCAAAGGTCATGAAGACAAAGTGTATAAGCCAAAAAAGGCCCTGTATGGTCTAAAACAAGCTCCACGAGCTTGGTACAGTAGGATTGACTCCTACCTCATCAACAATGGTTTCAACAAAAGAAGCAATGAGCCCACTCTGTATGTCAAAACAGAGCAAGGTAAAATATTGATGGTATGTCTTTATGTTGATGACATGATTTACACTGGTAATTTGATGTTTGAAGATTTCAGGACAGTCATGAAAAAAGAATTTGAAATGACTGATCTAGGACTCATGAAGTACTTCCTTGGCCTGGAAGTTACTCAAACTGATAAAGGTATTTTTATCTTCCAGCATAAGTATGCTCCTGATATTTTGCAGAGATTCAGAATGGATAAATGTAACTTTAGAAGAAACCCCTATAGCTCTTGGCACCAAGTTAACCAAGAATGGTGATGAACTAGCAGTAAACAATACACTCTAAAAATAATTGGTAGGCAGTTTAATGTATTTGACTGTAACAAGACTTGATTTGATGTATGTTGTCAATCTTATTTCCAGATTTATGGAGTCTCCCAAAAAGTCTCACTGGAATGTTGGAAAAAGAATACTGAGATATGTTGCAAGCACACTTGGATATGGCCTCTGGTACACTCATACACCAGACAGTACTCTTACAGGGTACATTGACAATGATTTTGCAAGTAGTCTTGATGATAGGAAAAGCACATCTGGTTATGCTTTCCATTTGGGTACAAATCTGATCTCTTGGGCATCTCAGAAACAGCCCATTGTGAGCATGTCTTCTGCAGAAGCAGAATATGTAGCAGCCACCACAACAGCTTGCCATGCAGCTTGGCTAAGAAGACTGTTGAAAGATATGGGACACACTCCAAAAGATCCCACTTCTATTTTCTGTGATAATAACTCTACAATACAGTTGTCTAAACATAATGTATTTCATAGAAAAAGAAAACACATTGACACTCGCTATCACTTCATTCGTGAGTTAGTCAATGAAAAACAAATTTATTTACTGTTTTGTGGCTCTAAGGAGCAGTTAGCTGACATGTTCACCAAACCATTGGGAACATCTGCATTTGTATATCAGAGAGAGCACTTAGGCATAGACAGTGCTGATGATGTACTCCCAGTTAGGTGGTGTGTTGAAGAGAGTAATATCACTGTGGTTAGGTTAGAGAGTTAGCTAACCCACAACAGTATTTACCTAACTGTGGTATTCACCCACAGTAATATTGTTTTGTAATTCCTATTTAATCACATCTGAATAATGAGAAGGCAATCTATCTACTCGTGTTTCTTTTGCTCTGTTCTTCTCTTTCACATAAGAGCTACGCCCTTCACTTTCAGCATAAACCTCAAAAGCATGGTAAAAAAATGGCTAGGGATGGTGCCCTTCACTACAGTCTTAAGTATCAAAATACATAATTAGCAACAACCATATTAATAATATTAGGACGCTCGCACGAAGTTGGTTCCAATTTTTAGTGTCACTTTTGAAATCGGAAACGCACTTCCAAAACGTAAATCCACAACGTATATGAGTTATTCATGCTACGCTCGGAAAACCCGAGCACAAAGATGAGGCTAAGGTTAGTTAGTAGATATCACATATGTGATATATCACATGTTTGTTTTTAAAGGTTTACATATTGCATATATGATAGATCACACTTGCGATATATCGCATATGCAATATGCAAAAATAAAAAATAGAAATAAAACAGAGGTCGTGGGCCTCATTTGCTATTTGCACAGTGAGCGATATCGGGAAGGAGAAATACCGGAGTTTCGTTTTGTGTTAGAGATTTTGGAGGTGGCTTGGCTCCAATGGAAGGTAAGCACTCGTATAATCCACATTTGTATTCAATTTTTGTTTGTTCTTGTTAATTCATACTTTTTATATTTGTTAAAAACTTAAAACGAATTTAATAAAAAAAATTGAATTAAATGAAAGAATGATATATTAAAACAATTTGTAATTGATTGTTTTAATCTTAATAGATAACAGGAATGTTCAAGATACTATGCAAAATGAACCCAACCCAAACAAAAACCCAAACATGAAACCAAACATGGAAACAAACCCAAACACAGAGGGGGAACAAGATCTGAATGCACAAATTCTGGCTCGTTTGGGTGCATTGAGGCGCCTTAGCTCATCTTTTAGAGGGGGGGATCATTTGAGACAATATTTAGCCGAGGAATTGGACACCATAACAAATACAATTATTGAGGACCAAGGAGCTCTGTACAAAATTAGCTCGTATAGATAATCCACGAGGCAATACTATTGCGATGGTTTGAGTTCTAAAGACATCAAAAACCTAAAGATTACAAAAGATCAATTGTTTTCATTATTCTAGGACCCTAGCACCGGATTGGTTCCACCCACCAATCGAGCAAACATTTCCATAGACTGGTGCGTGGAACCAAATGTGAAAACCAATTGTATGGATCATTGGTATATGGTCTTCGATGAAGACCCTCATGGGAATAGGGACATCCAATTTTATTTCCTAAGGAAGCTGTATGCAGAATTCATCCTTGGTAAACATGTTAACTATTTCAATATTTTATACTTCTGGGGTGTTGGTCATGGGATGCCCCAAGATAGGGAAGGGACCAGGACAGATGCTAACCATGTGCCATGCCCTCCATGCACACCAAAAACCCCTCGGGTATATCCTCCTGCGGTTCCTGTGATTGAGGATACACAGGAGGCCTTATTTGACTTGGTAGATACATTGCTTCAGCATGGGACAGATGTCTAAGGCAATGTAGGCCAAGGGGTTGACACTTCTGAGGCCAGCCTATCGCACAGTAAGGATCCATCTATAGATCGCACTGGAGACGCAAAGCGTTGTGTTACTCCACACCCTTGCACAACATGTGGAGGCATATTCTATGGCCCTGCTTCAGAGTTTCAGGACAATGGATTACTTCGATTTGTAAGTAAAACTCATTATTTTCATATTATATTTTGTTTTATATCCAAATTTTCAATTGTTTCACAATTTATTTCTATTTAATTATCTAACAAATTATGTGAACAAATATACAGCTCGTATCCCATGACACCCTAGATTCACATAGTCCATCGATTAATGTTGAGAACATTGATGCAGTAGTCAATATTGCATATGGCTTTGGTTATTCACCAGTAGTTGTAAGAACTATACTTTTTAATTTGTCAACGTTATTTACATATTTATAGTAGAGATAGTAACATTCAATACATCCTAATCTGGATACAATATGTTTTATGCAGGGTGAGCAAGATGAGTATCTTGAATTCCATCCTAGTCCCTCTCATGTAGAGGTAGATTCCTAGATGCAGGTATTATTTTAAATATGCTTTTAATTATGTCTCTCTTTCTTTGAAAAATCATTTTTCGTCCATCCTGTATATGTCTCATTTTCTTTGTAGTATCTGACATTTACATATCATTACTTTATGTAGGAATCTATTGAGCCATTGGTGCTTGAAGAGCACCAAAGTGATGTTGTTGTCAGCCCACCTCTTCCCCCCCACCAGGAACATGTATGTTTCGCTTTCTTTGAAAACATCATTTTCCGTCCATGTAGTATATATGTCTATGATTCCTTTTATTATCTGAATTTGACATATGTTATTTTATGCAAGCTTCTAGTGAGACACCGGTGCTTGAAGAGCACCAAATTGATGACCCACCTCTGACGAGCCAGCAAGTATGTTTATGTATCGCTTTCTTTTAATTGTGATTTTAATGATTCAACATGTACTTTTTTAATTTTTTGAAATTGTCTAATTGTATCTTTATCCTTTTGTACATAGGAACGTGATTTTGATGAATATGTCCAAAAATAAAACTTATTCGCTAATGCATGTAGAAATCCCTTTACCTCATTGCTAGTTGATCGAACCATTGGTTACAAACCTCCTCATGTCCCCTAGGTATATTTATATATTGCAACTCTTGCTTATATTTCTTTTTGTACATGCAAGTATCTTTTTCCTTGTTTCCCCCATTGATATGCTGACATTGGAATATATATTATTTTATGTAGTTTGATAGTGAGCGAGTGGTTATTGAAGAGCACCCAACCAGGATCATTGCTCACCCACCTCTTCCCCCCCCCCCCAATGTACATGTATGTCTCGATTTCTTTGAAAGAGTCATTATCCCTCCATGTTGTATATGTCTCGTTTTCTTTGTATTATTTAACATTGACATATGTTACTTTATGCAGGCATCTATTGAGCCAGTGGTGCTTGAAGATCACCAAAGAGAGGTTTTCCTCTTCCCCCTGCCAGGTACAAGTATGTTTCGCTTTCTTTGTAAACATCATTTTCTGTCCTATATGCATAAAAAACCCTAATTTCCATGTGGGCCGAAACGCACAGCTATGGATGGCCTAAAAAATTGATTGGACCATGAAAACTTAAAAAATTTACATGAAATGGGAAGGGGAGGACATGAGAAGTTACCTAGATCAAACGGGGTCGGATTTCATTGGATGATGCTCCCGAAATTCACGTCGGAAGTTTTGAGCTCAAATGTACTATGTTGGGTAAAAATTTCAAATGGTATTGGAATTTTTAAAATTTTTAATATTTATAGAAATTTTTTGAAATTTTTTACCCACTTTCTATAGTTTTTTTTTTATCATTTCTAACCATTTTGGACCGTTTGAACTAATTTGATGATGTAGGAGTCCGTTTTGAGCGCGGTTTGACCATGGTTTTGACCAATTTGTGCCTATTTCAGGTATTATGTCTAAACTGGCATATAGGTTAGGTTTCACATCCGTTGGCACTTTGCATGACCTTGTGACCATTTCATTCTAACCTTAGGTATGAACCAATTCTATCTTTCCATTGAACCTTCTTGTTGTTTTTAGAAGTGACATGATGTGAATGGTAGAGCTTGACCATACATGGGTACTCTAGTTAGCTCCGGTTTTGCATTTGGTGTCCATGTTGACATTTTTCCTTTCCTTTGTATAGTATCCCCATGACTTTGCGCAAGAGCTTCATACTCCTCTTGATCTTTTTGCTGGTATTTTCCCCTAGACTCCCTTATCTCAAGTTGTAATTGCATTATCATGAGTTTTGCTTGCCTTATTGAGCCTTATGCTAGCATCCCTAACTTTGATTATCATCCATATAGCCCAAGCTTGTCTCATGTCCAGCCAAGAAGATCCATTTTATATATCTTTTGCAGCTTGATTCCCTAATTTTTTTATCGGGAGAGGACTTTTCCCTAAGTGTCGTTATCCTACACATGTTTCCTTGCATTGAGTTTAGGTATGTTCCACTGCTTGGAATTAGTTTATTTGCCCCCTGACACTCGTCTCCTCCTAGATTTGTAACTATAAAGCATTTTTATTCTTTTTCGAGCTTTTCAAAATATCTGAAAAAGTCCAAAAAAATCAAAAAACCAAAAAGCCGGACATGAAAAGATGTTATCTTTGGCAGCAGTTGATTCATGTCTCTTTCGAACAGAGCACTGTATATCTCATCTGTTGGTTGGGTTAAGAGTTTGAATTTAGGAGCTGTACTCATTTCTCTGAGTTTATCTCCACCGACTGGTTAAGCTTCTAGTCCCTATGGAGCCTCTGTCGATGCCTCCTATGTCGCAGAGATGTACCATTTTTGTATATTGATTCTATGCTACCTACATTCAGTCACCATTTGCCTTTATGCTCTTGTTCGAAGGAAGTTGAAGCCTAAGTCATCCATTACTCATTTTTCTTGGCTTTGCATGTCGGCCATTCTCGGTACTGGTACTAGTTCGAGCACATTATGATCGAGTCCTTCCACATTATATAGATTTGCTGAGTACCTCGTGTTGGATGATGGGGGATGCCTTAATTCCCTCCTTCCAGTGGATTCCATCCCATCGAATTCAGATCATTTATTCTGGGATAGGAGTTTAGAGTCATTTGAGTGCCTTGAGACTTACAGTCATCATTGGTAGGTTCTCTTGCCATCAACAGTTTTGGGAATACATCAATCTCCCCTGATCAATGGATTCTTTCAAGTGTTCAACCTCAACACATTTATTCGCACTTGTTAGATTGCACTCTATTACCTTGATTCCCATTTTCATTATCGGTGGGTGATCTCGCGTCTGTTAACGGTACACATCAATGACCGGTAATCAGACGATGGACTACTATGTTCGATCTCGACACCTCTATTCACATAGTAGGACATGTACTCGTAGCAGATTGTGTAGACATTAGAGGAAATTTGGGGTCTAAAAATGGGCCTTATAAGAAAATGCGCCAACAATAAATTTTGTGAGTTGGAATTCAAGAACCAATAGAATTGCAATAAAATGAGTCAACCATAATGGTTGAATTGACATATTTGTCATAAAAGAAAACTACTTTTTTTCTTCGTATTTTTGACATATCTCCCTATGTTTTTACTCAAATTTCAGGCGGGAGAGCTCGTTGGATGCAGAATTTAATTCATCCAACGCGTACCCAAAATGCATAATTTTGATAGACCTCGCTACCCAGAAAATAAAAATAAAAATACCTGAAAAAACATGATGATGATGTCATCATCACATTTTTTCAGGCATTTCTTGTTTTTTGGGTAGCGGGGTGCATCAAAAGTATGCAATGTGGGTACTCGTTGGATGTGGAATTAAATTCCATATCCAACGAGGTCTCCCGCTCGGAATTTGAGTTAAAATACAGGGAGATATGTCGAAAATACAAACAAAAAAAGTAGTTTTTTTCAGTCTTCCTCCAAAATTAATAACTATTATTTTATTATTTTAACTATTATTTTATCATTTTCCTTAGGAGACCCATTTTAGACCTCAAATTTCCTCTAACGAGACTTTCCAGATTGGTGGCATTTTTGATATGCTACCTCCTTGATCATGCCAGTGTTCGTGAGATTTCAGCTTTCGTGACTTGATTCAAGTGTATGTCAGATATCTTCAGCTTTCATGGGGATCTTGGTCATTTGTATATCTTCATCATGGAGATTCTGATCTATCTATATTGTATGTGGCAATGACCACACATGTCATATATCATGCTTATTCATGGCCATTGTACTCTTATGTATCTGGGACTGCTGTATGTATTTGTAGTCATATGCAAAGATATTTGTACTATATTGTTGGATGATTGGTTCTTCCACCTGGTTCTTCATCACTCCACTTCTGGGATGGAATTATAATGTATTTCAGCTATCGTATCACCCCTTTGGCCTCACACATTAGGGGACATCTGTTACAGCTGATTTTACCACACATGGTAATGGTATACCACACATTTATGGCATTCCCTGTCCCTCTGCAGACTATTTGTATCCCATGGACCATTTTTGTACCTTTGATGTTTCCAAGATCATCCCTAAAAACACTCATTATTTGCTGTACACGACTTTTAAACCCTTTCTTGCGTATACACGTGGATATAACCCTTAAACCTGCGTACATTAGGATGTGTGCAAAAGGCCAAATATTTTTGGAGTTTTCCTTGATGTGGATCTGAGTCATTTGTCTCCTGGCCTTCCATATGCCTCAAGATCACTCGGATTTGACCTTCCATTACGCCAGTGAAGCACTATATAAGGAACCCTTTAGATACATTGAAGAGGAGGAATTAAAGAGCAAGAAAACTATAGTCCATTGTTTCCGTAGCTTGCTTATACTTGAGTCTGCATCCCTTTGTCCCTTGGAGCACTTGGTTTTATTCCCAAGCTTGCCTTTGCTTGTGAGCTTGCTATCGAGAGATGGAGGATTGAGATGGTGGAGGCCCAAGTGGAGGACTCAGTTTGTCCAATTCGCAGACGTGCCGACAGAGGTTGTCATTCATAGTAATATCTAATTTATATTAATAGAAATATCTTTTCCTGTCCAATGATGTGCATTTAAATGAATATTGAATCTATGGATGCTTTTAATTGCTTATACATTATTGTTTATATATGCGAGAGTAGGTCTAACACCATTATATAGCATGCTTGTCTTGTTTGCTGTTGTTGAGAGAATAAATTGTTAACACAAGCAGGATTGGAAAAATCTCAATAGGGATCTATATCAACCATCCAGAATAAGGTGTGTCTTGAGATCCTATACTATTAGATTTGTTTTTTCTCTTGCATATTCAGAAGAGATTGATTTCTGTGGTTACTCTGTATGTTGTGGTACACCCCAAGCCTTAGGAGGTTTTCTCCATAACAATGGTGATGATGATGATGATGATGATCACGATGACTATGGCTATGATGATGATTATGATGATGATAGTAATGAGATTTTGCCCGCTTACTATAAATACTAATTACTAAATCTTGAAAATTGTTGAAATCTTTAGTACAGATATAAACACTCAATACATTGATGACCACACACTTGTTTGAATATTTTTGGTACCAGATGATCTGTTCTATTCTATGGACCGTACATTTGTAGACAACGATGAACAACCATCCACCCCTCGTATCTCTACCATCCCCCACTCATAGATGTCCTCCCTCCATCCCCCCATCATATATCTCCTCCCTCCATTTCCCCCTCATATATCTCCCATAGCCATCCCTCCCTTCACCTTGTATTTCTCCTCCCTTCATCCCCCCCATATATGTCACTGTTAGATTTTAAACATTAAGCTAGAATTTCATTAGGATCTTTAAATGAGAGAACAACAAGCACAACAATCAAACATAAGAGATAATGAACACAATGTTTTTCCTCGGGGAAACCATAAATGGAGAAAACCCCTCAACTTCCTCAGAGATAGAATCAGCACCAAAGTGAAACCCAAAAACAGTAAGATAATCTCCTGACAGCAGTAACCTCTTTCTTCCTTACCCCAGTGTCTTTCTCTTCCTTAGCTATGCGCTACAACTGAGTGTAAGTGAGTTTGTGATAAATAGAGAGGCTAGCTCTCTATTTATACTAATTCTCAACTTGACTAAACCCAACTAGGGCGGACTTCACTAGGTGAGTCTAATAACCCTAGTGCCTCAGAACTGCGGGGACTTTAACCCTTAGACATTAGGAGAGTTAACCACCTTGACTTGACATGACTTGTTTACATTATAGAAACTTCCTGATATGAACATCGGGGTATGACATGACTCAAGTACATTACAAATACATCCCGAAATAAACATCGGGTTATAATAGATAAGAAATACAAGTGAATACATTCTGAAGTTACAATTACATCAACACTCCCTCTTAACTAGGAAGGTATTCTCTCGACACAATTTAAAAGAACAAGTCTTCTTCTCTGTATCATCTAGATCATCATCGAGTCTTCGTCATCTTCACCTTCAAGTCATCTCTATCTTCAAGTCATCTTCATATTCAAGTCATATTCATATTCAAGTCATCTTCATCTGGATCTGGATCATCACTCGATCTGGATCATCGTCACTGGATCTGGATCATCTCTGGATATGGATCATCCCTTGATCTGGATCATCTCTGGATATGGATCATCCCTTGATCTGGATCATCTCTGCTGGATCATCAACACTGAATCTTCATAGGTTCTATGTCATGATTCTTCTCGTCACAGGAAGTTCTACAGATCCAGCCCTTTTTCATGCTGGTTGTAGGCCTACCCTCCATGCAGGTCTTTTCCAGCACTTATATCTGACCCTAAGTCAGAATGGCCCACCCAACACTTATATCTGATCATGTAGGAATCAATCCTATAATAATATCAGAAAGGAAATGCCTAACAATCACATCTGACCATGTGGGAACACCTCCCACAACCATGTCAGAAAGGCCCAGAACTCACATCCATTCAACCAATGATCGAAAAGGCCCAACACTTACACTTGTCCATGCGAGGAACCAATCCTCCATGCCAAAAGGCTCTGCACTTACATCTGACAACCAATGTCAGATAGGCTCGGCACTTATATTCGACCATGCAAGGAACCAATCCTTCATGCCGAAAGGGCTCTGCACTTACATCCGTTCAACCAATTATCGAAAGGCGTGCACTCACATCTGATCATGTAGGAACCAATTCTACAGTCTTATCAGAATGGCCCCCAGTCCCAAACTGAGCTGCCTGGTAATTTACCAGGCGCCTCCATTCCCAGAATGGCATTTAGCACTTACTTCTGATCATGTAGGAACCAATCCTACAGTTACATCAGAATGGCTCAGCACTCACATCTGACATGGAAGGAACCAATCCTCTCACCATGATAGAATGGCTCAACCCTTACATCTGAACATGGAAGGAACCAATCCTCTCACCATGTCATAATGGATATGGGTCTCATCATTTTCCCTTGGAGGAAACCTTGATCTGGATAACACCAAGCTTCTCCCTGAAGTACTCGAAATTCACCCTAGCCAATGGCTTCATCAACACATCAGCTATCTGTTCCTCCATTGCAACATACTAGAGCTTCATTGCTCCCCTCTGCACCATATCCCTGATATAGTGATACTTGATATCGATATGCTTCGACTTGTCATGGAACACTGGTTTCTCTGACAACTTCATGCAATTCTGGTTGTCACAATGTATACAAGTAGCATCCATCTGGAGATCAAATAAATCAGACAGTAGCTTCTGCATCCATACTGCCTCATAACTAGATGAACAAGCTACGACATACTCAGCTTCAGCTATACTCAGTGCTACATAGGATTGCTTCTTGCTAAACCAAGAGATCACACCTGATCCCATACTAAAGAAACAACCTGAAGTGCTCTCCCTATCGATGGCACTGCCTGCCCAATCTGAATCAACATAACCCTCCAGGTTAATCTTCTGATTCGCCTCATACTTGATCCCATAATCAATTGTACCCATTATGTACCTCAGAATATGCTTTTCATCAATCAAGTGAACATGTCTTGGATCTGTCAAGAACTGGATCAAGGTGTTCACAGCAAAGCAAATGTCTGGTCTTGTGTTTGTCAGGTAGATCAAGGACCCAATCATCTGATGATACATCATAGCATTAACTGCTTCCGATGAAGCATCACTCAATAGATTCTGCTTCGATGCCATAAGTGTGGTCATGGCCTTGCAGTCCATCATCCCATACCTATTCAAGATCTCTACTACATACTTCCCTTGTCCGAGGGAGATTCCATCTGCATTATGCCACACCTCCATACCTAGAAAATAATGCATCATACCCAAGTCCCTCATTTCAAACTTGACAGCAAGATTTCTCTTCGTATCAGAAATCAACCCATCCATACCAGTTACAAATAGAGCATCTATATACAGTAGGGGCATCACTGGGTTTCCATCTTCAACCTTGTAGTAAAGGTTGGAATCTGCTTTACTCTTGGTAAAGCCCAAACTGGATAGAAAGCTGTCAATTCTTTCGTACCATGTCCTGGGTGCCTGTTTCAAACTGTACAGGGATTTCTTCAATCTGCACACATGAGACTCCCTGTCATGTGTCTCAAAACTGAGTGGCTATTCTACATACACTTCCTCTTCCACTACACCATTCAAGAAAGCAGTCTTCACATCCATTTGGTGTATTTTCCATTTCATTACTGCAGCCAAAGAAAGTATTGATCTGATGGAAATGTATCTGGATACAGGTGCAAAGGTTTCTTCATAATCTATTCCTTCTTTCTGGGAGAAACCACGAGCCACAAATCTTGCCTTATATTTCTCTATGCTACCATCTACAACATGCTTGATCTTGTAGATCCATTTGGAAGTTACAACCGACTTCCTTTCTAGTCTTGGGACAACATCCCAAACATCATTCTTCATGATCGATTGATACTCTTTGATCATAGCATCCTTCCATTCTTTTTGTTCTTCCACTTCTTCATTACTGGAAGGTTCTTTATTGATAACATCATATAGTAAGGCTACATATCTGGAGCAAGATCTGGTTCTCTTTCTTTCTCTGTGATTCTCTTCTGGAGCCCCATATCTTTCCGCACCTTGGATAATTTCTCCTACCCAAGTAGGTTTCCTCTTGTGAGGATTCTTTTCTTGAGGTGGATCTACAGGTCTTTGTGGTTCTTCAAGTTCTCGATCTTCTTCTTGAATTTCTTCATTCATGGTTGTATAATGAATTCTGGGTGCTTCTGCTTCTTTAGTCTCTTTAGCAGGTCTCTTTTTGGATTTGTTGTAAGTTGTGTCTTCATCAAATGTTACATTCCTGCTGATATCAATCTTCTTGTATCTTGGGAAGTATATTCTATAAGCCTTCGAGCTTTCAGAGTATCCCACAAATATACCCTTCTTTCCTGAAGGATCTAGTTTTGTTCTCTTTTCTTTTGGAATGTGTATTTACATTGGACAGCCGAATATTCTGAGATGACTGACTTCTGGTTTCTTGCCAGAGAAGACTTCTTCAGGAATCTTGTTCTCGAGTACTCTATGTGGAATATGGTTCTATACATACACCGTTGTTCTAGCAGCTTTTGCCCATAGATGCATAGGAAGATCCTGATCATGAAGCATTGCTCTTGCAGCTTCCATGATAGTTCTATTCTTCCTTTCTGCAACCCCATTTTGTTGTGGATTGTAAGGAGTGGACAACTTCCTCTTAATCCCTGATTCTTTGCATAAGTCTTTGAATTCATTTGATGTGAATTCTCTACCATTATCTGATCGAAAAGTCTTGATCTTCTTTTTTGTGTGGTTCTCGATCAAGGCTTTGAATTCCTTGAACTTGTTGAAAATTTCATCTTTGTTCTTCATGAAGTAAATCCATGTCTTCCTAGAAAAGTCATTAATGAAAGAAACATAGTATACATACCCTCTTAGTAAACTTGATGACATTGGTTCGCATACATTGAAGTGAATGATTTACAAGATTCCTTTTGCCTTGCTCTTACTACTTGGAAATGTCTTCTTTGTATTATTTCCTTTTGCACATCCTTTGCAGACCCCTTCATGTTTTGCTTGAATTTCTGGAAGACCTTCAACAGCTTTGCTTGCAAGTGGTAGTGCTCTGTAATGCACATGTGAAATCCTTCTGTGCCAAAGTTCATTTGGCTCTACTATGTCATGGACCATAGCTTGTTCTGGATGGCCCTTCAACTTGTATAAACCTCCTTCTTGTTCTCCAATCACTATTGCTTCATCAATAGTCTTTCCTCTTGGCCACATGAGGACTTGGCCATATACAAATGCAACCCTCATGCCTTTTGCATCCAATGCTGAGATGGATAGAAGATTCTTCTTCAGTCTTGGTACAAACAAGACATCCTTCATTTTTATAGACTTTCCGGAGTCTAGCTTGTAGGAGGATTCACCACTACCTTTTAGGGGATATTGGTAGTCATCCCCAAGCTTCACCTTATGGGGTGAATTATGTTCAGATATTTTCTCAAAGGATTCTTTGAAACCTGTCATGTGTTTGAAAGCCCCACTGTCAATAAGCCAATATTTGCTTCCTTGAGTGACAGTTCCCATGAGAGAGGAGATCAGAACATATTCATCTTCACTTGAAGAGTCTTCATTTTCTTGTTTTACCCTCTTCCTTGGAGGATCATCATCCTCAATAGTGTGAGCATGATGTCTTCTTTTGGAGTTATTCTTCTTGTTGGATCCATTCTTATTCATGGGACAATTTCTAGCAAAGTGTCCTAATTCACCGCATGTATAACATCTGAGTCTGGATGAATCCCTTCTTACAGGATTGTTTTTCTGATGAGAATGCTTACCTTGGTGATGATGATTTTCCCTTCTTCCTTTCTTGGAGTGTACTGTGAGAGCTTGATCTTCACTTCCCATCTTTTCTTCTGCTATCTGAGCTTCTTCTTGAGAACATTCTTCCCATAGTCTGCTAAACTTGACTAACTTCTTCTTAGCACAGATTCCTTGGATGAAAGAATCCAATGACCTAGGGAGGCCATTCAATGTTGTCATCACAATTTCTGCATTCTCCACTTCTTCATCTACTGCTTCCAGTTGTACTTTGATCTGGGAGACCCTTGTGAAGTATGACTGGATGGTCTCCTCATTCTGGATCTTGACATTCTTTAATTGGTTCCTTAGAGTCATCTTCTGATTGATGTTCTTCCCTTCGAATAGTTTGGTCAAGGCATCAAACATGGTTTTAGGTGTCTTGAGGGAGGACACCTGTGGAATGAGGTGATCCTTGTTAGAATCTGCAATGATCCTCTTTGCCATAACCAAATTCTTCTTATGTAATGCCTTGGCCTCATCTCCCTATGGAACTGGAACCTCCCCATGGATGTAGGAGTCCAACTCATTTTCTTCTAAGACCAGGGAGATCCTATACTTCCGGGCTCAAAAGTTATCAGATCCCTCAAGCTTTTCATCAAGCTTGGTATGATGAGACATCTTAACTAAGAACCTCAAATGGAAATACAAAATATTTAGATCTTATCAGGTCAAGGTGTTGGATCTGGATTTGGAGCTGAAATCCTGTAGTGCTGGTTCAGGAGCAGATTATGGTTTTGCTTTTTCGGAGTTCTGTCCAACCAAATGCTTTGAATTTGATCCCTAACTTCGATTTTGGGGAGGAGATCAATCCAGGCCTGGGCTCACTGAAAAATTCCTCTTCCGTGAAAAGCCCTAATTTTCGGCAGTAGTGTCGGGTCCAAAACTGAAAAACCTCAGAATTGGATTCTGCTTTGATAGAAAGATGCGCCATAGAGAGGAGAGTTATTCCACCCTACTTTTGCTGAAAATATGTGGAGAGAGATCCACAAAATAGGAAGCCCTAGTTCCTGCAGCTGCACAGTGTCTTCTTCTCATGTTAGCTCTGATACCATGTTAGATTTTAACATTAAGCTAGCATTTCATTAGGATATTTAACTAAGAGAACAACAAGCATAGCAATTAAACACAAGAGACAATAAACACAGTGTTTTTCCTCGGGGAAACCATAAATGGAGAAAACCTCGCAACTTCCTCAGAGATAGAATCAGCACCAAAGTGAAACCCAAAAACAGTAAGATGATCTTCCAACAGTAGTAACCTCTTTCTTCCTTGCCCCAGTGTCTTTCTCTTCCTCAGCTATGTGCTACAACTGAGTGTAAGTGAGTGTGTGATAAATAGAGAGGATAGCTCTCTATTTATACTAATTCTCGACTTGACTAAACCCTAACTGGGACCGACTTTACTAGGTGAGTCTAATAACCCTAGTGCCCCAAAACTGCAGGGACTTTAACCCTTAGACAATAGGAGAGTTAACCACCTTGACTTGACATGGCTTGTTTACATTATAAAAACTATTAGGATATTTAGACACTTAGGAGTTAGTTAAGATCAACTTGTGTAATATATCCGTTAGGTAAAAGTGTGTTTCTTTAGTATGCATTTGTAAATATTCTAATCCGACGGCTACAATATGTTCTAGATATAGAGTGATCCGACGGTTCAACTTCTCTTAGATCATACCTACCATTGATCTGTGGCTTAACACCCGATTGGTCTATGATCTCTATTTAAAGAACATAGAGGGTCCTTGGCTAGTTGATCGATTATGAGAAGCTCATGTAATTTTCTTTCTTTTGCATAATAAATTGCTCCAAGTAGCTATTTGGCTGGGGCCATGGACTGTTTCCCTCTCGAAGGTTTTAACCATGTCACAAACATCGGTGTGTTGATCTGTGATCTATTTGTGTGAAGCAATTTCTCAAGGTGTTCGGTATTTTGGGAGTACCATGTGTACCCGAACATGGTATTAGAGCTTTTATGAAGAGCTGCTTTCGGTTTTGATCTAGATCTGGAACCGGTGTTGCCAAAACTTTTAAAGGGTTTCTGGTTCTAGATTTTGTGTACATTTTTTGCTTGTGGGAGTTGTTCCATTACGTCGAGATTGCCGTTTCCATTGGGAAATAGTTTTCGTTTCATCGAAAACTATTTCTGTTTGTTCCAGAAACACCCATTTCGGAAAATCTGAAGGTATAATGTTACAGTGACAGATTTGTTTTTTGTAAATCTCTCATATTTTATTAGTTTATTATTAGATTTTTTTGTTTTAGTCTTAGACTGTTTCCTTCCCTGACTGCGTATGCTCTTTACTGTGCACCTTGCGCGATCATGGTGAATCAGAAACAATAAAGGAATTTTTTTTTCTTGTCTTTTCGGCTACGTATGCTCTTTGTCGTGCACCTTGTGCGATCACGACAAATAAAAGACAGCGAGAAAACTTGAAAACGTAGACTTTCCGGGTAAGCTAACCAAGATCTAACCCCATTGTGCGGAAAAGTTTTTTTTGTTTGTGTTTTTCATTTTTTTTGTGATTTGCAGGAAAAGAAAGCAAGCACGGAAAACAAGAGAGAAGAGTAAAAAAAAAAAAAAGAGCCCCCTTCCTCTTTTCATTATTTTACGTACCTTTTAAACTTAACTCACTTGGTCCAAAGTTGCTTTATTACTTAATAGATCTTGAGTTCAAGTCTTATTAAGCTACTTTTAGTGTATGCAATTTCTATTTTCAAGTTACTTTATTGTAAAAGTGCATCTCACATAAATAAAATAAAATAAAAGTGAGTCACTTAAGTTTTTAATTTATTGCCGCACTCTTTAAAAGTCACATTATTGTAAAAGTGAACATCACAGCTTATTCTACAAAAGTGATTCACTTCAAAGCAACTTTATTGTAAAAGTGATAGTCAAAGGTTGATCTTGGGAAGAGGGGGCTTCATTTTTTAGTTGGTCAAGTTAATATCTGTCACGTCACTATTGGGGATATCTTCAACGTTTTCTTTCATCAAGCATAACTTCATCATCCAGAATCAATTTTAAGTGCCGTTTTTTATTTAAAACCCCATATTTTTTCGATCTCTTTGCATCCAGATAGTTAGTTTCTATTCTTTCAACCATTATTTTACAGTATGGCTGCCCCTTGTGATATTATACTTACAAATTCTAACTATTTCTTATGGAAATTTCGTATGGAGGATGTTTTACAAAGTAGGGGACTTTTCAGGATAACCTCAGAGAAAAAAACAAAACCCACTGATGATGATAAGAAAATTAAATGGGAAAATAGATGTGATGAAGCTCATGGATTGATTAGGATGTCAATCTCTACTGTTTTGCGATTCCACATATCTAGAATTGATGAACCTAATCTCGCTTGGGAAAAGTTGGAATCTATGTTTGATAAACACAATGAAATTCGGGGTCATCAACTTGAGAATGAGTTGCTTTCCTTGAATCCAAATGATTTTTCATGCATTCAAGACTATTTATCTAAGTATAAAACTCTTAGACTATTATGTGCAGAATGTAAGATTAAGAAATAAGACAAATAATGTATTTATCATATTCTTTCAAAACTTGGACCTGCATATTCTGTTTTTGTATCTACATT
Organism: Pseudotsuga menziesii; assembly: GCA_001517045.1. Lineage (NCBI taxonomy): Eukaryota > Viridiplantae > Streptophyta > Pinopsida > Pinales > Pinaceae > Pseudotsuga > Pseudotsuga menziesii. The sequence goes on along the minus strand of LPNX010815007.1, from coordinate 47,003 downwards.
CTAATCCATAAAATAATTCTTGACTGCAGCTAGCTATCAAGAGCCTAGCCTTGAATCCTTTTGTGATTCCTTAATTAGAGAGAAATATAAGTTCATTCATCTTGGAATCATTAACAATGCAGATACATATGGGAAAGCCTTATTGTCCCAACAGAAAGAAAAGTCCAAGCCTCCCAAGAAATAGAATTTTCGTAATAATAAGAAAAACAACAAGGGTCCCAAACCTTCTCAGTCAGCTCCTTCTTTAAAAAATGACAAAGGATCCAATAAAAAAGGAAAGAAGACTGAGCGTCATTGCAATTTTTGTGGGAAAGATAATTATGATGAATCTAAGTGTTTTTAGAAGATGACAACCTTGGAAGCAGCAATGAAGACGCACCACATCAGCCTATATTCATCTTCAAAATCTACCTCTCATGGACATGCACTTTGTGCTTCTGGTTACTCTTATACTGCATCTTCTTCTTCTACTTCAATTGAATGGCTCATTGATTATGGAGCATCTTATCATATGGCTAAGGATAAATCCATCTTTTCTACCATGCATGAATGTAACACCAAACAAATATTTGTTGGTGATGATAGATATCTAAGTGTTGTAGGATTTGGAACAGTTACAGTAGAAAATGGTCATTTAAGTGATGTACTATGTGTTCCAAAAATTTCCTGTAATTTTTTATCAGTCTATCAAATTACTCATTCAGGTGAAGGTAAAACTGTGACGTTTACACCTCACCAAGTTGTAATCAAGGATTTTAAAAATCCTCAAAATGTTCTTGCTACTGGAACTGTTGATGATATTAACAGGTTGTACAAATTTAACAACTTTGGGTCATTACCTTTTCCTTCAGTTTTTGTTGCACATAGTGATAACTTGAGCATACTTTGGCATGAGCTATTTGGTTACTTAAATTATCGCTCATTGCAACAACTATGTAAAGACAATATGGTGATTGGTCTTCCGCTAGTATCTTGCAATGATGGTGTTTGTTCTGGTTGTATACTTGGAAAACATCATCAAGACAGTTTTGACAAACATGCCTCTTAGCACTCCTCGGTTCCCTTGGAGCTTGTGCATAGTGACTTGTGTGGCTCTCTTCCATTTGCTTCCTTTTCCGGGTTCAAATATTTCTTAACTTTCATTGATGATTACTCCAGACGCACTTGGGTTTACTTCCTAAAACTTAAGAGCGAAGTATTTAACATGTTCTCGGCCTACAAGGCCCTTGTTGAAAAACAATCTGGTCATCAAATTATTAAGTTAAGATCTGAAAATGGAGGAGAATATCTTAACAACAAGTTTACTACTTTTTGCACTGAACAAGGAATCCAACAACATCACACTATTCCGTATAAACCAAAACAAAATGGTGTAGCTGAATGGAAGAACCACACTTTAAAAGAAATGACTAATTGTATGATCCAATCTAAGGGACTAAGTCTTCAATATTGGGCTAAGGCCATAAATTGTGCAAATTACATAGTTAATCGCACACCCACTAATGTTTTACAAGGTATAACACTGGAAGAAGCATGGAGTAAAATTAAACCAGAAATAAGTCACTTTTGTGTGTTTGGTTGTGAAGCATGGGCTCACATTCCGGATGAAAAATGGAGAGCATTATAGCCTAAAAGTGAAAAGTGCATATTTGTTGGATATTCTAAAGATGTAAAAGGTTATAGACTTCTTCAGCCCCATTCACATGATATAATCATTAGAAGAGATGTTAAATTTGATGAAAATCTCTTGGCCTGTGAGCCTGACTTGGCGGGTGTGCCATATTTGGCCTGCGAGCCTAACTTGGCTGGTGTGCCATCTTTGGCCTACGAGCCTGATTTGGTGATTGTGCCTTCTTCTTCTTCTTCTTCCAGCTTCCTTGACAGGTTTCCAACTCCATTTTTTGATGCATTAGAGGAAATTTGGGGTCTAAAATGGGTCTTATAAGAAAACGTGCCAAAATAAGTTTTTGTGAGTTGGAATTCAAGAACCAATAGAATTTCAATAAAATAAGTCAACCATAATGGTTGAATTGACATATTTGTCATTAAAAAAAACTACTTTTTTTGTTCGTATTTTCGACATATCTCATTGTGTTTTTACGCAAATTTCGATCGAGAGAGCTCGTTGGATGAAAATTTTGATTTCGCATCCAACGAGTACCCATACTGCATACTTTTGACAGACCCTGCTACCCCAAAAACAAGAAATACCTGAAAAAATGTGATGATGACATCATCATCACATTTTTTTAGGTATTTCTTGTTTTTGTGGTATCGAGGTCCGTCAAAAGTATGGAGTGTGGGTACTCGTTGGATGTGAAATCAAATTCCTCATCCAACGAACTCTCCCGATCAAAATTTGAGTAAAAACACAGGGAGATATGTCGAAAATACGAACACAAAAAGTAGTTTTTTTCTTTCTTCCTCCAAAATTAATCAATATTATTTTATTATTTTAACTATTATTTTATTATTTTCCTTAGGAGGCCCATTTTAGACCCCAAAATTCCTCTAATGATGACAGTGAGGATGAAAATCCACCTCCACCTGCTCATGTTCCTCCAATTGCACCAACACCAATACTTCCTCGATGGGTCCGTTCAACATGTGAAGTAGCTGGTAATCTTGCAGGTGATCCTAGAGATCAACAATGAACACGTTCTCATTTTCAGCGAGCCTCTTCTCTTTTGGCTCATGTTTCTAAGAATCATGATCCAAAAACTTTTGCAGAAGCTTCAGGAAATGCAGATTGGGATGCAGCTATGGATGAAGAATATCGTTCTTTAATGGTGAACGATATTTGGGATCTTGTTCCTCTTCCAAAATGAAGAAAACTTGTCAGATGTAAATGGGTCTATAGAACTAATTATGCATCAGATGGAAGTGTTGAAAGACTTAAGGAAATGTTAGTTGCCAAAGTTTTTTCCCAAGTTGAAGGGATTGACTACAATGAAACTTTTTCCCCTGTAGCAAAAATGAACTCCATCCTCCTTGTTCTTTCCCTTCCAGCCTTACATAACTGGGAAGTCCATCAAATGGATGTCAAGTCTTCCTTCTTACATGGTGATTTACATGAGGAAATTTACATGGAACAACCTCCTAGATATGTTCAGGATACCTCTAGCTTTGTTTGTCTCCTTAAGAAATCCTTATATGGCCTTAAGCAAGTTCCTAGAGCTTGGTATGGTAAAATGGATAGCTTTCTTCTTGACACTAGTTTTTCTAGATGCCATTCTGACCCCAATGTCTATACCAAGAAAGTAGGAAACCATCTCATAATACTTGTTCTTTATGTTGATGATCTTATCCTTACTGGTAGTGACCCTAAACTTATAACCCATGTGAAATATAGTCTTAAGCAAAATTTTGAAATGTCAGACTTAGGACATTTGCATTATTTTCTTGGTCTCCAAGTCTTGCAAACCAAAGAAGAAAAATTTCTTTCCCAGTCTAAGTATGCTTGTGACCTTCTTTGTCGCTTCCACATGGAAGATTGTAAACCAGCCCCTTCTCCCTTCCAGTCTAGAGTCAAACTTTCTGCCACTTGTACTTCCCCTGAAGTAGATGCCACATTGTATTGTCAGCTTATTGGTAGTCTTTTATACTTGACTCATTCCTGTCCTAACCTTTCCTTTACCATTGGTCATGTTGCCCGTTATATGCAAACTCCTCATGAAAGTCACTGGAAAGCAACAAAAAGAATACTTCGATATATTCGAGGTACAATTCAGTTTGGGATTCATTATAGTACAGGGGGGAAACCTTTGTTGGTTGGTTTCACTGTTTCAGATTGGGCTGATGATCTTGATGATCGGAAGTCTACTGCAAGTTATGTTTTCAGTCTGGGATCTGGACCTATCACTTGGGCTTGTAAGAAACAACAAGCACTTACTCTTTCTTTAGTAGAAGCAGAATATCGAGCCACAGTTAATGCCGGTCAGGAATCTTTATGGCTACGACAGATCATTTCAGAGTTTGGATTCGAGCAGCATCAGCCTACTCCACTTTGGTGTGACAATCAAAGTGCCATCAAGCTTGCCAAAGATCTAGTTCTACATCAGCATAGCAAACACATTGAGATACACATGCACTTCATCAGAAATCTTGTTCATGATAGTGTTATTGAAGTTCTCTATTGCCCTACAGATGATCAAGTTGCAGACATATTCACCAAGTCTCTTAAAGAAGCGAAATTTTCTAAAATTCGGTCTATGTTAGGTGTTCAAGAATGTGTCCTTAAGGGGGGATAGGCTCTAATGCCTCCTTCCTTCTTCTAATAGTGTCACTTTTGTAAATCCTTCAATCCTATCCCAAGTTGTTCTTAAGGGGGGATGTTAGGATATTTAGACACTTAGGAGTTAGTTAAGATCAACTTGTGTAATATATCCGTTAGGTAAACGTGTGTTTCTATAGTATGCATTAGTATGCATTTGTAAATATTCTAATCTGACGGTCCCAATATGTTCTAGACATAGAGTGATCCAATGGTTCAACTTCTCTTAGATCATACCTACCATTGATCCGTGGCTTAACACCCGATTGGTTTATGATCTCTATTTAAAGAACATAGAGGGTCCTTGGCTAGTTGATCGATTATGAGAAGCTCATGTAACTTTCTTTCTTTTGCATAATAAATTGCTCCAAGTAGCTATTTGGCTAGGGCCATGGACTATTTCCCTCTCAATGGTTTTAACCACGTGACAAACATTGGTGTGTTGATCTGTGATCTATTTGTGTGAAGTGGTTGCTCAAGGTGTTCGGTCTTTTGCGAGTACCCTATGTCGGGGTATGACATGACTCAAGTACATTACAAATACATCCCGGAATAAACATCAGGTTACAATACATAAGAAATACAAGTGAATACATTCCGAAGTTACAATTACATCAACAGTCACTTACCCATCCCTCCCTCTCGTGATTTCCTCTACACCTTCCTCTCCCTCCTCTGACTCCCCCTCCCTCTTAACCAATGTAATGTTGGGCCATGAGACACCCCATAGACCGTCTGGATGGAATATTGGGAGTCTAGATGGTATTATAATGGGATAAGGATGCCATTACTCTTTTTTACTCTCGTACCAAATTTGTTAAGAAAAAACGCATATGCTATATGAATTGCAGATGCGTTATATCACATATGCGATATGAATAAGCTATAACGCATATCCGTGTTTTAAAAATTTAAAAACTCAGTGGGAATAAGGTTAGGCATTATGTTCGGAATTAGCTTCGGACTACCGAACCTATTGGATAGGACATAAAAACTAGGGCTATTTCCTGTATTTTAAAATTCTATCAATGTGCTTAGTTTCAATGGCGTGTTTTGCTTTGATAAACGCACTGTTTTTTTTATGAAAATTTAGAATATTGTAGAGTACGATTGTACGATTCTGAATATGTAATATTTTCCTTCAAATGTATGTTTTAATTATTTATTATTATTTTTCTAAATGACACAGGTTAGTTTTCCAAAATAGATACATCAAAATTTTTTAATGTAACTTTTGATTTCCTTCACCATTTTCCAAGAAAACTATATGGTGCACTAGAAGAGAGCGAGCTCTACAATATTATATATAGAAATCAAGGATTTCATTAATTTTTTCCTCGAAAGTGTTGCAACAGCACATAACATTTTCATTTCGGGTTTTTTTGACTTCAATAATTAATAATAATAATAAAATAATTCATGAAACAATATGAATAAATAGTGTTGCACTAGGCCCATATGTCCTTTACATGTTTGCAATATTTTATACAAATATCATTTACCTCATATATTGCTGCACCCGCACAAACATATATGCTATTATGAGCTGAAATTTTGAAAACCCAATTTCACGGAAACTAATTTTATAATCATTTACACACATTTTCCTGCATAAATATTATATATTATGAAAGCTTATTCAATTACCTATCCTTTGTTTTTTTACTTCATCTTCAAATACATTAGGGAAGTACCCATAATTCTCACCTGAAGTCATAGGTTCCCAGTGTTTTCTAGTATTATGTGGCATCTAACGTGTTGTTTAAGGAGTCCATGATTGTGCATCGGCCCATTAATATGTTCAAAGTATGTTAAGAAGCATATATTTAACAAATTGATAATATTTTTTTCCTAAAGAATGTGTGAATTCCTTCTATCTAATAGTTAATCTAATATAACAACAACTTAATTTGTGTTTCTTAAGATCATAGTTGTATCATCATTGGAGTTAGGCTAATAGTTGTATCTAATAGTTAATCTAAAAGTTAATACAAACATATTGCAATTAATATAACAACTTCTAGTTATCTCGACTCCCAACTTCCAAATGAAGTTAGACTAAGCCTTATGCACATTAACTCAACTCCCAACTGCCAGATGGAGTTGGATTATCACATGACCTGCGCATTACCATGCCACTAAGTGCAGTTATCACATGAGTTCAGAAGAATTTATTAGTAGTTCGGAGGAGTTTATTAGGAGTTTGATTGTCACATAAACTCTACATTACTTCAACTCCCAGTTGTAAAATGCAGTTTGAAAAAACCTTGTGCACATTACAAAACCCTTTTGCACATTCGCTGGAATTCCAACTGCTAGATAGAGTTCCACTATCACATTGAATACACATTATCATTCCATTAGGTTCAATGATCAAGTGAGCTATTTTTATTAGTTTTTTTCCAACTACCACAAAGTGCAGTTATCACATGAGCTATTTTTTATTTTTTATAATTGTTAATTATGAATTTTGAACAACGCCCATATAATCAATCTAGACAGTACACTTGTGCCATTCTCCTCCATAGTTGAAAAAACATAAATGATAGTCAAACTCAAAATTCTAAGATATATACGCTTATCAACGTAACTAAAGAATGGCTAAAGGGTATGACCTTCACTTCCAACATAAACTTAGAAAGCAAGGAAAGCATGGCTTAGGCTCATGCCCTCTCTGACCTTCAGAGGAGAATGTGACTCCATATCCATGTAGTAAGATACAAAGGTGCTCTAAAAGGGTTGCATCCTCTCTGTCCATAACACAACACCATCACCTCAGAAATGTAGATACAAAATAATAAAATGGTAAAAGAAATACCTTTATGAGATGCCCTCTCTCTTACATCAAAATACATTCAACAAATAAGTAGTAGAAACGAATAGAGCCATTTCTCTACCTCTACTGGAAGAAATCATGAAATACAATATGGAAATAAGATCCATCTCATGGGATCAAGCTTCCAATGACTGCAGCCTCTCAAACTACTAAATAGAGGTAGCTTTAAAAGAATAGGGCTACGCTCTCTATTAGTACCTCAATCATAATTAAATAAAGACAACATCAATTAAAAATTAGGTTTACCTTTTTCGCATCAACAGATATAGAAGTAAAGATGATCCCTCTTGATTAATTCATGGAATGAATTCTCTTCCATCATAGCAGTGGTGCCCACTTACACAGATTAAGAATATTTTAGGAATGGAGGAGAGTCAAAGACGACTACTGCCCTTTTTTTCACATTGAAAAGAAATCAAACTCTTTTATTGAAACAACTGGAATCAAGTAATATCTATGGGACCTCCCTCTCAACAGTCGCCCCTTGCACAATGAACGCACAATCATTTTCCAATAAGAGATTCCCTCCACTGATGTAAACGCTCTCACCAATCAAGAAAAACCCCCTTCAAAACCAAGGGAAAGATTCTCCACTTCATCAGTCCCTTCATACCAAAATCCTCTCTCAACAAAGCGCTCCTCTGTTCATATGGGGTCGAGTTCTCCTCGATGAGGAAAGCCCTAACGGATTTAAAAGAATCTTATGCTTCCTTTCATTATTTTCAAATTCCAAAACTTAAATGGAATACGATTTCCATATGTATAGTTTCATATATATATATATTAACAAACTCTACTTTATATTTAATATATCATAATAATAATGAAATATTATTCACTCATATATTATAATGTATTTATATATTTATATTTCTTCATTCATATATATATATATTGAAAAATATATATTAAAGAAGTTATTTTTCTCTTAATTTTTCATTAAGGCACTGATACTATAGTCTTTTAGAATGAGAAGGTTTAGTTTCATATTATAAGCTCTAAAAATAACTCTTTTGGCACTTACGTTATAACTGAGATTATTGTAAAAATTGGGATAATTATTTAATCCCATTTAAACTTATAATAATAATTACGTGTTCACTTCAATAATGAGATCATAGAGGATCGCTATTTGCTAGCGGGAAATAGTAACTTAGTATACTCAATACTTACCTTGACTTAGGGAAACAATTAAGAGATTTAGACCATTAAGTGAACATCAACAATTCACTTTTCTTGTGAGAGGCACCAAGATGACACCCATCATTACTAACTAGTTTTTCATGGCTTCCTGGCCATCAACTTCTCCCCCTAATGGATTATGTTTCCCCTATCGTTTAGTTGCATCACCGATTCACTCTCTTAAGTCTACAATTCAAATTACATTACAACTTAGGAAATCATAACAACGCTTACAAAGTTTACTGCAGAGTACTTGGCCTTGAGCTCCTAGACAATAACTAGTACATAATAGATTTGCACCTTGGATTTCAATTACAAAATAATAGGGGCTAAAGAGGGATGTTACAATTACTATGGTTGATCAGGGTTTAGTTAGTCAAACATGGTCGACTATGGTTCACTATAATTGAATAATATTAACCATGGTTGAGCAACTTTTATTTTGGTTGACTTTTAGTTGAATATGCTTTACAATGGTTGGCTATATTTGAATATGGTTGATTTGGTTAACCATGGTTTAATGTACTTAAACATGGTTTACAATGGTTGATCCTAGTTAGTAATGGTTAACTATTGTTTTTTTTTTTATAACAAAAACGGTTAATTTTATTTTGAAGAAGGATGCTAGTCTTTTTTGGCAATACCAATCAACCAAATTACATTATTCAAAAAAATACAATAGACTGCTGAGAACCTTACTGAGAAGAGGGAATCTCCCAAGAAATACAAATTACAATTGCAAGAAGCACCATTACAGAATATAATGAAAATAATTGGCTGCCCCATTGATGCTAAGAAAGCCTTGTGGAAGAAGACAAGCTTTATTAGCCAGGGCATCAACAAGAGAGTTTAAGTCCCAGAGTATGTGGAAGGATTCAACCATCTCAAATTCTTTCAATCTAATTCAAATTCTCTACAATATAATATTCTGAGTAGAATTATTGAAACAGTCAACTAAATTTACAACTTTTATCAGCATCTCTGAGTCACTAAAGATTTGAACAGACTTATAACCGTTCTCCTTAGCAATCTGAGTTTCCATGAGAAGCCTATAGCTTTCGACTTGATTATTTGACAATGAACCTAGCCCCCAACTAAATATGAAATTGGTCAATCTGTTAGGGGATAATACCAAGCCACCAGCACCAGAGGTCCTGTGATTCCCTTTTGAAGATCCATCGAAGAAAATTACGGTTGAAGAGGAATTCATCCAAGTTTTGTTGAGAGCATCCTTGTTTCCATGAAATATCCAAGATGGTTGGCTGACTCGCTTGATGCTTTTCAAATTAATCCCAAAAATTGGTAAATAAGAACTCAACCCCAATGAGGATGAAGGAGTCTGCGATATCATTCCAAAAGATTATACAAACCACCGTTTGGAGGAGTTGACCATGTTCTGGATGATTGGAGTTTGATCATTAAAGATGCAACTGTTTCTGGCCAACAATAGATCCCACCATGTAATTTTCAGGACCGAATGCCAGTGTGAGTGCATTGTTGCAGAGCTCGACTTTGATGGTCACCGGACGTGCCATGTTGAATATAATGCTGTTGCTGAGGACTGAGAAAGAGTTGTTACTGAAGACTAAGGAAGAGGCTTGCAATTGATACCTTGAAGGACCAAATTCCAACCATTTATGGAGAAATAATAGTCAACTAGAAGGTGGTCTGCTGTCTCCACTGCGTTTTTACATAAACAACATCGAAAAGGCCCAAGGAAACCACGATTTGAGAGGGAGTCTCCAGTCATAATCTTTTTGTTTAAAACAAGACAGGTAAATTTTTTTACCTTCGACTGATAGAGATAAAACCATACTAATTTCTAAATCACACGAGGAAAAGATGAGCAATGGGGAGGTAGAAGAGCGTTGAATCCTTTAGTAGCTGTATAAAACCCATCCTGACCCCAACCCCATCTATCATTCTAAGAGATGTGGATAGAGGCAAGACCTGAAAGATAATTGAGCAGCATTTTTTTGGGGGAAGTAAGCCAACAAGAAGCTCTGGAAGAGACCAACCAATCCAATTACCAAAACAATCCCAAATGCAGATATCATCTAATCGGATAAGTCCTTTGTTTGTTTCCCAAGTCAAAATCTTTGTTAGCGGAAGTACAGAAGAAAGAGGAGGGTTACCGGATATTTTGTCCTCCAAGAGAAGGATACTTTTCCCATTTTCATGAATTTTGAATAGCTGTTGGGTAAAGAATTGAATATTTTTCCTGCAGTAGTTCCAAATAGCAGTGTCGCGAGGAGTGTTGGCAGAAGAGATGGATCTCAGAGAGCCACCCTTAAGATACTTCATACGGAAAATTTTACTAAAAGGATAATTTTTATCCTCGAATAGCTACCAAATCAACTTACCACTCAATGCTAGATTAGCCAGACCAAGATCCCGGATTTGAAGGCCACCTACTAAAAACGGACGCTTGAGGACTTCCCAACTTACCAAATGCATCTTATTTTGGAAACCTTTACCACCCGACAAGAGGAAATCTCGTAGAAATTTAGAGATCTGGGCTAGAATACTCTTAGGATCCAGCATCAAAGAAGATTGGAAAGTAGGAAAGGCTGACAAAACAACCTTTACCAGGATCAATTTACCAGCCTTAGTTAGCCAATGACCTCCCCAAGAAGTGATTTTAGCTTTCAATTTTGCAAGAACATCCAACTAGAGAGAGGGAGGGAAAGAACCAAGGGTTAAGGGAAGACCCAAGTACTTAATATTTTCCCACTTGTCGAAGCCTGGGAAGCCCAATAATTCTGCAATTCGAAGAATTGTTATTTGGTCAACATTCCATCCATATACAATGCTTTTGCTTTTCTTTATCAATGCTCCTGATATTTGACAGAATTTTTTGAGAACTTCATTAAAATCCCTAGCTATCTTCATGGAGGCCCCACATAGAAGAAGGGAGTCATCAGCAAAAAGGGCATGATTGATTGGGTCCACTCCCCTAGCAATTATGATGCCCAGAATATAACCAGCTTCCTTTTCCACTAAGATTTTTCTATTGAGATTTTCATCCATCAAGATGTATAAGAATGGAGACATCGGGCAGCCTTGGCAGAGACCTATGGAAGCTTTAAAAATGTTAAAAGGTATACCATTGACTAATGGTGCAATCCAAGGCCCATTAGTACAAGCTTTGATCAAATTTACAAATTTTGGACTAAAACCAAAATAGAGGAGGACATCATAGAGAAAGGGAAGCTTAACTCTATCGAAAGAGTTCTTCATATCTAACTTGATTAACATACCTTTCTACATCCTTTGAAATCTTGAATGAAGGGATTCCTGAACTTGGATAACATTATCCACTAGATGTCTGCCTTTAACAAATCCCCCTTGGAGAGGAGAGATCAGTTTTCCAAGTAGGAGCTTAAATTTTTTGGCTAAAAGTTTAGCTAGAATCTTGTAAGAAGCGTTGCACAACGAAATATGATGGAACTAATCAAAGGAAGAATGATTAAATTCCTTAGGGAGGAGTGCGAGAAATGTAGAATTTGTGCATCCTCCCACCTTTGATTTTCTTTGCAAGGTGGTCACCATTCAAACTATATATGATTTTATGATGGGACAATAGACTTTATAAAAATGGAAGGAGAAGCCATCCGACCCAGGAGCCTTGTCTGACTCCATGGCCCAGATAACCTCAACAAATTCCAACTCAGAAAAGGGTTTCATAAGAACACATTTATCCTCTGCACTTACAAGATAAGGAATGTCCTCCAAGTATTCAGAAGAAACTTCCTCATATGTAATACCATCATCCTAAATAAGGAGCTGAAAGTGCTTGCGAGCAGACTATTTTAAATGCTCTTGTCATGTTATAATAACCCCATATTCAATGGATATTTCTGAGATATGATTCTTGGAGAGGCAAATCCTGCATTGGAGATGGAAATATGCATTGGTCTGATCACCTGAATTTAGCCAGAGGAAGTGAGACTTTAGAATGAGGTTTTCTTCTTCATGTCTAAAAGATTGAGAGGCGTTGGACTGGGCCAATTTATCCAGAGCTAAATGAGAAGAGGAAATGACTTTATCTTCCATATCGAATTGAAGAGTTGCCAGTTCTGACACTCTGTCTATCCTGCTAGATGTTGGGGAGGGGAGGCCCAAATCTTAAGCGCATGTTTGGTGTTCTTCGATTTATGTTCCCAGAAAAAACTGGGAGAGCAAGCAACATACTGGGACCATGCTTGGGTAACAACATCCATAAACCCAGAGCTCTCTATCCAGAGGGGGCTGAAACAGAATGGGATTGGCCCTAATTCCTCTTCCTTTTCAAACAACAAAGACATTGGATGGTGGTCTCATGATAACTTGGGTAAATTTTTTTATGAGATTCTGGTTTTTTCATTAATCAAATAATTATGAACAAGGAATCGGTCGAGTCTTGCTGAAATGCATGTAGCACCCACCCTATTATTCGACCACGTAGAATGACCCTGCTTAGGTTTCAAATCGATCAAACTCCAATCTTGGATCAATTCCTCAACTATATCGTGCATAAGATCCTTACCTCTCAGACCACCTTTTTTTTCATTCCGTGCTAATGAGATATTTAAATCACCTTCTAATATTATTTTAATAGGAGATGAGGAATCAAGGAACTATGATAGCGTCCTCCAACGAACTTTTTTTTCAACATAATTAATTGGCACATAAAGGTTAAAGAGAGTGACATAGATCTTACTGGAAGAGTGGAAGAGCTCCGTGAATATCTAGTGCCGAGTGGAATAAAAATTTAATAATTGAAAATTCTCGGCACTCCATAAAGTGGATAGTCCTCCATAGGTGCCTCTAGCACTGACCACTTTGCCCGAGGTGAATCTCCATTTGTTTTTGCTAAGGAGAACAAGAGATTCCTCCTTAATTTTGGTCTCTTGGGGTAAGATAATTTCGGAAGGGACCATTTTCAATAAATATTTGACTGCTTCTACTTTAGATGGATTCTCCAATCCCTTGCATTTCCAAGAGACGAACTGCATTACTTACCTAGATTAGAGGGAGTTTCTACTCTGGAGGTCTGGTTCACTTGTTCCTCCCATAAGACATTTTGATGGTGGACTGACTTCCTTTCGTCTTAAGTCTCTCACCCACTTCTTCCCGGATTTCCTTCTTAGTCTTTTTGCCAGTCTTTTTGGAGAAATTAATAGATTCTTCATATGAAGAACTAGAGCTGAAAGTCGAATTTTTATGAGCAATGTTAGCATAAAAAGGAGGAGAGTTATCCCCAAAAGGGACAGGGATAGGTTATCCAACCCCTGGAATGTTTGAAAAAGAAGGACTTGCTTGATCCAAAGTTACTATTCCTTCAATTTCCATCACGAGCCCATCAATTTGTTGTAATTCACCTTCTTCTAGAATATCTTCGGAAGAGCTGAGAACAACAAACTGATTAGAATGCCCATTGGAGGTATCAACAGCCTGAGGAGGATTTTTCCCAATAATAGAGTCTCCAGTCCCAGATTTTTCTTTACCCTTGTTTCTAGGTCCCTGAGAGGTTCCTGCTTTCTGAACTTGAGTCCACTATGAATCTTTCACTTGTTCAATTTCATCATGAGACTTTTTCTTGTACTTGTGGGAAAAATGGCCGTAACCATGGAAGAATCTACATTTAAATGGAATTTGTTCATAATCCAACTCCTCGATATGTGACCATTCAGTGACAGTTAAATTGATTACCTAAGGCAGGACAATCTCCAAATCAACCTCTACACAAATCCTTTCACAGGAAAATTGGTCTTTCCGGTCAACCTTATCAATTTATTTACCAAGCGTGTTCCCAATTGCTTCAAGGGAATTTGAGTTCCAACAGTGTAAGGGAAGATTTGGGAGCCTAACCCAAACCAGGACCGTAGATGGAACATCTTGAGAGGGATCAAAATCAAGGGTCCACTTGTTCAAGTAGAGCCCCTGAGGGCCCATGAAGTTGTTGTAGCTGCAATGATTTCCCAAATTTCTAAAAATTTGGGACCCTCCTTTTAATTTTTTCCTTGCTTAGTTTTGTTGGGATTGCTTAGCTTTACTACGAGTTCAATTTTTTGAGGTTGATTGTTGACAAAACATCTTTGGATGCTGATGTTGTCATTTGATTTTAAGTTTGACTTACGAAGGATTTCTTATTCCTGTTTGAACTTTGGATCGGGGCCGTAGTCACATACGCAGCTGCTGTTGCGGAAGCTAAATAGCGAATGACCCGACCCAAAACCTTGTGTTCAGCTGATGTGCTTTGGTTTCATTTTGTTTTGTTTCGGTGTTTTATCTCATCACCATTGAAGCACTAGTCTCTTGTGTCGCTGCCATTTCAGATGATGATTCGCAAGCACTATGACGGAAGTTCTTACCTTTGTCGATCCCGCATTTTGTTTTGATTCTTGTCACTATCGAAGCCGTGTTGTACGTTTGATTTTGGGGATTAGTTTTGTTTGTTCAATTGCCATCATTTTCTTTTTCACAAAAAACCTCAGCCTTTTTGTGTTCCACTGTTGCGGCTTCGAAGCGGATTAACCATCCGCTTTATAACTTTTCTTTCGTCGATGCTCATGATCTATTTTTGCTGATGGTTCGCTTAATGTTAGTTCTTTTTTTCCTCCGATTTTGACTGGTCTACGGAACCGTTTGTCCTTATAACTTACACCGTTGTGACTTTTCAACATACTAATAGTCCGTGGCTATAGTCATTTTGAGCCCCGATGTTGATGTTTTTAGTGTGTGTTTCCCTAACGATTTTCGTTGTATTGCGGAACTCATAGCATCTTCATCGCTCACTGTTACAGCTCTGTAGTAGGTTGATCGCTGATGCCATAGTTGTCCCGCCTCCTGATTTGCGATGTTTTGTTTTCTGCCGAGTGTTTTCACCGATATATATATATATATATGTGTGTGTGTGTGTGTGTGTGTGTGTGGGATTGGCCAGGATTCTATTATTATCCTCGTGAACTTGTGCCTACACTGTCCTTGTTGCTTCAAACTGGGAGTTGTACCTAGATGTCGGGATCTCATTCTTAGGTGGCGTCGCCGTGGAACTGTCGGATTCTCCTTGTCGACTGCACAACTCATTGCCAGGTAGGCCAACCATGATTCTACCCTTTCTGTTGAGTTTTTTGAAACTAGGGTCTCGTTGCTGGGTTAGGTTTTTCCCGCCATGGTAGATGGGTGTTTTTCTATGAGTTTGTTTCCTATTGGCATAGTGTGGTCCACTTTGACAGTTAGTAGACGAGGGTGGGGGGTTTTTCTCATTTTCCTGAGTGTTTGTTGCAAAAGCCGTTATGGGTTTTCAAACTCGGTTCGACTGTTTAGGAAATTGGTGCAGACGAGAGTTACACTACCTGCACTGGTTTTTCTAGGTTTGCGTGTGGCCATTCAGGGGAAGATTTCCTTTTCTTTTGCAGTTGGTAGGTTTTACCCTGGTTTTGTGTGGGACGCCATAAGGGTTGAGTTCATTTGTTTTGGTTGTCCGCGTGTTTTGATATGGTCGTAGTTTCGATGATGAGCGGGTTTTTATGGTATTTATTTTTTAGCAGGGAGTTAGAACATATTCTACTGCAGTTGATGACGCTGGGGGTTTTAGTTTTGATCGGACTGGTTTTCTTCACATTTTGATGTGCTTAGTCTCGCCGGTGGAGGTTTTACAATATTAGCGAAGTTATGATGCATTTTGTCAATCATGATTGATTTTGTCGCAGGCATGACTTAGGATTTTTTAGAACCTATAATTTTGCAGAAGTATTTGCTAGTTAGTCCTGGTTTTGCATTTGCATAGATTTAGCTATGGAAAATATGGTAGAGGTAAATGCTTATATGGATTTTTCATTCTTTCGAATGCTGATTAACAACCCAAATAGCCTAAAATCATTTTGTTTTGTGACAGGGAAACTGTTCCAAAGATGAGATGTCAAAAAGATAGAAAAATAAATCTCCTATTGCTGAAGGAGATCTCGAGGTAGAAATTATTACAAAGGTTGAGTACATTTATGAAGATACTAGAGCCACTACCGGGGCAGAACCTGACTACAAGTGGGGTGATATTTATAAACTGATTTCAAACCAAGAAGTTCCTGATACTGAGTTTGAAGAATTAACAATATATGCCAATATTGAGAAGTCTGCATTGATGAAAATAGCTACCAGACCTGAGCTTTTCCCATGCTTTGAAGTGATTGGATGGATTATGCCTAGGGTAGACATGACTACTATGATTCTGGCCAATACTTCCAAGTAGGGCTATGCTGCTTACATCCTTGGTTATGTCTCATTAGCTTATCACTTACCTCTAGCCCATGTTTACCTTACTGAAGATTGGTTAAAGGAAATTAACCTAGACCTGGCTGAAACAGTAAAAAGAATGATGATACCTAGTAAGAATTTTTGAACCAAGCCATCAGGGGAATATGATACAGCTACTCTAAGAACCTCTTATAGGTTTATTGCGTTAATGCTGAACAAAATTTTTGGGAGAGCCCACGGAAAAAGTTTCAAGTTAGGATGGGTTCCTATTATCTTCTGTGTAGCCACCCAAGGGACTATTTTCAACTGGGTGACCATTGTGTCCAACAGTCTCTCAGCTTGCATTGCTTCAGCTCTGGGAGGGGTGTCATAGAAAAAATCTGAGTTCTACATGAGCTCCATATTAATTGATTGTATACTATGCACCCAGCCATTTCCAAATCTAAGGTGCATTTGGGACAGGGACAGAAGCCCTATGTACACATCCTACAAACTGTTATGGGCACACAAATATTACATCCATTATAAAGAAATTTGTGAACAATTTATTATGCCCTTGTATACATTGATTTTCTTAAAAGAATGCAATTGTATGTCTGAAGAGGCATTGAAGGTCATCGAGGAGTATGCTAATTATTATTTGACTAATGAGTGTATGTATATTAGGATGTATGGTTTCTTTAGGGCACCTGCGTTGCTCCCCAAGTATGCCACTGATTTTGTGGTGCATAAAGAAGCAGTTAGGCAGGTTTTCCTGGATGGTATAGGGAGTTTTCTGTTCGAGCACAAGAAGGAAAATTATCCTCCCATACCTTTCAGGCTGGGAAGCTATAAGTTTTCAAAAGTTAAAAAAGTTGCTGAGTTTGTACAGGAATTGGAACATTTTCACTTTGGGGAAATGAACTTCCATAGAAATGATTCTCAGGACAAAGTTGTGGAACATTGCAAGGAAGCCAATGTGCATTTTGAATATACAAACCATTGGGATAAGAAGAAAGAAATTTTCATAAAATGCAGAAAATATGACTGCATTAAAAACAAGATTTAAAAAGAAGATCACCACTAAAGGTGGTAAGGGCGAAGCTGAACAGAAGAAAGTTGATGAAGAGGAGGCCAGGAAAAGAGAAGAAGATGATAGGAGACTAGCACAGGAGGCCGAGAGTTGGCTTAAAAGTGAACAGGAAGCAACAAAGAATGTAGAGGAAGCTGAAAAGAAGGTAGAGGAAGATGCTAGAAAGGAAGAAGAAGAAAGAAAAAAGAAAGAGGATGAAGAGATAAAAAAGAAGGAGGCCGAAAGTATGAAACTGACGGGGTCCACAATAGATCAACAAACTTCTGACCCTGCAGACACTTAAGAAGTGCAATATCATGATTGTCCTAACTCTCAAGAGCCTGCTACAACTTCTGGTAGCAATATAGGGAAGGTTGTTGTTTCTGGATTAAGTATGATACCTTTTGAACAGAAGAAAGGGGAAGAAGTCCCATATTTCAGTACCATATTTTATGACAGAGAAAAAAAGAGGATTGTGAAAAGGACTAAGAAGAATGTTGAAATAGGTGGACAATCAGGGATGATGGTCACTGATAAGACCTTGGTACATGGGATAGACAAGGACCCAAGACTAACAATCCGAGCTGGAGCAACACTGATCCATGCCTCTAAAGATAATGTAGATTGAAAAATGATAGACCTTGAGCAATCAAGGAAAAATTCTGCCCAATTAAAGGACACTCTGAGAAAAGAGAGGGATGAAGGAAACAAATTAAAGAGAAAGTTTGAAGACATGCGAAATGAAATGAGGTCTTCAAAAGCAGAGCTTTAGTCCCTCCAAGTAGACAAGATGTCTTTGGAAGTTGCCATTGAAAAGACAGGAAGAGATGCTTAGGATAACTTAGCAAAATTGTAGCAGGAATATCAGGAGCTAAAGACAGAAAAGGATGGACTAAAAATAGCATATGAAAACCTCCATGCAAAAAGAGAAGAATTGCAAAGCAAAGTTGGGGACCTGGAAATACAAAGGGATACCTTGGAGGAGACAGAAAAACAATTTCAAGTGCAAGAAATAGAGTTTAAAGGACAAATTGCTTCACTAGTAGCATCTTTGAAAGAGGCCAAGGAACAACAGATCAGTATTCAGCAATTTTAAATAGCATGTCCTAACACAAAGAAGCAGAATGCACCAGTTGTAGGTGTCCATAGAAGAAGAAAGATGCAGAGTCTTGCAAGTAGATAACAGATTGAAAGAAATTTTGGAAACTACCTCGTATTTTGTGGATAGGTCTCAAGACATTTTGGAAGTCTTGATGAGAAGGATAGGAAGGTTGGAGGCCAATGAAGAGATTCCTGCAGACTTACCACCAAAGGATCAACAAGGCTTAAGGCAGGATTATGACTTGTTGGAATTTGCAGAAGAGTTCAAGAAGGCAGTAAAGGAGACAAGAGGATATTGCACTGAGTATTGTAGAAGGCTGTTGATCACTTACAACCGATGCCAAGTGGCTACTGAGCAGAGACTAGATGCATTTCCAGAACATGACCTGTTCATAGAAATGTTACAGAGAAGATGTCAAGAGAATGGGTAGAGGATTCAACAAGTCAAGGTCCTGGATGAACATATCTTGAAAAAGGAAGTGGCTCATTCAGCAGTTAGTGTACAGTTGCTGGAGGACCAACTAAACCTAAGCTCAGCAAGAATTGAAGTGATAAAAAATCAGGCTGCAAAATTTGAAATCAACATTCGTTTTCTCGAGCCTTCTGAATTTGAGAGTATAGCATCAGAAGCCTAAGAATGGAAAAATTTCATAAATAATCAATCGGGGCCCTCTACTTAAAGTGCTTTATTATTTTGTTTTAATATTGTAAATTGTATGAGCACTAAATATAAGACAATTTTGGGAAATGAAACGTTGGGGAAGCCCAGGGGTCATTTGGGGCAGCCCAAAAGTTTTGCCTTTTGTATAAGTATAGGAGAGTTAGATAGAAAATGGAATTTTCCCAGTTAGACTTGTGAGAACACATTGTAAGAGGAACTATTTCGTTTTGCAATATATAATTACAATTTTGCCTGTTGGAGAAAGCTTTGGTGGAATGTTCAAATGCTATGCAAATGAATGATGTTGAAGGGGAACTATTTCGTTTTCATCTTTAATTCATTAACTGTGAGATCGTTCTAACTTGTTGAACCTATGTTCTTGTGTGAATGTTCTCTGGTTTATTTTATGATAATTTCCACTATGAGTAATGAATGTTTTCACAACAATGAGCTATCTTATTGTTCATCTATCTATTCATGTTTATGTGTTTTGAATCAAAGAACAACTACCTGTGATTTTTCTTAATGCACGAACAATAATACATTACTCATTAAATGATAATCTCACTCCCTAGGGACAGCTTAGTTAAGTTTTATTTCCTGCTGTGTGTGATTTAGATGCGAGAGAGTTTAAGACGAGAGGTAAGAACCTACGCATCACATTGTGACCGCTCCTCATTTTCTTTATCAATCTGCATTTTAGATAGGCACTTGCATATCATACTTAAATTTAAAAAAAACAAAAATATACATGGTGGACCGGGCCGCAATCGGTAAAACCCTTTATTTTTGTTACTTGACCTACGGTAGCCGGACCGTAAACTGGACGGATTCCCCATACCAAATAGTCACGGGATAGTTGGGAACATTGACTGGGGAGAATCCCTTGCTGTTGTTGCCTATGATTTTCCAGGCCTCAACATAAGTATAGAAAATTTCGAAATATAAGATCATGGTCCTCAGGAGAGTCAAAGATGAAGACATAATAGCGATGACTGAAAAAATGGTTTCAGATACCCTTAGCAACTAAGGGACACCAGTTTCTCTATACCAAGCCATCAATGGTCTTTGGAGAAGTCCAAAGTCCAGTGAATTGTTCAGTTAACCCCTGTTTAGGAAAATGTAAGACTGAACGGTAGGTCCGGTCAGCAGGTAATTCAACTGACGTGATATCCACTTTCTTCACAAACTTTTGAGCATGCCCCCCTTTCCTTTTGCCACTAGTAGCTATCAATTTCTTGAAATCCTCTAGATATGGAGGAAGAGGAAGGGGATGATCCATCTACACCGCCAAAAGAGCTCAGGAAATTTCAAGAAGGCCTCAAAAAACCCACATAAAGAGAATCGAAAATCAGTAGATCAAGAGGTTCCAAAAGAAGATCAACCTTGGAAATGGCATATCACAAAGAAGAAGCCACACATCAACGAATACAGGATTCTCAGCAGCCAACCCACAGAGGCATGTAGCCAGAGATGGTAGCCACAAATACTCTGAAAATGAGGAGACCAAGGACTAATCCAATCTGGGATCTTGAATTCAAGGTTGACAAGACAAAGAACGAGCCCCTCTTCAGAACTCAGAACACCGAGAAGAGAACCTTGCTCACCAATCAACCCATGCATGGGTCTGGAAGGAGACCAGTTTCCACAATTGACTGAACATAGATCTTGGAGGATAATAGCAAGTAGTCTGAATGTCAAAGAGAAGATAAAATCTCCTCCATGATTCAATCCCAAAAGAAAACCAATCCAACTCAGGAACATAGCTAATCCACAAGAGCCACTATCCAATCCTTCTGTCAGAGAACTAGAGGGGAATGACCAAAAACTTCCCACGAATCAAGCTGCAAAGATATTGAATTCTCTACTAGCAGGAAATCCGTCTGGAAGATCCAAAAGTCACTAACAAGAAATTCGAATGGATCTGGAATGGGTCTAGAGACCACCAGCATCTAAACCAGGCCGAGGGAAATTCAAAAATTATCTTGGAGCGAAAAAAAATTTCTTGAAGCATTCACGTGACCTATAATGGTTAACTATAGTTGCTCAGGATGTGCCCTAACTAAAAATGAGATTCTCTTTGGTATTTAATCCCAAATACATATTATAATTTCAAAATAAAGGGGCTTCAACTAAGATGCAAAGTCCAAAGAGGGCTGCGCAGATAGCACCATCTCTATGCCATTTTAGGTGAGCAAGCGAGTCCTCTATCCAAGGGAGGGAACCCTTCAACAAACATAGGTAAAATTCCTAGTATGTCAACCTATCTACATTTTACATATAAATATAAAACTTGATTGGATATAGAACTAAAATATGAGGTGCTCGAGAGGATATTTCAGACATAGAAATAAGAAGAAAATGGGTATTGTACTTAGAAGGGAGATGAAATGTCCCAAAAAATTTAAAACATAAAATAACTGTAGCACATAGGGCACCATAATCATAACCAATTCTTAGAAAAGGAGGAACATCAACATAATATGCACTCAATTGACAAAGTATGTTTTAACTTCCCATAGGCTAGCCATCTTAGCTATTGCTGAAAATTACAGGGGTAAGTAAATTTTAGATCTATGAAACTCTAGGCCATAAAATGTATACTTGACATACTTCTTAAAGGAATTTAAACTATGCACATAACACTAATAATTTAACAACCAATGGGATGCTTTCCTTAGTCTATGGATAATCAAACAACAATAATCTCATACATTAATGAAGAATATATTTGAATTCAAAAACCACAGTTGCATGCTTCCCTAAATCCTGGGTATTTCCAAACCAAACATCTCATTCATTTAAAATAGATTATACTTTACATTCAAAAACCCATTTGGCTTGCTTTCTTCGGTCCATGGGCACCTTCAGAAATATAATATTTCTATTTCATTTGTACAACAAAAGACAATGGGGGGGACTAGTTCATCTATGCCTAGTCTTGTTGTCTAATAGATCAAACATAGAATTTTGACATTCTGAGACTGTGAAGAGAGAGAGAGAGAGAGCTAATGTGACAAATCTGGGCGATAACTTTTGGCCTTGAAAACTTGTAGGAAAATGAATGAACATCCTTTGTGCTACTTCGTGTTGATTTATTATATGTCCCTAGATACTGACTATGCTCTATTTTAGAGGACATGCATCCTTACCATATTCCTGGGATCTGCAGCTTTTGGGAAGCTATCCTGACTAATATTCAGGAGTGCCTCAAGCTTGGATTCCATTATCCACTTACCTTGACCCTTAGTGTTCCTTTTACTATCAAGTCATTGGAAGGACAAAATTGATTTTGGTATTGAACAATGACATGAGGAGTTCTTATTTCTCTCATTTATGTTGTATCCAAGGAGGACTTGCCTCATGATGCGGTGCATAAGGAATAATACAAGGAAGATTACTATTTTCCTCATTGTAGCACACATGGGGACAATATCCATAGTGGAATATCCCTCCAGAAAGTTTTCATTGATGGGAGATATACTTCAGAGAGGGGACCAATTCTAATTAGGTTCAATTAATGCAAGTTACCATGGGGCGGATCCTGAGTTATCATGCAAATGTTGGAAATTGCAGAGCAGCAACGGAACATAAAACTCATAATAAATTATGTATTTGGTTCAATTGGACCAAAGGAAAGATGAGTTTAATATACAAGTTAAGATCAGCTGAGATGGGCATACTTACAATTCCCATCATGTGAATATCACATGGGTTACAACAAATACAATCAATGATACTTATGGCGACAATATCAAGTCAAAGATATCTACAACTAACTAATAAATGCCTTCTGCAGAATATGATTGCAGTGGGTGATATTATCACTCCTGTTAACACTCTCTCTTAGTATCAACCATAAGCTATGATGGGAGAAATTATTCTAACTCCTTCTTAATTTATGCTATCAGTGCCTCTAAGGGCTTACATAAAAAATTCAAAAAAAAATTATGATGCCGGCCTGTCCCAGCTAGGGTTACAATGTGTCAAATTTTTTATTTTCACTTTCTTTGTTGCAATTTGTTGATGCAGCTTCTTTCTTTGCTTTCTTATCCAAGTTTTGAATCTTTGCATAATTTTATTCTTCTTTTTTCTCCAGACCTTGATGGATAAAATTCTTTTCTTCTTCTTTATTTTCTCTTCAAGTGTTTAATTCTTTTCTTCTTATTTATTTTCTCTTCAAGTGTTTGGTCCTTCTTGGATGTACCAAACTCAAGTTCTTCAACATTGTTGCCCCTGTTTTGCAGTTCTGGCATGCTTAGATGTTCTTCAGTATTTCTAGCAATGGGATTCATCCATGCTTGTTGATCTTCGTTCAAATGTGCATGGCTGTTTTCAGTAAACCGATGCCACATTAAACCATAGTAGAATATTATCTCTTCTAGGATCCATTGCATAAAAATTCTCTCAAAATATTCATCAGATCTGTTTTCTATTTCTACACACTCCATGTAGTCTTCATCATACTTTGGCTTTGCTATCCATTCTTCAATAAATTTCAAGTATGATCAAAAGATGTTGGCACAATGACTGCACCCTTTTGTTCTTTTTCTTTTGTATTGGATGCAGATTCTTGTTCTCAATACCTGCACACTCACAAACAACTCTTCTTGGCCTTGTTTTACTTTAGTAGTTTTTACTATGACTGTTGGATCATTTTCAACTATTACAACTTCAACTTCATTTTCCTCAAACAAAAAATCCTCTGCCTGTATAATAGGTTCTTCAACATCATCATCCACAAATGTGTGGGATTCACTAGATTTCTCAATAGCTTCTATAGATGGATTTTCTACTGCTGCAATTGTAGTTTCATCTACATATTCATACACAAGTGCCTCTACACTATGGGATTCACTAAGATCTTGGTTGTTATCTAGTTCAAGTGTAGGTTCATCTTCTATAGCTTCTTCAACATATCCATGTGACATAGCTGGCTACTTGCTAATGTCACTTCCCCTTACTTCAAATTCTTGTTTTAAAATTCTCCATGCTTCCTTGGTTGTTTTAAAAGTGTCTAAATGTTGGCGAATCTTACCAATTCCTAAAACACCAACTATAAAATATTTGGTGATATTTTTCAAAAAATATTTTAATTTCCAAGGATTTTATATCATTTATATAATAATTTGGCGATTTGTAGGGTGAAATGGGCCTTCAAAAAATGCAAAATGGCGAATCTTTTTTTGGAGAAAAACATGGAAAAATATCCCATCGGCTCCCTAAATTTCACCCATAAAATTATCCCCGTGAATCATGCTTCTGCACTTTCTGAACTTCTGTAAGCTTCTAAATATAGGGGATGTACATATTCATTTTGAACCAAATACCATAAATCTTCTGCTCTAGGAAAACATTTCATTTTGATAGCCCAAAATTCATAATTTTTCCCTGAAAAATGTGGCAGTATTGACAAAACTCTGCTGCTCTCAGTATCCTGACTCTGCTCTTCAATGAAATTGATAAGTTCATTTTCAATGGGAACTTATCCATATTTCTGTGCAAAATAAACTTATTTCACCTTTCTATTGCTTATTTTCAACTGTTTCAGTCTTCTTGTGTGACCCAGTGACAATATGTTTTGTCCTTTGTTGTTTCAGTATTCTCTACTTGATCAAATGTGAGAAGGTTGTCCAAGAATATGTGAGAAGGTTGTCCAAGAATAGATCAACATTTCTCTACACGTTCACCTTATATAGGTTCTTCTTATTGAATCGATTTGTGCTCTGATACCATGTTGGAAATTCCATAGCAACAGAGGAATAGAAAACTCATAAGAAATTATGTATTTGGTTCAATTGGCCTGAAGGAAAGATGAGTGTAATATACAAGCTAATATTAGCTAAGCTGGGCATACTCACACTGCCCATCACGTGAAGATCACATGGGTTACAACAGTTACAATCAATGATACTTATGGTGGCATTATCAAGTCAAAGATATCTACGACTAACTAATATCCTAATCATATGGAGGCAACGAATGTGAAGAATAAGAAAGAAGGTGAAAGGAAGAATGGATGGAATACTATGATAAGGGAATCTCTAGGATTCCTTGAAATGCTAGTATAGTGTGCCCCCACATAATCATACATAAGAGAAAATCCTTGAAATGCTTATTTAATGCGATTGAATAGTTCTTGAATAGTTTGAGAGGATGTTTCATCCAAAAGAAATTAAATCCAAACCTTAGAGATGATACCTCATAGGGTAGTAATGAGAAGATTGTTGTTATCAACAATAAGAACTAGATCACCATTGCATTATAAGGTATATGATGATAGCCAGTGAAATCAATATGTTATGTACCGCAAAAAGCAATGTTAAATATATATATAAATATAAGAGCATGAAGATATCCTATCAACGGTTAAGGTTGGTCAAAGAACAATAATACCTTCAAATTCAGTTGCTCGGATGAATATTTTGATAATGACCATCACATTGCTTCAAGAGTAAGGGACTGGTCATTATACATGCACTTGAGGAGGATAATTAGTAGTCGAGCATGAGGATAAGATGGATGACTTACAAGGAGAGGAAGTAGAGGAAGAAATACATTTTATTGTTGTGTTTGACACCTGGTACATCTAGAGATGACTTCCATTTTGCGCAGGTGAATAGTATCTCGTATATCTCGATAATCATATTGCTTTGACAATTATCTCTTTGATGGCTTTTATTTTCTTTGATCACTATAGAAATTAGCTTGATTTCCATAAAAAAAATGTTTAATAACGGTTGTAGGGAATATCTACCATGAGTATTTGATTGCAAGCACAAGGGTGCTTCCTTTCTTCATGGAAAATCACTTAATTGTTGGTAGTGAGGACTACTTTTAATAACCCTACAAGGGTTACACCTTACAATTGATAGAAAGAGAATTTCTTTCTTACACAATGTGATTGTCAAGTGAATGAACTGACTTCCTTAAAATGACATGCATTTTGATGACACGAATAGTTAGTATGAACTCAAAACATAATGGCGATAAAATATTCACCATTTACGGGGATGATTTACTTACTTGCATGCACCAACCCTTCTCTCGCAAATGGTTTATATTTTCTTCTGGATAGCTACACATTTTTTAATATTACTAATTGATGGAAGGGGCATATGCTTGATTTCTTAGTTCCCCCCTGGCGCCTCTAACGATCATGATTTGATTTGTAAAGATGCACTAATTCATCCGAGAAGTCAATGGGATAACCTATTGTTTAACTATTCTACACATCTCATTACCTCCAATGAAAATGATTCAATATCGAAACTTACATTATGAAATCTAGGATTCTAGCAATGAAAACCAACCAATAAGCCTCTTGCACATTCTAGGACCTCCTACATCTAGGATTCATTATAAAAATACGTGTTCTTGCATCTAAACCATTGGTGCGATAAAATGACCGATTAAATCCTTACTGGTTGTTTTCTTTTGCAATGCTTGGATGATATGTGACTTTTGAGGACCAACCCTTTGTTGGGACTCATAAATGTCACTTTTTCATCCACTTTATCTTCCAATATTCCTCACATTTCATCATCCCATTAACTTTTTATCATACCATTTCCATACATATATGTGGGTTTCAACTTATTATTTCCACTTTATTTATTTTTTAGTTTTATAAGTGAATTTATGATTAAATATTAGAAAATTAACATATTTTTCACTAATATCTCAAAGTATGGACGAGCTTTGTAATGTGTAGGAATATGTGAAGGATTAATTCAAAGAAAAGACTTCACGTATATCTCCTCCACCATTTCAAGGAGATAGTTATGCAAAGAATATTCCAAGGAGAAGATCATGGAGATTTGGTTGAGAGACATGTGGAGGATTGGTGAGAGATATGTGGAGGATTTGAAGGGATCATATCTTGTAATAATAGGAAAGTAGTTGAGTGATTGAGTGAATAGTGGATCTCTCATTATGAGATGGTTATTTTCTTCATGTATCAAAATAGAGTGTTCTCTCTTCATTTCAATAATCTTAAATCCTAGATTATCTTAGAATATCTTAGATCTTAGATTATCTTAGAGAATAGTAGATTGTAGAAGTTAGTCTTGACTTTGTAATATGGAGAAGGGAATTCTTAGATTTTGTTCATAATATTGGTTTTGATGCTTTCATGATTTGTCATTGATTCTTGTGATGTAAATTAAGACTGCTTGATTGTTAATGTGAGCTCACATGTGTTGTCTTGTTGCTCTTCATATTTTGTCATTCTTTTATGCAAACTACTTTTAGCTGTGTGTTTCATCTTCCCGCATTAGATTAGCAATTGCGTGTTTCATCTTAAGGGGGGTTATATTAGATTAGTCTTAGTCTCATGGGGGGTTAGATTAGCTTAATTCCTCTTTAGTCCTGCATATACTTTGCATGTGCTTCTTAAGCCTATGAACCTCGTATTGACAAATTAAATAGCTGGGTAATTACTACAACGGAATTAAAATGACATTAATACGGCCCAACATTTTGGCGCCGTTGCCAGTGAAGCACGATGAATTAAAGTTTAGATTGATTGATTTTCTACAAGCATACACTTGAGTGTGAATTTAAATTTTTGCAATGAGTGAATTTCAATTTCTGCTAAGAGTGTTTCAATTCTGCAAGTGTGAATTTCAATTTCAACATGTGTTTTTTCTCGCAACTGTGAAGAGTAATTGTTTTTCTTGTACATAGTGTTTTTTTTAAATTTGTTTTGAGAAAGAGTGTTTATTTAAAATTTTCATTTAGATTTGGGTGCTGTAAGAATCCCTTTTTCAAGATGATTTAACAATGAGTTTAAGCTTGGAACAACTCACTCAGATCCTTGCAAAAGTAGGGATCTCTTCTTCTCACGAAGAAGAGATCCTGAAAGCAGCCGAGAGCTTAATTACTTCTCCAGCAACGAACGAGGTATCAACATACGAATAATCCTGCACATCCAATGACGAACAATCATGCGAATAGGAGATCGAGGAGGACTACGAGGAGTTGCAGCATGATCCGAGGAGTGAAAAATAATCCTACGAAAGCCCTATCGAACGATGGTTTCAAGTGAGTACGAGGTTAGAACAATTTAGTTTTTCTTTTTTTCTAGTCAATACACAGTGACAACAATTAATTTCACACATTTCTATTTATCCTCATCTTCTATTTGCAAAATTCACATTGAACATATTCTCATTGCTGTTACGTGAATAGCTACATTGGATATTTAACTACACGTAATTGTTTTCTAAATCCCAATTAGCATAAAGTAGGTAGGATTTTATTTTAAGTTTTTGCTTCCAATTAGAATAAGTATTCTCTCCTCCGCACTTCATGCGATCGTGAGGATCAGAAATAGGATGACTAAATTGATTTCAGGAAGAATCCTTATTGTTGACGAATGGAATTTTTTTTTTCTAATCTATTTTTCGTCTCCAATTTGTTCCATTTGCTCATAATTGTTTTTTTTTTAATTTGCAAAATAAGCTGTAACAACTTTAGCTAAAACACATAAGCTGAAATAGAATTCTCCAGCTAAAACACATAAGCTGAAACAAACTTCTCTAGGTGAAACACATAAGCTGAAACAAACTTTTTTAGCTGAAACACATAAGCTGTAACAACTGTAGCTAAAAAACAAGAGATTAGGATGTTTTCTAAATTTTCCAGGAATGAATAATTAATGTTTTACAACATGCTTAATTGATTTCATCTTTGATTTTTAATTCATTATCTCCATTTGCTAAAAAAAATTTCAATTTGCAAAATAAAACCAGCTTGCAAATTCATTTTTAGTTGAACAATCTCTAAATTTATAATGATGAAAAGAAGCTGCAACTCCTAGTTGAAGCAATGTCACGCCTGTAAAATTCTCCTCGGTTGGAGTCGCAGTCATCTATTGGCCTTCATCCCTCATCCTGTAGATCAATAAGTTTGCGAGAAGAATTTTCAAAATTCTCTTATTGGATTTCCTGAAAAACATAAAATACATATGGTCTACATTACCAGATTACCTTGCCCAGAATATGCTATGCAAGATAGAGCTGCGTTTCTTCAAGCTGAAACAAAGCCGAAACAACAGCTAAAACACATCAGCTGAAACACACTTGAAACATTATCACACATGTGATATTCTCATTTTTTAAACTTTTGGCCTGATTCAGTTTTGGTTTGCGGGCACAAGGTTACATTTGATTGTTTCAACCACTCCACCTCTATGATAGTTTGGTTCATTGTTGTTTAAACCTGCAAAACAATAAACAATTAATACAGTAACTATTCCCCACTGAAACAATCACTACATGGAGAAATGCATCTTCTCTCTTCTGGTTCTAGTGGATGACATGTTCTTGCCTTTATCCATCACACTTTGAATTAAATCTGCAGAACAATTATCTCTCTTGACCGGCTTGGAAAGCATCTTGACCAGTTGGTGATGTGTTCATCTCATTGTTAGTTTTAAGACGCGCAACAAATAAATCAATCATTACTTTCCTAGGCCTGGGTAGTTAGGTGAGTATTGCAGCTCCATCTAAAATGGAAAGGAATTGAATAAATCTGCAACAAATGTCCTGCAAATAGCTGTTACAGCCTTAACAAAAAAAAAATGCCAGATAAGACACCTTGATTCACGTCGAGATTTTTGGGAAGATGGAAAATAATATTGAAAATCCAAGACATGGGTTTTGTGCGTAACATCCTCATTTACCTAACTCGCCCAGGAAATCTCCAAAAAAATCTACGGATTGCGATATACGACTGGTTCTTTGAGAGGATATTTTCCATATTTACTGTTGCGGTCAGTTCCAAGCAGCTGAAACAGTAAACTCCAAGCTAAAACATCAGCTGTAACAGCTACAACTAAAACACATAAGCTGTAACACTGTGGCTGAAACAGTGTTATGCCTTAAAATTCTCATCGGTTTGAGTCACATCCTTGCCTATCTTGAATTATCCTTCATGACTTCATCCTGTAGAAATTTAACTCTGCTGCATCAATAAAATAAGAACAAAATGCCTCAACCAAATCCACCTGCAATCAAAATCAAAATATGTATAATGCGCGCAGTTCTCCACAACCTGCAATAAACAATAAGATGGAAATTGTAAAAGATAAAACTGATTAGAATTCATGTTCTGTAACAATGCTTCATTTTCATCTTCCAACCTCAACTGCTGAGATTTAGATATATCATTGATGCGAATTCATTACTCTCATATTTTGCTGTAGTTTTCTTTCGTGCAAGAAATTGTTCTAATAGTGAGAGCTATTAGATTCTCAGATACCATTGTCAAGAAGGAGAATATGAACACTGCGACTGTAATGAGAAAAAAAAACTCAGAACTATGGGCAGGAGCAACAGATAGATACTTATGGGGCAGCTATGCATATATTTTATATTAACGTTGATTTATGATCTAACAGGATTTGTAGCCATTGTTTCAGCCAGTTGTTGCAGCTGGTTGTTGCAGCTGTTGCAGCCGATTGTTGCAGCTCACTGTTACATCTATTAAAATTTTTAAATTTTAAATGTTGAATGCCTAGGAACGCAGATCGGATAAATTCAATTTTGAGTGTTTTTTCCATTATTTTTATTTTATTTTATTTTGGTGTA